>CM022303.1:146451591-146650627 GCA_011799875.1 Thinopyrum elongatum
CGTCATCTTCCGCTTCCGCCACCGGCGCACACGTCAGGACCGCGCCACCCGAGAACGCAGCTCCACGCAATCCCCAGGACCAAAACAAGTTGCGACGCATATGATTTTTGCTGCATTGCATGCGTCGTGGCTCACAGCTTGTTTGGCTGTTCGTTGGAGGAAAAGAAAAAAAACACACCCCGAAAGAGCTCACGGGCGTTCGCTGGTGGGAACACGAGCGACGCGACCGGCCGCCGGGACCGGTCCTTGGCACCGCGCTGCTTGCATGCGGGGGCTTGGGACCGAGGTCCACGTACGAGAGGCTGGCGCACCCGGGGCACAGGACACAGAGGGTGGAGGGCCGACGCGCGGGGTTTTTCTCTTCTCTGCACTTCTTTTTCGTGCGTATACACTTTTTTTTGCGGCTGCGTTTGGTATACACTTACGCAGGCAACTTTTTTTTTTTGGTTTTGCTAGTTTTCAGATACCTGAATTTTTTTGTTGCGTCAGTCATTTTTTTCTTCGTTCGTCCTTCTTCCTGAGCGCACTTTGCCGGAGAACCAGCCCCACTATCAATCTTAGGAGGAAGTCATAGCCTCGTTATCTACCTTAGGAGATGCCACAACCCCGTTATCTATCGGGGTGGGGGTGTAGGGAATCCCGGAGTTGTTCATCGGTGGTGGGGGATTTAGAGGGATGGACGGGGAGGCGGCCAGCAGGCGATGGGGGAGGTCGAGGGGAGGGCGAAGCGGCGCCGGCCGCCGGCCGGGGGAGGGGGGGCTGGGGTGGTGGAGGCAGGCGGTTAGACCTGGGTAGACCGCGGGGAGGGTGCGATGGAGGAAGAAGTAGGAAGGAGGAAGAAGATGGATAGTACGCGATCTATTTTGGGTTGTTGGATGAAGATCTGACAGTCCAAATGAGAATTGGCAGATGCAACATTTTTTTCAGGTACCTGACAAATAGACGCTCCCAATTTTTTCATTCAGTTGATTTCCGCCACGATGCAGAACAACACCTGGGCAGCTGACAGAGATGTTGCGGCCGACCGCAACATCCCCTCACCAACGATGCCGCGGCGGTCCTTGGTGCCGCTAATAAGGGCTAGACCTCGTCAGAGGCAATGTATGGTTTACAAAATTCCTCCAAACCAAAGGAGGTCTTGGAGGAGGAGGCAAGGTAGGCATGGAGGCATGGAGGATCCATTAAAGCTCTATAAACGTACTTCTAAAAAGTCACCATCAAATGAAAGGTGCCAAAAGGGATGTTAAAATTGGAAACCATTCAAAAAAATAAAGAAAGAAACTTCCCGAATCGCAGGGGGTTACTATTGCTCATTTGCAACACTTTTTTTAGGCAGCCCATTTTGTAACACCATCTCTGGGTATGTGGATATGTTTCCATCATGTTTCTTTTCAGTGTCTAATAACGGGTATATCTATTTTTTTTTCATATTGTATGTTTTTTTAATATTTTGTTGGAAACATACAACTGAATGACGCTGCCCATGGAATATGCCTTGGCTCCCATTCTTGCGCATAGGTGGCTTCTGGCCGCCTTTGGTTGGCCTGATGGGAACGTGATGCGAGGAGGCTGGAGCTGAGGTCTCACGCTTAATTAGTACTACCAACTTAGCAACGTCGTGGTATAGTAGTGGCAATGAGGTGTGATGCTACAAGTGAAAGCCTTCTACCGGCTCTGTCGCCGCCGATGACGACAATGCCCTCGAGGTGTTGTGTTACTCCTTGCAGGCATCATGGTGAAGCTTCGACGCCTCGCTTGTCCGGTGCTCTTCGGGTGAAAGCCTTAGATCTAGCTTTTGGATCGGGCAACGATGGTGTCCTTGACGTCGTAAACCTCCCTGGAGGCACTGACCAATATTGGTTGTCTCTTGTTTTGATTGGAGGGCGGTTCGCCGGTATGAGGTTCATGGTTGTGAGTGGTGGTGGGAAGATTGGTGGAGGCTACTCTAGTTCCCTCTTACTTCAAGTGCTGTTTCTTATAGTGTGCACATTGTTCTCACCGTTCAACCAAGCTTGCGAAAGACTCTGATATTCTTATCCGAAGCCTGGTTACCGAGTTCGCGGTTCACCTCACCTCATTCCCTTTAGACATCCCTCCCCCTTTTGAGGGTAGCTTGGTCGGGCGGCAATGAAAACTGAAGTCCTTCATGTCGATTGTGTCTGTATACAAAATTGGTGTTTGCAAGCGGCATTCTTTCCATCCCTGTAGCTTCTATGGTGTTTCTCCCCTATGGTGTCTTTGTGGTAACAATAATGCTACATCTACGTAAGTTTTTAACGTAAACTTACGTTCTTTCCTCCCTCAACCAATCACCCTCCCCCTGATTTTAACGGTATGGGGCCCGTGCGAGTTTTTCCTCCAATTAAATTGTGCCAAACCAGCCCGTACGTAAAATTACGTTAGATGTTTACAGGTGTAGCAAAGCCCTTATGGTAATTTAGCTATTCTGTTGTGATATGTTCTTACTTTTCGTCCTTTTCTCTTATAACTTTGCCGTTTCCTCCCCTTCTCTTACTAAATGAAACGTAGCGTTGGTACATTTCATCAAAAAGAAGATAACGGAGGAAACGACGCCGTGAGAGTAAAGAGAAGACGATCGTGAGGATGAAACCAATCGCATCCGACGGTCAAGGCAGGGCCACGGGAGACGATATTTTCCTACGCCACTACGCCAGCCTCGTTGATCATGCATGCCTAGCAGCTCCAAAAATAGCACCGTGTGTGTATGGCGCCTAACATAACAAATGATGGATGTGTATGCATCCTTCCCTGCTCGATCGAGGAAGATAGCACCAAATCGATATCCTTCCAACTCACCCCAGTCGGTTTGGTGGACACGTACCACATCGATCCATCACGTCACGTCCGAGTACAGCGAGCTCATTCCCCGGCGAGCCTGTATAAATGGAGGTGTGTCACTCACCTCAAGCTCCAGGCCAACCTCGATCGAGTTCAAGTAGACGACGCAGTGGTGAATTACGAGTGTGCTACCTACCACTACCACCATGGTGCATCAAGCTCAGGGCCTGCTCGTGCAGGAGGTGGCCGCCGACGGGGAGCTGCCGAGCCGCTACGTGCTCAAGGAGCAGCAGGGCCGCCCGGCCGCCGCCGTCGCCGTCGCACGGCCTGCCGCGCCGTCCATCCCCACCGTGGACGTGGGCCGCCTGGCCGACGCCGACCCCGGCGAGGCCGACAGGCTCCGGTCGGCGCTCGGCTCCTGGGGCCTCTTCGCGGTGACCGGCCACGGCATGACGGACCCGTTCCTCGACGCGATCCTCGGCGCGGCGCGGGGGTTCTTCCACCTGCCGACGGAGGCGAAGCAGGAGTACAGCAACGTGGTCGACGCCGACGGCGGCGGCCGCAAGTTCCAGCCCGAGGGCTACGGCGTCGACCGCGTCGACACGGACGAGCAGGTCCTGGACTGGTGCGACCGGCTGTACCTCCAGGTCCGGCCGGACGACGCGCGGCAGCCCCGCTTCTGGCCGACCCACCCGCCGGACCTCGCCGAGCTCCTCAAAGAGTTCAGCGTCGAGGGCGAGAAGGTGGCCAAGCTCGTCGTCACGGCCATGGCGAGGTGCCTGGGCTTCGAGGATGGGTTCTTCGTGGACAAGGTCGGCGAGCGGATGCCGTCGTACGCGCGGTTCACCTACTACCCGCCCTGCCCGCGCCCGGACCTCGTGCACGGGCTCAAGCCCCACACCGACAACTCCGTGGTCACCGTGCTCCTCCTCGACGAGCAAGTCGGGGGCCTCCAGGTTCTGAATGACGGCAGCTGGGTCGACGTGCCCGTGCTGGGCGACGGCCGACACCAGCTGCTGGTCGTGGTCGGCGACGAGATGGAGATCATGAGCAACGCGGCGTTCAGGGCGCCGGTGCACCGGGTGATGGCGCCGGGGGAGGAGGCGGAGCGGGTGTCGCTGGCGGTGTTCTACCAGCCGGAGCCGGACAGGGTGCTCGAGCCGTCGCCTGAGCTGGTCGACGGGGAGCGGCCGGCGATGTACAAGAAGCTCCAGGCCAAGGTCTTCGCCGACGGCTTCTGGGACGCGTTCGCGCTCGGGGAACGCACCATCGACTTCCTCAAGGTCAAGGTCGACGCCGTCGATCAGCCGGCGGCAGCCGTTTCCGGCGCTTGCTTGCAGTGAACTATTTGAAGCCTCCATGGATCCATATGTATGCAAATTGCACGCACGGAGTGTTGATTGTATTTGTACATTATGTGTGTAATTTTCCCGGTGTCCATGTATCGATCGTTCACAGTTCCATGGGGGCGGCATCAATACTATCAATAATAAATCAATCAATGAGAGCTGCGTTACTTCCGTAAGGGTCTCTTTGATTCACAGAAAAGGCCGGTGAAAAAACATAAGAATAGGACACCCTTCATATATTTGATTCAGAAAAGGAATGACACATAGTAAAAAAAAATGGAGGAATCTGGATTGAGTTTCAAAGAAAAAGAAAGAAACTTTTAAATCCATATAAACCCCGTTTGCATTCCTATGCATAAACAATAAGGAAAAAAAACATAAGTTGCATAATGACAATCTAATATTACCTTTGCGCCTGTTTTAACTTTGATTTGGCTATGATTTTGGAATTCATGTATTTTTTTTTATCCATGTGAACCAAGGAGACAATTCCGCAAAAATCGCGTGTTTTCATAATCCCTTTATTTGCACATGCAATCCTAAGATATTCCTATTTTTCTCCTATTCCTACGTTTTCGTAATCCTGTGAAACAAAAAAGCCCTAAGTATTACTGCTTTCACCATTAAGATGGACATCCACTTGATACTCACGCAATTTGAGTTTGGTTCCACGGGACTGACTCACGCAATTTGAATGCCATGTTACCAAACAGAATCTTTGATTTGAGTACTGAACTTAGAATATTTTTTTCTTTTGCAATTATTGAATAATAAAAGTTGCAGAGGCAGTTGTTCTTGTTCGGCCTTCGTTTTGAAAGAAAAGCTATGTTACAGAATAATGCCATCGGAGTTCAGACATCACATGATCTAACAATACTATACTCTGAACTCCACATGTACAATATTGTCTGATCTAAGAGTACTGTAGTATAATCACTGTACTCCACGTGTACAAATTTTTTTTTAAATCTATAAACATCACTAATTTTTTTATAAAGAGAGCTCCCCTCTGATTTCTATTACTAAAAACCACTTGTCTGTTACATGAACCAAGAACAGCAGAGGGAATAGAACGATGAGTGATCAAGACATAACAGACTGATCCTCATCTGTGTGTCAAGATCCAAACAATAACGGCTATATCAGCATATATGTCAATAACCTCTAAGACAGTTTATAAGGGCATCTCCAACTCCGACCCCAAATCGGACACCGCATTTGTCTACGGACATGGATGCGGGAGCCGGCCATCCAAAGCTGTCCGCATATGTCCGATTATATTTTGAACAAATTTTAACAAAAATGAACAAATTTTTTATGCATATTTGACAATATTCATTCATACTTGGTTAATTTTTACATAAAACCGTATGTTTTTCATCTAAGCCAGAGCAAATTCAATACATTTATACATGTTTCAACTAGACATGATTCAAAACCTAGCCTAAAATGACCGCCGGCGCGCGTTCCCCCAGCCACGAGCCCCGTAAAAGAAGCTCCGCCTCCTTCGCAGCCATGAGCACCGAGAACTGGAGCTATCCGCCTCCATGTGACCGCCAAGTGGCTAATCGACCGACGATGTCCAGCCTACCAAGCGTGGCTTCAATGGGAGGGGAGGAGCGGTGGCCTTCGTGGGATACAAGTGAAGGAAATATGTCCTAGAGGCAATAATAAAGTTGTTATTTTATATTTCCTTATTCATGATAAAGGTTTATTATTCATGCTAGAATTGTATTGATCGGAAACTTAAATACATGTGTGAATACATAAACAAATACCGTGTCCCTAGTGAGCCTCTACTAAACTAGCCCGTTGATCAAAGATGGTTAAGCACTAGTAGAAAAACTACTTTACGTGAGATACATTAGTCCCGGTTTGTAAACGGACCGGCACTAATGTGATCATTAGTGCCGGTTCCAACGGCTAGGCGGGCGGGCATCATTAGTCCTGGTTCGTGGCGGTTCGTGTTGAACCTCTAGTACCGGCTCGTGCCACGAACCGGGACTAAAGAGGTGGTGGTAGGCTGGTGTCAGGCTGGGGCCCCACCAGTCCTTTTAGTCCCGATTCGTGGTACGAACCGGTACTAGAAGCTCACCTTTAGTCCCGGTTTCTGTCATGAACCGGGACTAAAGATTTTCCTATATAAACCCTCCGTCCAGCCAGCGATCGAGCTCTCTGTTCTTCCCCTTTCCTCTCCTCTCTGTTCTTCCCCAAAGCTCGAGCTCATCCTTCATTTTGCCCAAAATTTGTCAAGATTTGAAGGCCCCCATCCATCCAAGTGATCACAAAGGTTAGCAACTTTGTCCTTTTATCTCTCATTGCTAGATTAGCTCTTGCAATGCTCTATAATTGTAGTGATTTGTGGGTTTTACTTTGGGAGTAATTATATGTGGTAGTTTATTTGATTTATATGCAATTTGAGCTCAAATTAACTCTTAGTTTGCATATGTAGGTGTGGTTTACTTAGTGCCTTCCCGTCCCTGTCCTAACCACCATCGATCGCCCGCACCATCCCGTCGCCGGCACCACCTTGGTGAGCCTCTTGTTCTTATTTTTTTTATTAAAAAAATCATATTTGTATGATTTAGATATATAGTTACTTGTATAATTTTCTTACTCGTACGTTGTTTGTTATACATAGTGGCATGGTTTTGATATCTGTCCCCGTCGGCCCTCGTCCAGTTTATGATTCGGATGTGGTATATATTCTCTTTTATAACTATTTGTTGCATTTCGTGTTTATGACAATTATGCCGACCAACGTGGCATAGATGTTTTTATCTAGGAGGTATGTGAACCGGAAATTCCAACCGACCCTCTTGTCGAGAGGGTAAATTTAGTTGAACAAGAAAACGAGTATTTGAAAGAAAAATTGAAAGAATTGAAGAAGAGAAGATGAAACTGGAGTTGTATGTTGCCGATGTCGTCGATGATCACAAGGTCAAGATGGATGCAATGTGCTTGAAGATTAGAAAGATTAGAAAATATGCCATTGATAGTGAAGCTTGGTATCATTATGCTGTTACATCAATTGTTACCTTAGTTGCAATCTTGATCGCATTTGTTGTTGCATTTAAATGCTTTAGCTAGAGAGTTTGTATGTTGTTTTATGAGAATAAGTGTGTATGAACTTTATGTATGAACTTGTATTAATTTGGTCTTTTCAGTGTTGTTTAATGAAGATGAGCCAGCAATGGATGTACGATGACCGATGCTCTCCCCAGTTCATTAAGGGTGTGCATACTTTTCTGCTTGTGGCTGAGGCAAACAAGTGGGCGGATGGTTTTATGTGTTGTCCATGTGCTGACTGTAAGAATGATCGAAATTACTCTAACTCAAGAACCATTCACGTCCACCTGTTTGGGTCCGGTTTCATGTCCGGCTATAACTGTTGGACCAAGCACGGAGAAAGAGGGGTCCTAATGGAAGAGAATGAAGAAGAAGAGGATGACGACAGCTATCCTGGCCATGGGTTCCCTGAATACGATGGTACAACAATGGGGGAAGAAGCTGAGCCGGCAATGCGGGAAGAAGCTGAAGAAGAGGCATCAGATGAGCCCGCTGATGATCTTGGTCGAGCCATTGCCGATGCAAAGAGAAACTGCACAAGTGAAAAGGAGAGGCTGAAGTTGCAGCGCATGTTAGAGGATCACAAGAAATTTTTGTACCCAAATTGCGAAGCTGACAAGAAAAAGCTGGGCACTACACTGGAATTACTGCAATGGAAGACAGAGAATGGTGTATCTGACAAGGAATTTGAAAAGTTGCTGATAATGTTAAAGAAGATGCTTCCAAAGGACAACGAATTACCCGACAGTACGTACGAAGCAAAGAAGGCTGTCTGCCCTCTAGGATTAGAGGTGCAGAAGATACATGCATGCCCTAATGACTGCATCCTCTACCGCGGTGAGTACGAGTATTTGAATGCATGCCCGGTATGCGATGCATTGCGCTATAAGATCAGCCGCGATGACCCTGGTGATGTTGAAGGCGAGCGCCCCAGGAAGAAGATTTGTGCCAAGGTGATGTGGTATGCTCCTATAATACCACGGTTGAAATGTTTGTTCCAAAACAAAGAGCATGCCGAGTTGATGCGATGGCACAGAGAAGACTGTAAGAAGGACGGGAAGTTGAGAGTACCCGCTGACGGGTCGCAGTGGAGAAAAATCGAGAGAAAGTGGCGGGACTTTGCAGATGACGCAAAGAACGTATGGTTTGGTCTAAGCGCAGATGGCATTAATCCTTTTGGGGAGCAGAGCAGCAATCATACACCTGGCCTGTGACTCTATGTATGTATAACCTTCCTCCTTGGTTGTGCATGAAGCGGGAGTACATTATGATGCCAGTGCTCATCCAAGGCCCTAAGCAACCTGGCAAAGACATTGATGTGTACCTAAGGCCATTAGTTGAAGAAATCTTACAACTGTGGATTGAAAAAGGTGTACGCGCGTGGGAGGAGCACGGACAGGAGGAATTTGACCTACATGCGTTGCTGTTTGTGACCATCAATGATTGTCCTGCTCTCAGTAACCTTTCAGGACAGACAAACAAGAGATACCGCGCATGCACGCACTATTTGGATGATACCGACAATATATATTTGGATAATTGTAAGAAGAATGTGTACCTGGGACATCGTCGATTTCTTCCGAGCAGGCATCCCGTAAGAAAGAAAGGCAAGCATTTCAAAGGTGAGGCAGATCACCAGAAGAAGCCTCGCCACCGTACTGGTGATGATGTACTTGATATGGTCAAGGATTTAAAAGTAATCTTTGGAAAGGGTCCTGGCGGACAATCTGTTCCGAATGACGCTGACGGACGCGCACCCATGTGGAAGAAGAAATCTATATTTTGGGACCTACCCTATTGGAAAGACCTAGAGGTCCGCTCTGCAATCGACGTGATGCACGTGACGAAGAATCTTTGTGTGAACCTGCTAGGCTTCTTGGGCGTGTATGGGAAGACAAAATATACACCGGAGGCACGGGAGGACCAACAACGTATGCACGGAAAAGACGGCATACATCAGGGTCGTGCCAGCTACGCTCTTACCAAAGAAGAGAAGGAAATCTTCTTTGAATGCCTGCTCAGCATGAAGGTCCCGTCTGGCTTCTCGTCGAATATAAAGGGAATAATAAATATGGCCGAGAAAAAGTTCTAGAACCTAAAGTCTCATGACTGCCACATGATTATGACGCAACTGCTTCCGGTTGCATTGAGGGGGCTTCTACCGAAAAATGTTCGATTAGCCATTGTGAAGCTATATGCATTCCTCAATGCAATCTCTCAGAAGGTAATCGATCCAGAAATCATACCGAAGTGAGAGAATGATTTGGCGCAATGTCTTGTCAGTTTCGAGTTGGTGTTCCCACCATCCTTCTTCAATATCATGATGCACGTCCTAGTTCACCTAGTCGAAGAGATTGCCATTCTGGGTCATGTATTTCTACACAATATGTTCCCCTTTGAGAGGTTCATGGGAGTCTGAAAGAAATATGTTCATAACCGTGCTAGGCCAGAAGGAAGCATCTCCAAGGGCCATGAAAATGAGGAGGTCATTGAATTTTGTGTTGACTTTATTCCTGACCTTAAGCCGATTGGTGTTCCTGAATCGCGGCATGAGGGTAGACTGGGTGGAAAAGGCACGCTAGGACCGAAAGCAATAATATGTATGGACGGGCATTCTCTCACTGAAGCATACTACACAGTTCTACAAAATTCCTCCTTGGTGGCTCTGTATATCGAGGAACACAAGAATATTCTACACTCCAAACACCCGGAGCAGTCTGACGACTAGATTACACGTGAACAAATGGGGACTTTCGCCGGTTGGTTGCAGACACGTCTCATGCATGACGACGCTATTGAAGATGAGTTGTACTTGCTGTCCAAGTTACCATCTTCGAATATATTGACTTTCAAAGGGTACGAGATAAATGGGAATACATTTTACATGATCGCCCAAGATCAAAAGAGCACCAACCAAAACAGTGGTGTCCGCTTTGATGCAACAACCAAGAGGGGAAATGACACATATTATGGTTACATAGTGGACATATGGAAACTTGACTATGGACGTGATTTGAAGGTCCCTTTGTTTCGGTGCAAATGAGTCAATCTGACAGGAGGCGGGGTAACGGAAGACCCGCAGTACGGAATGACAACAGTGGATCTCAACAATCTTGCGTACGCAGACGAACCATTCGTCCTAGCCAATGATGTGGCGTAGGTTTTCTATGTGAAGGACATGTCTACCAAGCCGAGAAAAAGAAAAGATAAGGAAGCGAATACATCATACGATGAGCCAAAGCACCACATAGTTCTTTCAGGGAAAAGAAACACCGTGGGAGTGGAGGACAAGACAGACATGTCAGAAGATTATGAAAAATTTCATGAAATTGCTCCCTTCACAGTGAATATTGACCCGAGCATCCAGTTAAATGATGAAGATTGTCCATGGTTGCGGCGCAAAGGGACACACGTGAAGAAAAAGTTTTACACCCAAAGACCCCACTCTCGGATGTGACCGGCTTCACTGTCATCACTTTCTTCTCTAGTGAGTTTTCGGACTTATATATCTGGAAAGTCCCACTTCGAACAAACCGGAGGGAATCTTTGTAATAGTTAGGGTACTTATGTGTGATTAATTTCTCATCAATTTTCAACCCTTTCTGACATCATTTGCTATTTTTCATGCATTTACTGATTTTTTGAGCTAAATGACCCTGAAATTGAAAAGCACTACAAATGAACTCTGAAAAGGTTGAAAGTTGGCATGGTATCATCATTTCACCCACATAGCATGTGCAAAAAAGTTGAGAGGGTTACGGCAAAAACTGGATGCACTTCGTGTACAAAATGGACAATCTCTTTTGAAGTATCAGGGTTTTGGGCTAAAACTCATCTGTTACAAAGGCATTTCATTTTTTAACCTTATTTCAACTCCAGACTTTTTGTGCGTTCAGTATGCACCATTCAAAGCCACGTCATCAATTTTCAACCCTTTCTGGCATCATTTGCTATTTTTCATGCATTTACTGATTTTTTGAGCTAAATAACCCTGAAATTGAAAAGCACTACAAATGAACTCTGAAAAGGTTGAAAGTTGGCATGCTATCATCATTTCACCCACATAGCATGTGCAAAAAAGTTTAGAGGGTTACGGCAAAAACTGGATGCACTTCGTGTACAAAATGGACAATCTCTTTCGAAGTATCAGGGTTTTGGGCTAAAACTCATCTGTTACAAAGGCATTTCTTTTTTTAAAACTTATTTCAACTCCAGACTTTTTGTGTGTTCAATATGCACCATTCAAAGCCATGTCATCAATTTTCAACCCTTTCTGACATCATTTGCTATTTTTCATGCATTTACTGATTTTTTTGAGCTAAATGACCCTGAAATTGAAAAGCACTACAAATGAACTCTGAAAAGGTTGAAAGTTGTCATGGTATCATCATTTCACCCACATAGTATGTGCAAAAAAGTTGAGAGGGTTATGGCAAAAACTGGATGCACTTCGTGTACAAAATGGACAATCTCTTTCGAAGTATTAGGGTTTTGGGCTAAAACTCATCTGTTACAAAGGCATTTCATTTTTTAAAACTTATTTCAACTCCAGACTTTTTGTGCATTCATTATGCACCATTCAAAGCCACGTCATCAATTTTCAACCCTTTCTGACATCATTTGCTATTTTTCATGCATTTACTGATTTTTTGAGCTAAATGACCCTGAAATTGAAAAGCACTACAAATGAACTCTGAAAAGGTTGAAAGTTGGCATGGTATCATCATTTCACCACATAGTATGTGCAAAAAAGTTGAGAGGGTTACGGCAAAACTGGATGCACTTCGTGTACAAAATGGACAATCTCTTTCGAAGTATCAGGGTTTTGGGCTAAAACTCATCTATTACAAAGGCATTTCATTTTTTAAAACTTATTTCAAGTCCTGACTTTTTGTGCATTCAGTATGCACCATCCGAAGCCACGTCATCAATTTTCAACCCTTTCTGACATCATTTGCTATTTGTCATGCATTTACTGATTTTTTGAGCTAAATGACCCTGAAATTAAAAAGCACTACAAATGAACTCTGAAAAGGTTGAAAGTTGGCATGGTATCATCATTTCACCCACATAGCATGTGCAAAAAAGTTGAGAGGGTTACGGCAAAAACTGGATGCACTTCATGTACAAAATGGACAATCTCTTTCGAAGTATCAGGGTTTTGGGCTAAAACTCATCTGTTACAAAGGAATTTCATTTTTTTGAATAACCTAAGAATTACCAAATTGAATATAATGATAAAACACACTAATATTAAACAGCAGAAAAAAGAATCACTGAAAAATCTATTTTTAAAGTAAAGTTATTCACAAACTAGTGATTCACACAAATTTCAAATAATTCAAATTTAAACTATTCAAATTTGAAAACTACTGGCACTAACAGAAAGTTTATAATTTTTTTACCTAAAGCAAAAAGATTCACAAAGAAACTCTAAATAAAGCAAAAAACAACTCAGAAACAAAAGAAAATAAATAAAGCAGAAAATAATGAAAAATAAATAAATTAAAAAAAGCCCGCCTACTGGGCCACAACGGCCTGCATACGACTTGAAACCCAACCTCTAGTTGGGCCAGGATGCAGGCCCGCACGACCTAGTAGGCCCCACAGGGCAGCGCATGTGAGGTAGGCCCAAAGGCCTGCTTTAGAGAGGAGCTCGAAGGAGCAGCCGCAGCGGGGCTTATAAACCAGTGTGGCTACCCTTCGCTGGGCGAGGTGGGACTAAACTTCTTGCACCGCGGCTGTGGCAGCAAGAGATCTTTAGTCGCGGTTGGTGGCTCCAACCGCGACTAAAGGCCTGCGCTTCCCGCCGCTTCGGCTGGCCAAAAGTGACCTTTAGTCCCGGTTGGTGGCTCCAACCGGAACTAAAGGGGGGCACATATATATACAACATTTCAAAAAAATTCAGTTTCTCTGCTTCTTCGACCATTACAGAGGACATCGCCGTGCCGCCAGGCTGCCCCGACGCCATCTCGCCTCCCCCGACGCCGGAGCTCGTCGCCGCCCCCGACGCCGGCCGCCCGTGCCTCCTCGCACCGATCCCCAATGCCGGACGCGCCCTCCTCCCCGAGCCCCGACGCCGCCCGCACCCGCTCCTCCCCGAGCTCCTCGCCGCGCGCACCGCCTGCCCCGACGGCGTCGCCGCCCCCGACTCGCCTCGCCTCGCCGTCGCCGTGGCCCCGCTGTGAGCTCTCCCCCCTCTCCCCCTCTCCCTCGCCCCCTGCCGCCATGGGCGCCGCCCCTCCCCGAGCCCACACACACACACATGCATGAACTCACACACACACACATTTTCTTAAGTTAATGATTTATATGTATTTTTGTATGTTTAATTAGTATATATGTATAGCAATTTTGACATTTTTCAGAAGAATTTTGACATTTTTTTTCACTAGATGATTAGATGTATAGAAAAAAGTTGAGGAATTTTGACATTTGAGGAATTAATTAGTATATACTGTATGTATAGACATTTGATCCAATGTATAGCAATTAGTATATGTATGTATACAATGTATAGAAAACATTTGAGGAATTTTGACCAAGCATAGAAAAAAATTACATTTTTTAATGTTGTATTTGCAAAAGTTTGTTATGTATTTGCAAAATCAAGTGATTTTTTTTTCAAAAATCACAATCAAGCATTTAAAAAATGTTAAATTTGCATAGATAGAATTTGTTCTCGACGTCAACGATGCCCGGCGCGCATCCTCGTCGTCGATTCGTTCGCGACGACGTCCTGCTTCAGAGGAGCCATGTCTGGGACTGGGCTCCGCCGGGCTGGCACTTGGACGTGCTACCTTCCGGGGCGCGCATCTTGGTGAGGAACCAGGCTCCCATAGTCGACCCGGAGCTTCTTTGGTGGCATTCGCGTGGGCCACTTTCGGTGCGGAGGCAGCCGGCCCCGCCGGAGGTGGTACGTCGCCGTGTCAGGGAGGAGGACGAGCATGTCCGTCGCTACATGGCTGCGTTGGACGTCAGGTTCTCCTATACCTGTCAGGTTCTTCAGGGATCTCACCCGAGCTATGATCCTGTGATCGTTCCTTCTCTTTGGGTGTCCACCGCCCGCGCCTCAGGAACCGCGAGTGAAGTAGATTCTTCGATAGTATTCGATCTGTATTAGCTAGTGATGTTATATATATGATAATATTCGAGATGTATTAGTGATAATACTTGAGATTATATTCGATAATATTCGAGATGATGTATTCGAGATTATATTATTCGATAATATTCGAGACGATATATTCGAGATTATACTCGATGATGCGTATTATCCGGATTATTCGAGATGTATATATATTATCTACTATGATTCAGTTTTTCCTTATTGATTGCATGCATGCATTCTAATTTGAATACTAAATTGTTTTATCTTTCTTCTGGATTAGTTAAATAAAAGCTATGGACAATACCGGTAGATAAGGAGAAGAGGCCCTGTTCGAGATCATACGCTCCCCGAGACCAGATGAGAATGAAGAAGATGACGGCTCGCAATATCTGAACAATACCGGTGATGGTATGATATTCGATGAAGACGAACGAATAGATAAAGTCCAGAACAATGATGGCGAAGGAAATGTTGTTCTTCAAATAACAAAGACCGGCGAGGTATATTTATATAAGGCATGTGGTGATCATCACATGTTTTAATTGATTTGTATATATATTAAAGAATCGATATTTCTTCTTTTAGCCCTCCGGATCGAGCAAATCTTCTACAAGCAGCAGGGCAGTTCGAGGCCCGGCCAAAAAGTTGCAGGCTGGCGTAAAGTACAACATCGATGCCATCAAATCTAATGGCGAACCTGATGAACCTAAGAAGAATGCGAAGAAGTTCATTCGTCAATGCGGAGTTATTGTCAGGGACGAAATCCCGATCTCCGTTCAAGAATGGAAAAAGCCAGCAAAGGGAGATCCAGATGTTACTTTTGTCGACCAAAGAGCAAAAGATCTGCTTTGGGAATCGCTCATGTCACATTTCACCCTACCAGATCATTTGCCAGATGCAGATCTGGAGAAAGTCAAGAGTAGTGCTCTTAAGAAGATGGCGATAGCATTCAACAACCACAAGAAAAATATATGGGCCGCGTACGTCAGTGCAGGAAAGCAGACTCCAGAATTCAAGGGAACACTGGAGAAGGCAAGAGCTCACTGGGACGCTTTCGTGAACTGCAAGGAATCGGAAGTAGCTCAGGAACGGTCAAGATAAAACAAGATTAATGCCACGAAAAAGCAGTGGCACCATAAGCTGGGCCCGTGTGGCTACGAGGTGGCCCGGCCTAAGTGGGATCTCGCTGAGCAAGAGATGATGGATGCAGGGGTCACTCCAGTTACATTGAGCTGGCCCCCCAGGTGCAGGACTTGGTTCTATGCGCATGGGGGGAAGTTGGACCCAAAGACAGGCGAGGTTTTGGAGCGGACATGTCTTAAAGGAGCCGATGAAAGTTTACTTGTTGCAATAGAAGAGGCTCGAACAGGGGTGTTCACGCCCAACAGAGAGAACGACGAGCTTACGCGCGCCCTGAAGAATCCTGAACACCCGGGAAGAACACGAGGCAAAGGCGTTGTTCCGTGGTTTGAGGGGTTTGGGGACTGGAACGCCGACTACAGAAGCCGTGCGAGAAAGAAGCAGCAGGAGGAGCAGAAGAGGAAGCAGGAAGCAGACCGCCTTCGCATCGTAGAATCAAAGCACGCGGATTTGGAACACGCTTTCATCCGGCAGCAGGAGCAGATCTAGCATTGGATAGCAGCGTCCCATCCATGCCGAGAAGCAGCGTGGGTTCCACCCCGGGTGATGATGCACTGCTGGATAGATACCCTGTGGATGATATCATAGCTATGAAACTTGTGAGCTACACTTTAAAGTGAAGAACATATCCATGAAGGTGGAGGACGGCTATGCTCAAACAAATCCCCCTGAAGCAACCTACCATTGCAATCCGATTCCAGCTGGCTATGCTCGTGTTGGGGTTGATGAGGTGGTGGCAGGATATTTGGGGCTAGAGCTTGACATTCCTGGAGGTGACGAGTAGCGCACACTAGGAGAGGCCATGCATCGTCTTTCCAAGGCCACCGACACCGCGTCAGCCGGCTCCTCCTCCAAGTCCGCCACCGCGTCAGTAGACTCCCACTCCTCCAAGTCCGCCACCGCGTCAACAGACTCTTGCTCCTCCAAGTCCGCCACCGCGTCAGTCCACTCCTCCTCCTCCAAGTCCGGCACCGCGTCAGCCGACTCCTCCTCCAAGTCAGGCACTGCGTCAGCCGTTTCCGCAGCCTCAGCAACTGCGGAAGAGAGGCGCCGCAACTACGGCGGCTAGCGGTACAACAGGAGGCAAGAAATACAAATTTGGTCCAAGCCTCAAGCCTCTTCCGAAGTTGCCTTACCACTTGACTGAAGAGGAAAACTAAGCCGAAGTGAAGGCCCAAGTGAAGGCCCATTTTGGACCGAAACCGCCCCCACTGCCAAAGGAGAAAGTACCTGAGCATGCCATGCAACACTTTATTGATATGGCTACACCAGCTGTCAAGCATAGGGACTCAGACTATGAGCGCTCTATCAAGAAGTTATATCATGCACAACAAAAGAAGGAGTCGAGCTCGAGCTTGAGCCAAGCAGCTGCTAAAAAAAGCGGGAAAACTGTTCCCCAGCTGGGAGAACAGGCAGTGTAATCGATCTCCCCGCTCATTGTACAAACACATGGGAGTACCGCCGATCAGCTAGTAATAACCGACGATCATAGAAGGCAGGCTCAAGAGGCCGGTGTCACTGTAGAACAACTCCTAGGCATCGAGGACTTCCAAACGTTTACAGAGGAGGAACTACAATGGAAATATGCCCGCGGCCAACCTATGGTCAAGCTTGAGCAGATCCCGCTTCTATCAACGAGAATGTATGAATTGTATCAATGGTACATGAGAGAAGTAAAGACTAGCGATCGAGAGTCCCTCATGGTGAAAGTCAAGGAAGAGCATTACTACCATGCAAACGATCTGTTGGTTGAGTTTCAAGAAATGTTTTAGTTATTCAATCAAGACGCACTCGACAAATCTATCGCCAATTGCTATTGTCTGTAAGTGGTTTCTTTCTGTAATTTAAGTCTCTAGCTAGCTGTAGTGCTCGTTCATTACCTATAATTATCCTCACTATGTTCTTTTCTGTGGTATTATGCAGAATGAAGATGTATGAAATGAAAAAAGCTGGACGCTATGGCATTGGGTTCATTGACCCAAATACCATTAATGAAGAGACATGGACACGTCAATAGGAACGAAAAGACACAAAGAAAAGCTTGCTAGAGTTCTTGGTGCGACTAAATACCCAACCAGAAATACTACTTCCTTACAACTTCGGTTGAGTGACACTGTCTTGTACTACAAATTCTGTTTTTGCTTACTAGCTGTTAATAAGTGTAGTTGATGAGTTATGCACATGCCCGCTTAAGTATACAAACGTGTGTGCATGCAGTTTTCACTGGATCCTGCTAATCATTGAAGTTGACGAGGCAAAAGTTCAAGTACTGGACTCACTACTTAAATACGTTAATGACTACGCAATGGTGAGGGGGATGGTCGACAGGTAATTTCAATCATTATCGAACTATATGTCGGCCTATTTAGTTCATTTCTTGATATCAACTAATTAATAACTCCTTTATTCATTTTCTTTGCCGGCGGGCAGGGCTTGGGAAAAGTTCATCAAACAGGTTGAAGGCCAATGGAAACAAAAACTAAAATGGTGTCGACCCAAGGTAATTAATTAAGTAGTACTAGCTAGCTACCGTTTCTTTAATTCTAGTTTCAATTCCATTATCATGCTTGATTAATTATTATCTGATTGAATTTTATTCTCGTAAATGCCTTGAGGCAGGCGTCAGGGAATAATTTATGTGCATACTACGTTTGCGAGAACATTCGCTTTATGACCGAAAGGAACAAAGATGCAAGACATCTTTGGGTACGTAAACACAATTCACAATTCTTTTTATCATGATCTAATATATATACACACAACTAATAAAGATGGTGGAGATGCGGGATAAGCTCCTACCAGAGGACCGCATACGAGCACGTCAAGAGGAGATTGCGGGATTTTTGCTTGACCAGGTCATAGATCCCAAAGGAGAATACCATTACAAGCTGTAATGCCTCCATGTAATGATCTGCAAATTGTAGGAGAAATTGTATATACCAAATTGTATATATATGTGTGTGTATGTCAATGGTCGTGCGAGAAATTCGATGATATATATACGGTTCTACGAGAAATTCTATTTATATATATGCATAATGTGTACAATATGTAGTAGCGTAAAATATGTTTGAAATGAAAAAGAATTAAATGGAAAACACAAAATTAAAAGGAAAAATAAACCATAAACCCCTAAATCTTTTAGTCCCGGTTGGTGTAACCAACCGGGACTAAAGGCCCCCAGCCCCCCGGCGCGGGCTCGTGCCACGTGGTGGGCCTTTGGTGCCAGTTCGTGACGAACCGGCACTAAAGAGGGGGAGCGTTTAGTCCCCACCCTTTAGTGCCGGTTGCAGAACCGGCACTAAAGGTCCTTACAAACCGGGACAATAGCCCAATTCTGCACTAGTGAAGGTTTCCTAACCATAGACATGAGTTGTCATTTGATAATGGGATAACATCATTAGGAGAATGATGTGATGGACAAGACCCATCCGTTAGCTTAGCATTATGATCGTTCAATTTTGTTGCTATTGCTTTCTTCATGTCAAATACATATTTCTTAGACTATGAGATTATGCAACTCCCAGATACCGGAGGAATACCTTGTTTTCTATCAAACGTCACAACGTAACTGGGTGATCAAAAAGATGCTCTACAGGTATCTCCGAAGGTGTTTGTTGAGTTGGCATAGAGCGAGATTAGGATTTGTCACTCCGAGTATCGGAGAGGTATCTCTGGGCCCTCTCGGTAATACACATCATAAGCTTACAAGAAAACGACTAAGGAGTTAGTCACGAGGTGATGTATTACGGAACAAGTAAAGAGACTTGCCATTAACGAGATTGAACTAGGTATGAAGATACCGACGATCGAATCTCGGGCAAGTAACATACCGATGGACAAAGGGAATTACGTATGTTGTCATAACGGTTTGACCGATAAAGATCTTCATAGAATATGTAGGAGCCAATATGGGCATCCAGGTTCCGCTATTGGTTATAGACCGGAGAGGTGTCTCGGTCATGTCTACATAGTGCTCGAACCCGTAGGGTCCGCACGCTTAACGTTCGTTGACGATATAGTGTTATATGATTTGGTGACCGAATGTTGTTCGGAGTCCCGGATGAGATCACAGACATGACGAGGAGTCTCGAAATGGTCGAGAGGTAAAGATTGATATATAGGACGATGGCATTTGGACACCGAAAGTGTTTCGGGACGTACCGGAAAGGAATCGGGTCACCGGAAGGGGTTCCGGGCACCCCCCCGGCAAGTTATGGGCCAAAGGAGGGGACATACCAGCCCACAAGGGGGCTGGTGCGCCCCTTCCCTTGGCTGGCCAGCCCTAGGGAAGAAAAAGGGGAGGGCTAGCCCCTCCTTCCTTTCCCTTTCATGGGAAAAAGGAAAGGGGAGGGGGGGGGGGGGGGGGGGGGGGGGGGCGGGGCCGCCACCCTCCCCTACCTTTCCCCGCGCTCCAAATAAGGAAAGGGGGGCGCGGCTTGGGAGGGACTCCAAGTAGGATTCCTCCTACTTGGGCGCCTCCTTTGGTTGCTCTTCCCTCCCTCCCACCTATATATATGTGGGAGGGGGGCGCCTAGCACACACCAGACAATTGCATAGCCGTGTGCGGCGCCCCCCTCCACCGTTTACACCCCCGGTCATATTTTCGTAGTGCTTAGGCGAAGCCCTGCGGAGATCACTTCACCATCACCGTCACCACGCCGTCATGCTGACGGAACTCATCTACTACCTCGACGTCTTGCTGGATCAAGAAGGCGAGGGACGTCACCAAGCTGAACGTGTGCAGAATGCGGAGGTGCCGTACGTTTGGTACTTGATCGGTTGGAGCGCGAAGAAGTTCGACTACATCAACCGCATTGTTAAAAGCTTCTGCTTACGGTCTACGAGGGTACGTAGACACACTCTCCCTCTCGTTTCTATGCATCTCCATGGATAGATCATTGCGTGTGTGTAGAATTTTTTTTTGTTTTCCATGCAATGTTTCCCAACAGTGGCATCATGAGTCAGGTCTATGCGTAGATGATATGCATGAGTAGAACACAAAGAGTTGTGGGCGATGATAGTCATACTGCTTACCACCACTGTCTTATTTTGATTCGGCGGTATTGTGGGATGAGGTAGCCCGGACCAACCTTACATGTCCACGCACATGAGACCGGTTCCACCGACTAACATGCAACTAGTTTTGCATAAAGGTGGCTGGAGGGTGTCTGTTTCTCGTACTTTAGTTGAATCGAATTTGACTACGGCCGGTCCTTGAAGAAGGTTAAAACAACAAACTTGACGAATCACCGTTGTGGTTTTTGCCGTAGGTAAGAACGGTTCTTGCTAGAAACCCGTAGCAGCCACTTAAAACTTGCAACAACGAAGTAGAGGACGTCTAACTTGTTTTTGCAGGGTATGTTGTGATGTGATATGGTCAAGACATGATGTGATATATGTTATTGTATGAGATGATCATGTTTTGTAAGATATCAGGCAACCGGCAGGAGCCTTATGGTTGTCTCTTTATTGTATGAAATGCAAACGCCATGTAATTGCTTTACTTTATCGCTATGAGTTAGCAATAGTTGTAGAAGCAATAGTTGGCGAGATGGCCATGACGCAACGATGGAGATCAAGGTGTCGAGCCGGTGATGATGGAGATCATGACGATGCTTTGGAGATGGAGATCAAAAGCATGAGATGATGATGGCCATATCATGTCACATATTTTGATTGCATGTGATGTTTATCTTTTATGCATCTTATTTTGCTTAGAACGACGGTAGCATTATAAGATGATCCCTTCACTAAATTTCAAGGTAAAAGTGTTCTCCCTGAGTATGCACCGTTGCTACAGTTCGTTGTGTTGAGACACCATGTGATGATCGGGTGTGATAGACTCTACGTTCACATACAACGGGTGTAAGACAGTTTTGCACATGCAGAATACTTGGGTTAAACTTGACGAGCCTAGCATGTACAGACATGGCCTCGGAACACTGGAGATCGAAAGATCGAACGTGAATCATATAGTAGATATGATCAACATAGAGATGTTCACCATTGATGACTACCCCATCTCACGTGATGATCGGACATGGGTTAGTTGATTTGGATCACGTATCACTTAGATGACTTGAGGGATGTCTATTTAAGTGGGAGTTCTTAAGTAATTTGATTAATTGAACTTAATTTATCATGAACTTAGTCCTGATAGTATTTGCAAATCTATGTTGTAGATCAATAGCTCGAGATGTAGCTCCCTATTTTGATATGTTCCTAGAGAAAACTAAGTTGAAAGATGATGGTAGCAATAATGCGGACTAGGTCCATGATCTGAGGATTATCCTCATTGCTGCACAGAAGAATTATATCCTTGATGCACCGCTAGGTGACAGACCTATTGCAGAAGCAGATGCAGACGTTATGAACGTGGCAAGCTTGATATGATGACTACTTAACAGTCTAGTGCGCCATGCTTTACGGCTTAGATCCAGGACTTCAAAAATGTTTTGAACGCCACGGAGCATGTAAGATGTTCCAAGAGCTGAAATTGGTATTTCAGACTCATGCCCGTGTCGAGAGGTATGAGACCTCTGACAAGTATTTTGCCTACAAGATGGAGGAGAATAGCTCAACCAGTGAGCATGTGCTCAGAATGTCTGGGTACTATAATCGCTTGAATCAAGTGGGAGTTAATCTTCCAGATAAGATAGTGATTGACAAAGTTATCTAGTCACTATCACCAAGCTACTAGAACTTCATGATGAACTATAATATGCAAGGGATGATGAAACCGATTCCCGAGCTCTTCGCGATGCTGAAATCGGCGATGGTAGAAATCAAGAAAGAGCATCAAGTGTTGATGATTAACAAAACCACTAGTTTCGAGAAAAAGGGCAAGGGATAGAAAGGGAACTTCAAGAAGAACAGCAAACAAGTTGCCGCTCCCAGGAAGAAACCCAAAGCTAGACCCAAACCTGAAACTGAGTGCTTCTACTGCAAAGGAAATGGTCACTAGAAGCGGAACTGCCCCAAAAACTTGGCGGATAAGAAGGATGGTAAAGTGAACAAAGGTATATTTGATATACATGTTATTGATGTGTACTTTACTAGTGTTCATAGTAGCCCCTGGGTATTTGATACCGGTTCAGTTGCTAAGATTAGTAACTCGAAACAGGAGTTGCAAAATGAACAGAGACTAGTTAAGGGCGAGGTGACGATGTGTGTTGGAAGTGATTCCAAGGTTGATAAGATCAACATCGCACACTCCCTTTACCTTCGGGATTAGTGTTGAATCTAAATAAATGTTATTTGGTGTTTGCGTTGAGCATGAATATGATTGGATCATGTTTATTGCAATACGGTTATTCATTTAAGTCAAAGAATAATTGTTGTTCTGTTTACATGAATAAAACTTTCTATGGTCATACACTCAATATAAATGGTTTATTGAATCTCAATCGTAGTGATACACATATTCATAATATTGATGCCAAAAGATGCAAAGTTGATAATGATAGTCTAACATACTAGTGGCACTGCTGTTTAGGTCATATTGGTGTAAAGCGCATAAAGAAACTCCATGCAGATGGGCTTTTGGAATCACTTGATTATGAATCATTTGATACTTGCGAACCATGCCTCATGGGCAAGATGACTAAAACTCCGTTCTCCAGAACAATGGAGCGAGCTGATGACTTATTGGATATAATACATATCGATGTATGCAGTCCGATGAGTGTTGAAGCACGCGACGGGTATTGTTATTTTCTGACCTTCACAGATGATTTGAGTAGGTATGGGTATATCTACTTGATGAAACACAAGTCTAAAACATTTGAAAAGTTCAAAGAATTTTAGAGTGAAGTGGAGAATCATCGTAACAAGAAAATAAAGTTTCTACGATCTGATCGTGGAGGTGAATATTTGAGTTACGAGTTTGGCCTTCATTTTAAACAATGTGGAATAGTTTCACAACTCACGCCACCTGGAACACCACAGCGTAATGGTGTGTCCGAACGTCGTAACCGTACTTTATTAGATATGGTGCGATCTATGATGTCTCTTACCAATTTACCACTATCGTTTTAGGGTTATGCATTAGAGACAACTGCATTCACATTAAATAGGGCACCGTCTAAATCCGTTGAGACGACACCGTATGAACTGTGGTTTGGCAAGAAACCTAAGCTGTCATTTCTTAAAGTTTGGGGATATGATGCTTATGTCAAAAGGCTTCAGCCAGATAAGCTCGAACCCAAATCGGAGAAGTGCGTCTTCATAGGATACCCTAAAGAAACTATTGAGTACACCTTCTACCACAGATTCGAAGGCAAGGTCTTTGTTGCTAAGTTTGGGTCCTTTCTAGAGAAGGAGTTTCTCTCGAAAGAAGTGAGTGGGAGGAAAGTAGAACTTGATGAGGTAATTGTACCTTCTCTCGAATTGGAGAGTAGCACATCACAGAAAATAGTTCCAGTGATGCCTACACCAACCAGAGAGGAAGCTAATGATGATGATCATGAAACTTCAGATCAAGTTACGACAGAACTTCGTAGGTCGACCAAAACACATTCCGCACCAGAGTGGTACGGTAATCCTGTCCTAGAAGTCATGTTATAAGACCATGGCGAACCTACGAACTATGAAGAAGCTATGATGAGCTCAGATTCTGACAGATGGCTTGAGGCCATGAAATCTGAGATAGGATCCATGTATGAGAACAATGTGTGGACTTTGGTGGACTTGCCCGATGATCGGCAAGCCATTGAGAATAAATAGATCCTCAAGAAGAAGACTGACGCTGATAGTAATGTCACTATCTATAAAGCTCGACTTGTCGCAAAAGGTTTTTGACAAGTTCAAGGGGTTGACTACGATGAGACTTTCTCACCCATAGCGATGCTTAAGTCCGTCCGAATCATGTTAGCAATTGCCACATTTTATGATTATGAAATCTGGCAAATGGACGTCAAAACTACATTTCTTAATGGATTTCTTAAAGAAGAGTTGTATATGATACAACCAGAAGGTTTTGTCGATCCTAAAGGTGCTAACAAAGTATGCAAGCTCCAGCGATCCATCTATGGACTGGTGCAAGCATCTCGGAGTTGGAATATACGCTTTGATGAGGTGATCAAAGCATATGGTTTTATACAGACTTTCGAAGAAGCCTGTATTTACAAGAACGTGAGTGGGAGCTCTGTAGCATTTCTGATATTTTATGTGGATGGCATATTGTTGATTGGAAATGATATAGAATTTCTGGATAGCATAAAAGGATACTTGAATAAGAATTTTTCAATGAAAGACCTCGGTGAAGCTACTTATATATTGGGCATCCAGATCTATAGGGATAGATCGAGACACTTAATAGGACTTTCACAAAGTACATACCTTTACAAGATTTTGAAGAAGTTCAAAATGGATCAGTCAAAGAAAGGGTTCTTGCCTGTGCTACAAGGTGTGAAGTTGAGTAAGACCCAAAGCCCGACCACAGCAGAAGATAGAGAAAGAATGAAAGTCATTCCCTATGCATCATCCATAGGTTCTATAAAGTATGCCATGCTGTGTACCAGACCTGTTGTGTGCCTTGCCAATAAGTTTGGCAAGAGGGTACAAAAGTGATCTAGGAGTGGACCATTGGACAGCGGTCAATATTATCCTTAGGTGCCTTAAAGAGGACTAAGGAAATGTTTCTCGGTTATGGAGGTAATAAAGAGTTCGTCGTAAAGGGTTACATCGATGCAAGCTTTAACGCCGATTCGGATGACTCTGAGTCTCAATCTGAATACATGTTGAAAGTGGGAGCAATTAGCTAGAGTAGCTCCATACAGAGCTTTGTAGACATAGAAATTTGCAAAATACATACGGATCTGAATGTGACAGACCCGTTGACTAAACTTCTCTCACAAGCAAAACATGATCACTCCTTAGTACTCTTTGGGTGTTGATCACATGGTGATGTGAACTAGATTATTGACTCTAGTAAACTCTTTGGGTGTTGGACACATGGCGATGTGAACTATGGGTGTTAAATCACATGGTGATGTGAACTAGATTATTGACTCTAGTGCAGGTGGGAGACTGAAGGAAATATGCCCTAGAGGCAATAATAAAGTTGTTATTTTATATTTTCTTATTCATGGTAAAGGTTTATTATTCATGCTAGAATTGTATTGATCGGAAACTTAAATACATGTGTGAATACATAAACAAATACCGTGTCCCTAGTGAGCCTCTACTAGACTAGCTCGTTGATCAAAGATGGTTAAGGTTTCATAACCATAGACATGAGTTGTCATTTGATAATGGGATAACATCATTAGGAGAATGATGTGATGGACAAGACCCATCTGTTAGCTTAGCATTATGATCGTTTAGTTTTATTGCTATTGCTTTCTTCACGTCAAATACATATTCCTTAGACTATGAGATTATGCAACTTCCGGATACCGGAGGAATACCTTGTGTTCTATCAAATGTCACAACGTAACTGGGTGATCATAAATATGCTCTACAGGTATCTTCGAAGGTGTTTGTTGAGTTGGCATAGATCGAGATTATGATTTGTCACTCCGAGTATCGGAGAGGTATCTCTGGGCCCTCTCGGTAATACACATCATAAGCTTGCAAGCAAACGACTAAGGAGTTAGTCACGAGGTGATGTATTACGGAACGAGTAAAGAGACCTGCGGTAACGAGATTGAACTACGTATGAAGATACCGACGATCGAATCTCGGGCAAGTAACATACCGATGGACAAAGGGAATTCCGTATGTTGTCATAACGGTTCGACCGATAAAGATCGTCGTAGAATATGTAGGAGCCAATATGGGCATCCAGGTTCCGCTATTGGTTATTGACCGGAGAGGTGTCTCGGTCATGTCTACATATTTCTCGAACCCGTAGGGTCCGCATGCTTAACGTTCGTTGACGATATAGTGTTATATGAGTTATATGATTTGGTGGCCGAATGTTGGTAGGAGTCCCGGATGAGATCACAGACATGACGAGGAGTCTCGAAATGGTCGAGAGGTAAAGATTGATATATAGGATGATGGTATTTGGACACCGGAAGTGTTTCGGGACGTACCAGGAAGGAATCGGGTCACCAGATGGGGTTGGTGCGCCCCTTCCCTTGGCTGACCAGCCCTAGGGAAGAAAAAGGGGGAGGGGGGGGGGGGCGCCTACTTTGGCTGCTCCTCCCTCCCTCCCACCTATATATATGTGGGAGTGGGGGGGGGGTGCCTAGCACACACCAGATAATTGCATAGCCGTGTGCGGCGCCCCCCTCCACCGTTTACACCCCCGGTCATATTTTCGTAATGCTTAGGCGAAACCCTGCGGAGATCACTTCACCATCACCATCACCATGCTGTCGTGCTGACGGAACTCATCTACTACCTCGACGTCTTGCTGGATCAAGAAGGCGAGGGACGTCACCAAGCTGAACGTGTGCAGAACGCGGAGGTGCCGTACGCTCGGTACTTGATCGGTTGGAGTGCAAAGAAGTTCGACTACATCAACCGCGTTGTTAAACGCTTCCGCTTACGGTCTACGAGGGTACGTAGACACACTCTCCCTCTCGTTGCTATGCATCTCCATGGATAGATCATTGCGTGTGCGTAGAATTTTTTTTGGTTTTCCATGCAACGTTTCCCAACAACAAGCATCATGACCTCCCATGCGCTACTCTTCCTTGTTGCCGGCGGCGTTCACGGACGTGCCGGCTTTGTGGTCATGGCGCTGGGGCGCGGGCGTGGCGGAGCTGGCGATGTCCTCCTCGTCGTCGCTCTTGCCTAACACCTCATCCGCTGCCTCGTCCATCTCCTTGTAGGCGACCTGTAAATCTACCTGATATTGGATGTACTGCCAGCGGTTACGACGGATTTCGCGGGCGGTGCGGTAGGCGTCGCCCAACGCCTCCTGCTTGGCCATGCCCATGTTCGGCACTATGCGCCCGTCACGTCTGACTGACACTGGGGTCCCTCACGAAAACAGTCCAAAACCCGGAGGTCCGAAGCTCGTCCCCTCCGTCGGACCGATGTCGCCCTGGCGCCGCTTCGGCGGGCCGCGTAGTGCCTAGGCCGGTTATTTAAGCCGACCGCCGGCACTGAAACCCTACCCCTCCACATTTTCCTTTGCCCCGTCCGCCACCACTAGTAGCCATGCCCCCATGCCACCGGGTGAGGAGCTACCCATTTCTAGTGCCGGAGCGCTGGTTGCAGCTCCTTGAGCATATCCGGGCAAGGCGCGAAGCCCGGATCACCGCAGGGCTACCTCCAGATGCCATGGATCCGGAGGAGGAGGAGGAGGACGCTGGGGACGCGGATCTGCAGGCGGAGCAGCAGGCCATCCTTGACTCCCTCTGCTTGGAGTCGGATGCGGAGGTCAGATGCTGTCGTCGGCAGGAGATGGAGGCAGAGCATGCCGCAGAGGAGGAGGAGATGCTCGCCTACATGGATGAGGCCGAGGAGGAGGAGGAGCCAGAGCCCTCTTACGCTCCCGTCCACCCGGCACCCCGCACCGACGTCATGAACATCTCCGACGACGAAAATTGGCTAAGGCAGTACGTAGGATTTTTTTTCCCACCCTTTGTATGGATTTAGGGGTTGAAATATGAAAGACTCGAATGCAGAGTAGCAAATTTGAGGCGTGACCGGTCACTGTCCACGGACACACTCGATCGCGTCCGCGGGCGTTTGATACATCAGATTTGCCATGTCCGGCTGCTGATGCTCCGAGGGAAATACCAAACTAATACATGCATGACATGGCCCACTATGTCCCATCTTTGTCAGATTTTTGTCATACACAGAGTGTGAGAAGAAGGCAGGACTTATGACTGCATGCATACACGCGTACTTTCTGTCTGGCTTGCATTTTATTTTTCATGTGGCTTTTGTAATCACTCATAACTTTTGAATCAAATATTTTTTTGTGAAATATTTTATATATTTGAATTCATATCGAGAAGACCTTTAGAACAAGATCAAGCTTGAATATATTTTAAACTAGTTTCAGAAAACCTATTTCACTCATACAAAAAAATGATTTCGTTCATTTCAGAAAAAAAAACCAGGTTTCATTCGTCTTCATAAATATCATTTTTCAGTTTTAATTAACTTATTTCACAGAAAAACAGAATTCACTAATTCGTGTCGTTCTAAGTAGTCCCCACATAGGTTTCACTCGTCTATATATTTAATTTTTTTTCATCATATGGAATGTGAAATAGGTTCGTTTCACATATTTCTTTTCAAAATGGTTTGTTTCACATATTTATTTTGAAATAGGTTTCTTTCCAACAGTTTTTCACTCATCTCCACAAATATCGTTTTTCAGTTTGCATTAGCTTATTTCACTCAAAACATAGTTCGCTTATTGGTTTTGTTCTAAGCAGTACCCGCACAGATTTTACTCGTCTACATATTTCATATAAATTTCAACATATAGAATGTGAAATAGGTTCACATATTTATTGTAAAACTGGTTCGTTTCATATATTTCTTTTGAAATAGGGTTCTTTAGAATATTTCTTCACTAATTTACAAAACACATTACACTGACATGTTTCATTCATTTTAGAAAACATATTTCACACTCGTTTCCGAAAACACATTACATTCCTTTAAGAAAAGATAGATTTCACTCAGTTGACTCATTTCACCAATTTCAGAAAACACATTACACCAACATGTTTCACTCATGTCAGAAAACACATTACACTCGTTTACAAAAGATATATTTCACTAATTTTACTCGTTTCAGAAAACACATTAAAAAGATAGATTTCACTCATTTCAGAAAATACATTACACTTGTTGAAATTGAAACATGTTTGAACTACATAAAAGATTGATCTTGTTCTAAAGATCTTGACACCGTAAGTTCAAATATATAAATTATTTTACTGACAAAATAATGGTTTACAAGATACGAATGATTGAAATTGTGAAAGAGAGCGTCAGATGCATGGGTCATGTACATGTGGGCTTAGAATACACGTGCATGTGGACCCATGCGTTTACATGTGACAACCAAAACCCTCCGCTAGATAACACCTCTGTTAAAACGAAACTACTATGCGGACGACAGTAGCCCGGCCGAGCGCTGGACGATGTTGGATTCAACGATGTTGTTCAGTTTTGCTATACACATGAACGGCTAGATGTGTTGTATCGTCTGAAAATCGTCCAGCATTGTCGTCTGTGTAGCAGCGTTGCTGTTAAAAAGAGGTTTGAGAAGACGTTTCTGTCTTCTGTGACGATTTCATCAATCTTAAGATGATGTGCCGGTCGTAGATGCTCATAAAGGTAAAATATGCGTGTGTGTTCATAGTGATGAATGTATGTGTATGTACGAACATGTACATCTTTACTGTGTTAAAAAAAAGAGGTTTGCGCTAACCGTGACCTGCTTCCGTGCCCGATCGACCCGAAAACACGCCAAGCTGAGTACGATTCTGATCCTGTTTCGATGAAAGGAAAGCAAAAACCGATCTACCGATATCTAGGTCACAGCCACACCCAACAACGCTGGACGCTCGACGCCGCGTTCGTCCGCGATGGATCCAGAACGCGCCGTCCACAGAGACTTCGCCGCGGACTTGCTGGTGAATATCCTGACGCGCCTCCCGCCCAACCCCCGCCGCCGGCTCCGCCTCGTCTGCCGGCACTGGCGCGACGTCGTCGCCACGCGCACGGCCACGAACCTGCGGAGCAGGGCCAAGACACTCGTCGCCGCCGGGGGCTCCACGTACGTCTTCGGCGACCTATCGGCCTCCAGAAAACCACTGTGGGCGGACCACCGCACGTCACGCCGCTACGAGGGCATGAGCGTCGTCGGAACCTGCAACGGCCTCGTCTGCTTCTACGACGACCGGGAGATCGGCGACACCATCGTTGTGGCCAACCCTGTCACCGGCGAGGCGCTGAGCGTTCCGCCGCTGCTACAGACGCGTGCCGTCGACCGAAGCCGCTGCCACATTAGAACCTGGCGCGGGGACTACAGCTTCGCGTACCTCCCGACCTCGGGGCGGTACAAGGTCGTGCACGTCCCGTGCCCCATCGGCCAGTCGTGTCCGCTGCGGTGCACGTGTTCACGCTCGGCGAGGCGTCGTGGCGGGCTGTGCCAGCCGGCCCCGCCGCGAGGTGTGACGACCTGGACTGCAGCGTCGTCAGTGTCGACGGCGTGACATACTGGAGCACGCCGGAGGGCGCCGACAAGGTCTTTTCGTTCGAGCTCGAGCACGAACGCGTCACGCCCATTACATCACTACCTTCCGTGCTGTCCGACTCCAGAAACGGCGGCGGCTGGCACCTAGCGGAGGTGCACGGGAGGCTGGCCATCGTCTTCAGCCACGCCTCGCCGGAGATGAACACGACGGAGGTCTTGGTAATGGAGGGAGCGACGTGGCAGGTCAGTTGGAGCCGCTGGTACATCGTGCAGATGAGCACCCCGCCGGACCGACTGGGGAAACCGTCGAACAAATGGTTTCAAAGTCTCACGTGGCCACTCTTCGTTCACGGCGAGCACATCCTGACATGGGATATCGAGTGGTCGATACAACGGGGTTATGTCTTGTGCATGCGCACACCGATCCACGACACGAGGAAAGTGAAGCACGGCGTGGTGGATATCAGCGAGAGGAATCGGGGGACGGTGGTCACCAACTTCAAAATGTTGAACTACCACCGGACGTTTGCTTACGTCGAAACTGAGGAACCGTTGAGTGTCTACAAGTCGGCTGTGGTCTGACGACGATTCACGGTGGATCCAGGAGGATATACACGAATTTATGTCTACCGAAGCCTTGTCCAACCATACATCGACTGAGCTCAAGATCTGTTCTCGGTGCCATAATCTGCAGTTGTGAACTTGTGATGAGCGGTTTGATATTGGATAAGCTCTACCTAGATTGATTTGTTAGAGCAACTCCAACGCGTCGACCCAAACTGTCAGCCAGCACACCCGGCCGTCCCATCCGTCGCCACCGCCGACCAATTTCGGTGCCCGGCCACACCCACATAGCTCCCCCAACAACACGCCACCTCGCGATGGCCACATACTCCGGCGTTTGGTAGACCGTTTTCATCGCCGCCGCCGCCGCAGCACCCCTGACATCGACGCCACCACCCCCTCGCCCCTGCCTGCAACACTCAAGCGCGGCAACCTCGCTCACCGGATGCCGCCACGCTCGCCGGACGCCTACAGGCCTGCTACTGGTCTCGTAGAGGCGCGAGGCTCTTCACCAGCCTTCTTCTGCCACGATGCCCACAAGCTGTTCGACGGTTTGCCCGTAAAGGACAAATGGACTCTGGCGACGAGTACTTTTTCACAATTTCATTTGCAATTCGGATGATTCTTCATCCGATGATGAGGATATTGTGGCTGCTGCGTTGGTCGTCCATGACCACCTTAGCAGGCAGCGGCCGATGTTCAGGGTCTCAATTCGGCATTGAATCGCAACCGAAAGAGCGGCTATTGCCTACTCTGGCAGGACTACTTGGAGTCCCCTAACCTGCTCTTCAAGCACCACCTACTCCGGCGCCATTTCCGAATGGCTAGACATGTATTCAACCGTATCCAAGAGGGCGGGGGGGAGGGGGTGGCGTACGATAGGTATTTCAAGTGCAAGGAGGATGTCCTTGGAAAGTTTGGTCTCTCCTCTTATCAGAAATGCACTGCAGCTATTCGGATGCTTGCATACGGAGTTCCCGATGATCTCATTGATGAGTATGTCCGAATGAGTGAGTCCATGTGCCTAGACTCCATGTATAGGTTCTGCAAGGCTTGTAAACTAAAAGATATTTATTTGGTTGTCAAACTATGAGATATTTGTATTTTGTTTGAATTATGTGAACTAGTGCCAATTTTTTTTCATATGTTGCAGAAAGATTAAAACAAATAGCTGCAAGCCGGCGAGGGCGAAAATACGTCCGCCTGTTGGGCACACGGCCGACCCAAACGCAGAAGCGGACGGATGAGCCGTCCAAACAGACGAAAAGCGGACAAAACGCGCGTCCGTTTGGGTTTGCGCGTTAGAGTTGCTCTTAGTGCTCCAGTTTTTTTCAGAGTTGCTAATTCTTTCTCAATCAAAAACAATAACAATAGTGGATGAAGAACAAAAACAGTAGTGGCTAAGGAGGAAGAAGAAGCTAGAGCCGTTCGATTTTAATCCAGCGGTTCTAGGAAAATCAATTGAATCTTAAAAGTAAATTTTATTTCCCGGCTGCATTCCAAACAGCCCATACTCACCCAATTTAGGCGCCATGCTACCCTAGAATCTTTGATTTTGAGTTGTATCATGGTTACCTCTTGTGATCAGTTAGTTTATTAAATGTTGATTCTCTTTTATTACACTTTGAATAATATTTTAAATAATACTAGTTTTGCACTTTTTTTTGTGAGGACTGTACTTTCAATAATAGAATTGATTGTTGTGTGTATTAATCTATAGCGGCATGAATGTAGGCAGCTACCGTCGGATGGAACACACGCGGGTTAGAGGGGGGGGGGGGGGTTGGATGGGCTGGGGTGGCCAGAAGTGGGCGTGGTTGCTGTCCGGACGCCCGCAAAGCCCTCACATTTTGTCTCTGGTTTGCGGGAGGAAGTACGTCCGGACCGCATCGTGGACCGATACATGCCCGCGTTGGATGACTTCCGCGGTCCAGACAACGCGGTCTGGACGTATGCAGGCGGTTTGAGAGTCGGTGTTGGAGATGCCTGTATTCAGATCAACAGGAAGGTAGTGCTTCACTGTCGCCAGTGCGGGAGGTTAGACCGAGCGTGCGGAGTCGCTGACTGTTTTTGGATGGTGTGACCTTCATTTTTTTTGCGGGGAGGATGGGGTGACCTTCGGGTCGGGAGGCCCAAAGGATGGGGTGACCTTCGGGCCGGGAGGCCCAATCAACTATACGTGGCCTCGGTTTTTTCTTCCGGAGTAGCGTCCACTTACACTAGTGCAGAATCAACCTTTAGTCACGGTTCAGGAACCAGAACTAAAGGGTGGAGACTAAAGCCCCTCCCCTTTAGTCCCGGTTCGTCACGGCCCGGGACCAAAGGCCAACCACATGGCATGAGCCCGCGCTGGGGGCTGGGGGACCTTTAGTCCCGGTTGGTGACACCAACCGGGACTAGAGATTTAGGGGTTTAGGGTTTTAGGATTTATGATTATGGTTTATTTTTCCTTTTCGTTTTGTGTTTTCCATTTAATTGTTTTTCATTTCAAACATATTTTACGCTACTGTTGTCGTCAAGTGCCACTGCTACTACATACTGTACACACGTCATATATAATAGAATTTCTCGTACGACCAATCATATATCATAGAATTTCTCGTACGACCATATGCATACACACACACACACACACACACACACACACACATATATATATATATATATATATATATATATATACAATTTGGTATACATACAATTTCACAAAACAGAGGGAGGTGCTTGTCCCGTTTCTAAGAAGGAAGAAAGACTCAATAAATAAGGAGATATACACGGCAAGAAATAAAAAAGAAACATTAATAAAGATGGAATGTGTTGCGCTATAAAAGAAATAAAAGAGATGGCGCATGGAAAGGAGACCCGGTAAATGTGGGATTTAAATAAGGTCATGCATGACAAGAAAGAAAAGAGAGGCACATAAAGATGGGATGGGCTGCGCTATAAAAGAAATATAAAAATATACGCAACGCAAGAAAATCTGAGAAGATCCGGTAAATATGGGATGTGCAAGAAATAAGAGACCCATGTATGGCAAGAAGTAAATAGTAAGGTGTATAGATGGGTCCAAAGTTTGACATTAAAAAAAATGTTTTTTGTGCATTTTTTTAAAGTCTTCATGTATGCATGTGAAAAAGTATAAAAGAGTTGCAATAAAAATATTTGCACATAAAAATTTATGCGTGTAATTTTGAAAACAGATGAAATAAGAAGTGGAGACCATATCATATGTAGCAATCTATGGTGACAGATCAGCTAGGCTTGAGGAAAAAGAATGCACTGAACAACACCAACATATTCTTTCAAGTTGTAAACAACAAGCCAAGTGACCTGTTAACAAAAGGGTGGGTAGATTATCAGACACACAATGTTGATAAACAAGACTTGCTGAGCATAGAGGTGGCATGAGGAGTTCCGAAGCGATCTTTCACGTCAGAGACTTAGAGTGAAGCGAAGACGAGCACGGGATGGCCGTGCGAGGATGAGCTTGAGGCCGTGGTGCGGAGCAAGAGCTAGAATGCCGTTGAACATGCCCTGAGTTGATGATGCTTGAACTGGAAACTACCCACGATGCATGCATTTCTTCGTAGTGTGCTAATGTATCATCGTTTTCTTACCGTTTTCCTTATCCGAAACAACACCCCGTTCCACGCAGTCATAAATAAATGTCATCGCTAGCATGTTTGTATGTATTAAATATACGTGCAATTCGTGTTGAAATTGAACACCTAGACCTGTGTAATCTTTAACCGTGCATTTGAATGCTAAGATTAATGTTTTTTTTAACTTAAGGCCAAGATCAACTTTGTTTGGGCTGCAGCTACAAAGTCTGAGACTCTATACCACCTTTTCTAGACTAAAATGTCTAAAAAAACCTTTTCTAGACTAAAAGAACGTGATATTTTTTTCTCCCGTTGCAACGCATGGGCCCTTTTGCTAGTATATATATACAATTTGGTATACATACAATTTCTCCTATAATTTGCAGATCATTACATGCAGGCATTAGGTGCAATGGTATTCTCCTTCTTTGTCTATGACCTGGTCAAGCAAAAATCCCGCTATTTCCTCTTGAAGTGGTCGTATGCGGTCCGTTGGTAGGAGATTATCCCGCATCTCTTGCATCTTTTAAAAAGGAGATCAATATGAATATATTAGTTGTGTGTATATATATTAGATCATGATAAAAAGAATTGTGAATTGTGTTTACGTACGAAAAAATTTCTTCCACTTTTGCTCATTTCTGTCATAAAGCAGCGAATGTTCTCACAAACGTAGAATGCACATAAATTGTTCCCTGACACCTGCCTCATGCACTTTACGAGAATATAATTCAATCAGATAATAATTAATCAAGCATGATAATGGTATTGAAACTAGAATTAAAGAGATGCGCGGACGTAGCTAGTAGTACTTAATTACGTACCCTAGGTCGCACCCATTTCAGCTGTTGTTTCCATGGGCCTTGAACCTGTTTGATGAACTTTTGCCAAACCCTGCCCGCCGGCAAAGAAAATGAATAAATGAGTTATTAATTAGTAGGAAATGAACTAAAGAGGCCGACATAGTGCGATAATGATTGAAATTACCTGTCGACCATCTCCTTCAGGTTTGAGTATTCTTTTTCTTCTTTGAGAATTGAGTCCAGTACTTGAACTTTTCCCTCGTCAACTTCAATCATTAGCAGGATCCAATGGAAACTGCATGCGCACACGTTTGTATAATTAAGCGGGCATGTGCATAACTCATCAACTACAGTTATTAACATCTAGTAAGCAAAATAGAATTTGTAGTACAAGACAGTAACACTCACTCGAAGTTGTAAGGAAATAGTATTTCTGGTTGGGTATTTAGGTGCTTCAAAAAATGTAGCAAGCTTCTCTCTGTGTCTTTTTTGCTGATTAGCCACACACCTTCATTAACGATATTTGGGTCAATGAACCCAATGCCATAGCGTCGATCTCTTTTCATTTCATAAATCTTCATTCTGCATAATACCACATAAAAGAATATAGTGAGGATAATTACAAGCAATGAACGAGCACAACTAGAGACTTAAATTACAGAAAGAAATCACTTACAGACAATAGCAACTGACGAGAGATTTGTCCAATGCGTCTTGATTGAATAACTGAAACAATTCTTTCAACTCAACCCACAAATCTTTTTCATGGAAGTAATGCTCTGCCTTGACTTTCACCATGAGGGACTCTCACCTGTTCTTTACCTCTCTCAGGTACCAGTCATGCAATGTGCGCATTCTCGTTGATAGATTCTAGACCTCCTCAGGCCTGACCAGAGGTTGGCCGGGGACATATTTCCATGCTAGTTCCTTCTCTTCAAACCCAGGGAGATCCTCGATGTCTAGGAGTTGTGCAAGAGTGACACCGGCCTCTTTAGCCATCCGTCTATGAGCGTCGGTTATTTCCGGCCTATCAGCGGTACTCACATGTGATTGTACAATGAGCGGGGGGGTGGATTGCACTGCCTATTCTCCCAGCTGGGGAACAGTTTTCCCGCTTTTATTACTACCTCCTTGGCTCGAGCTCGACTCCTTATCTTTTTGTGCACGATATAACTTCTTAATAGAGCGCTCATAGTCTGAGTCCCTTGTCTTCACAGCTGGTTTAGCCATATCCAGAAAGTGTTGTACGACTTCCTCAGGTATTTTCTCCTTTGGTGGCGGGGGCGGTTTCGGTGCAAAATGGGCCTTCACTTGGGCAGCCACTTCGGCGTTGTTTTCCTCGATAGTCATCTCGTAAGCCAACTTCTTTTTGGCAGGAGGAGACGGTTTCTTGCTTGGTGCTCTCTTCCGCTTTGGACAAGGCTGACGCGCCCGAGATCGATATGGCGGACTCGCGCTAATGGGCTCTGTCTCGGGCAGAGTTGGAGTCGGCTGACGCGGTGGCGGACTAGCGCCGCGCTCCATCTCGGGCAGGGTTGGAGTCGGCCGACGCGGTGGCGGACTTGGAGGAGCAGGAGTTGGCTGATGCGGCAGGCTTGGAGGAGGAGTCGGTGGCCTCGGAAAGACGATGCAATCCTTTCTCCATAGAATGATACGACGTATGGCGCCTCCCAGTGTGTGCTCGTCGTCACCTCCAGGAATGTCAAGCTCTAGCTGGTTATATCCCGACATCACTTCATCCACCCCAACACGAGCATAGCCAGCTGGAATCAGATTGCCATGGAAGGTTGCTTCAGGGGGATTTGGTAAAGCATATATAGCCATCCGCCACCTTCATGGATATGTTCTTGAGTTTCATGTGTAGCTCACAAGGTGTCGAAACTTTGAAACCATCCACGGGGTATCTAGCCAGCAGTGCATCATCGGCCGGGGTGGAACCCACGCTGCTTTTTGGCATAGATGGGACGGTGCTATCCAATGCTGGATCTGCTTGTACTAGTAGAAAACAGGGCTTTAGTCTAGGCCAGATAAGAGCACTAATCCCGGTTCTCTTACAAACCGGGACCAATGGGTGCATCTTTGTGTTTTGGGTGATGATGATAACTCTCCTTGTGGTCTAATCATGTGATAAGTTCTTCAGGTTCTCTATGCTTAGGTACACATCGATTAGACATTCTCTCTGGAAGGAAAAGATCGAAGATGGTGTTTTCTGCGTGTTTATTTCTTTGGTTGTAGGAATCCCATACTATTAAGAGGGAATCCACATCGGAAGGCATTGTGTGAATCATTGCACGTACACACTTCTCGTCACCCACCATTACCTTCCGTTCCTTGTAGAGAGAGGTCCCTTTGTTCCATAGTGTTGCAGTGGCTTCTCCTCACAGCGGTTGTACCGCCCACTAGGGCGGTTGTACTGCTGGCCCTATTGTACCGGCTCAACCACCGCCCCAGGGGTGATACCCTGGGGTTGCACCTCCCAGGTTCTTGCCCAGCGGTTGTACCACTGCCCCCGGGCGGTGGTACCGCCCCTTCGCTGGAAGAACTCTAGGGTGGCATCTTTGGCGGTTGTATCGGCCGGGTACCGCCCGACCACCGGACTAGCTTCTGTGATAGGGCGGTACTTGGGCAGTGGTGGCCCGGTTGTCCTCTGCATACTGGTACTACCGGGTGTCCTGAGCGGTTCTACCACTTGGGACTTAGCCACCCTGGTACCGGGGCCAGGCGGTAGTTCCGGAGCACTACCGCTCGACCACCGCCCATAGGGGTGACTCCCTTCTGGTTCAAGGCGGTTGTTGAGCGGTTGGTCCGGTTATTCCTGTTAACCGGTACTACCGCTCGAGCGTCCGGTTGTACCGCTTGTCAGGGTTTCAGCAGCTTACCCGTGAATCCTGATTGTACCGGGGAGAGGAGCGGTTGTACCGCTGCAGTGTAAAAACTGCTGTAACGGTTGGATTTTAGGGTTTCCTATATAAAGGGGGTTCTTCCACCTACCCCCTCACCTATTGCCTCTCTCTCTCCACCATTAATGCCCTTCAAGCTTTCTTGCCCAATCTCTCTCCCTAGCCACTCAAACTTGTTGATTTGCTAGGGATTGAAGGAGGAGACCTAGATCTAGAATTCCACCAAAGGATATTTGATTCCCCCATACTTTCTTGTGTGGATTTTGTTGCTCTCAGGTATTTGAGCACCCTAGATGGTTGAGATCACCTCGGAGCCATATTCCATTGTGGTGAAGCTCCGTGGTATCGTTAGGAGCCTCCAATTAAGTTGTGGAGATTGCCCCAACCTTGTTTGTAAATGTTCGGTCGCCGCCTTCAAGGGCACCACCAGTGGAATCACGGCATCTCGCATTGTGTGAGGGCGTGAGGAGAATACGGTGGCCCTAGTGGCTTCTTGGGGAGCATTGTGCCTCCACACCGCTCCAACGGAGACGTACTTCCCGAAAGGGAAGGAACTTCGGTAACACATCCTCGTCTCCACCGGCTCCACTTGTGGTTATCTCTTTCCTTTACTTTATGCAAGCTATTGTTGTGTTGTATCCTTTGCTTGCACTTGTTATTGTTGTTGTTAGCATCGTATAGGTTTCTCACCTAGTTGCACATCTAGACAACCTATTTGTTGCTAAACCTAATTTGTAAAAGAAAAGCTAAAAATTGTTAGTTGCCTATTCACCCCCCCTCTAGTCAACCATATTGATCCTTTCAATTGGTATCAGAGCCTCGTCTCTTTATTAAGGGTTTCACCACCCGAAGAGTATGGTTGACACCAGGGAGGAAGTTCCCGAGGCCGTAGAGTTGAGTTCGATCACTCGAGATGACTTAAATGAAGCTATGGCTTCACTTAAGACGTCTATGACGACCGAAGTCAAGTCCATGATTAAAGAATTACTTGAGGGGATGAAATCCATTCCCGATCCCTTGCTTGTGGTTAATCGCACGGCATCAGAGTCGAAGGCCAATTCCACCAAGGAAGCGGCTAAAGGTACTCATGTTCCTTCCCCTCAAGACAAGAATGGGACGGGAACCTTTGCCTCGGTTCCCCCTCCCCCGGTCTATGGAGGAACGGTCCCCACAGCTCGCATTAGTATTCATGGTCCTCCTCCCAAGCTTGTTAAGGGTGATTTTGCTAATTGGGTCTTTCACATTAAGTCTCATTTAAATCATTGCTCAACTAACCTTTGGAGAATCATTGAGCAAGGCTTCTACCCGCATGATCCAAACAACTTCACCCCAAGAGAAGAAGTGGACAATCAATACAATCACTCCGCATTGTTCATTCTTCAAGAAGCGGTCCCTCCCGAAGATCTATCACACCTACGACCTTTCACTCGTGCAAAGGATTGTTGGGAGCACATTGTTTCTATGTACAAGGGGAGCTCAAGCATCCAACGGTCCAACTTTGAAGTGGTCCTTGATGAGGCCGATGAAATTGTGATGCTTGAAGATGAGGATCCGCGTGATCTTTATCGGAGGGTGACAACTCTTGCGGTTGCTCTCCAAGACCATGGAAGCAAGGATACGGATGACACTTGGATCAAGCACAAGTTCCTCAAGGCCATCATGCCATTCAACAAGGCCATGTCTTCCTTGATTCATCAAAGGCCGGACTTTCACTCCTTATCCTCAAGTGAAGTGTTGGATGAGTTTATTGCCATGAACATCATGAACAAGACCGCTGACAATGCTCTTGCTCGTGTCCGGTCAAAGAAAAGCACTCCCACCCTTGCTTTGAAGGCCAAGGCCATTCCGAAAAAATAAGAGGAAGAAGAAGAGGAGTGTGGCCCAGAGGACACCAAATATGCTTACCATGAGCACATGGCTCTTGCGTCAAGGCAATTTTGGAGCAAGAAGAGGAACTCAAGGCCCAACTTCACCAAGAACAACTCAAGTGGGTCAAAGAACAAGCAACATGTAAGAACTTGCTACAATTGTGGCAATGTGAGTCACTTTGTGGTGGATTGCCCCTACGAGAAGAGGGAAGACAATGGTGGCAAACTCATTCGCAAAGATAAAGCCAAATCCTTCCCTAGCAAGAACAACTTCACCAAGAAGACTCCTCCAAAGGGCTTGGTGGCACATGAAGAGTACTCCTCCGATGATGATGAGGAAGATACAAGTGGAGAAGGAATGGCAACGGAAACCATTGCCATTGCTACATCTTCTCCCTCCAAGGTGTCTCTCTTCGGCGCCCCCAACGAAAACACCATTGCCAAGTGTCTCATGGCCAAAGGTATCAACAACGTAACTCCTAACAACAAAACCACCATCATTACTACTCCTTCATTGTTAGATTGTGTAGATGATTGTGAGGTGGAGAAAGTTGATGAGAATAAGTTCACCAAGTTTGTGAGCATGCTCAAGGGTGAGTCCAAGAAGCACTTTGTTGCTCTCTTGGAACAACTTGGTGAGGCCAATGATATCATTGAGTCGCATGAGGATACTATCTCCAAGTTGGAGGGGCATAGTCGTGACTATGCCGATGAGATTGCAGATCTTTCTATTTCTCTAGAGGAAGAGCGAGATATTCGTTTGACTCTTGAGGAGTCACACAATGTTGATCATGCTAAATTGCAAAAAGATCTTGATCATGCTATTGTTCTTACTCGTGTGCTTAAATCTGAGAAAGCCGCACTTTGGGTTGGCCATGATAGACTCAAGGAAGAATTTGATACACTCGACAAGGCTCACAAGGTCTTGAAGGGTGTTCATGCTTCTCTCAAAGAGTCTCATGATCAACTCCAAGTGAAGCTAACCAAGGAGATTTACACTTGTCCTCCTTTCGTTCTAATTGATAATGCCCATGCTACTAACCCTTGTTGCGAGCATGTGCATCTCGTGGAGGAAAATGCTAAGTTGAAAGAGCAACTTGAGAAGGGCCTTGTGACTTGCATACAAGGCGAGAAGAACCTCAATGACCTTTTGACGAATCAAAAGAAAGTTGTGGGAAAGGAGGGACTTGGGTTTGCACCCAAGTCAAATAAGAAGAAGAAGAACAAGACCAAGCTACCTCTCCCACTCAAGGAAACTTTTGTCAAGGCGGGTGAGGGTACTCATGAGAAGAAGAAGAACAAGGGAGTGGGTGGTAATGCCAAGAAGGGCAAAACTGCCCCTAACAACAAAGCCGACGACTTTAACCCTTCCTATGTTTTGTGCCGTGCTAGTGATGGGCATGTTTATGCTAAATTTGTTGGTTCTTACTATGAGTACATTGAATGGTCTATTTGGGTTCCTAAGACCCTTGTTACTAACCTCAAAGGACCCATCCAAGAATGGGTACCTAAATCCAAGCATTGATCTCTTGTAGGAGTTTGCTTCCGGTGGAGTGTCATGGTTGCTTGATAGTGGAGCAACAAATCATATGACCGGGAGCAAGGACTTGGTGGTGGATGTGCATCCAATTCCATCTATGCCCACTCATGTCCAATTCGGTGATGCTTCAACCTCTATGGTAGTGGGACTTGGCAAGGTGGTCATCTCTCAAGATTTATCTATTGAGAAGGTCATGCTTGTTGAGTCCCTTGCATACAATTTGCTTTCCGTTCGTCAACTTGCACTCATGGGCTTTTCTACATTCTTTGATCTTGATACCATGGCACTTTTGTGGAGCAAGACTCTTAAAGTAGCCTTTGTTGGGCATGTCGAGAACGGTCTCTATGTGGTGAACTTTTCGGAGCGACCCACTAAGACCACGACTTGCCTAATGCCTAAAGTTGATGTGGGTTGGCTTTGGCATCACCGACTAGCCCATGTCAATATGAGATCTTTGCAAAGTCTCCTCAAAGGGGACCATGTCCGTGGACTAACAAATGTGAGTTTTGCCAAAGATCGTGCTTGCAGTGCTTGTATCGAAGGAAAGCTTCATGAAATGGCTCACCGACCATCGACTATCATCTACTCAAAGAGGCCCTTGGAGCTCCTTCACATGGATCTTTTTGGTCCTCCATCCTTTGATAGTCTTGGTGGAAGAAAGTATTGCTTGGTGATGGTGGATGACTACTCAAGATACACATGGGTATACTTCTTTAGGAGGAAGAGTGAGACTCAACAAACCGTCATCAACTTTGAAAATGAAGCTCAACATCAACATGAAGCAAAGATCTTGATGATTAGAAGTGACAACGGCACCGAGTTCAAGAACTACACCTTGGATGAGTTTCTTAGTGATGAGGGGATCAAGCACCAATATGCAGCACCCTATACCCCTCAAAAAAATGGTGTGGCGGAGAGGAAGAACCGGACGTTGATGGATGCGGCAAGGACCATGATGGCGGAGTTCAAATCTCCTTACAACTTTTGGGCCGAAGCCATCAACACCGCTTGTCATGCATCCAATAGGCTCTATCTCCGCAAAGCTTTGAACAAGACTCCATATGAGATACTTACCGGCAACAAGCCAACCTCAAGTACTTCCGGGTGTTCGGTTGTAAGTGTTTCATTCTCAAGAAAGGTGTTCATTTGTCTAAATTCGAACCTAGAGCTCAAAAGGGCATATTTGTTGGTTATGCTACAAACTCTCATGCTTACCGTGTTCTCAACAACTCCACCGGACTCATTGAAGAGACATGTAACGTGGAGTTTGATGAAAATAATGGCTCCCGAGTGGAGCAAAGTGGTCTTTGTGATGTAGGTGATGAAATTCCTCCCCAAGCCATAAGAAGAATGGGGATTGGTCAAATACTCCCCATTGAGGAACCCCTTGTGGCCGAAGGAGAAGGACAATGCTCTACTCAAGTGGAGCCATCATCTACGCTAGACCCACACGCTTCCGAAGAACAAAGTGAAGGCCCTCAACCCAATGAGCAAGATCAAGGGCAAGATCAACCCCAAGGAGATGGTGATGCACCAAGTGATGCCCAAGATCAAGTTCATGCCTCCGAGCTCACCCAAGATCAAGAGCAAGCTCAAGACGGTGATCAAGATCAAGAGCAAGCTCAAGATCAAGAGCAAACTCATGACGGTGCTCAAGATGTGCAAGATGATCCTCAAATGCCCATCGAGGAACTTTTGGAGCGCCGTGTCGCTAAGGTGGCTTTCAAGCTCGAGCGTCAACAACATGTCATGGAGAATATGCTTGGAAGCTTGAGAAAAGGGGTAACTACTCGTAAACAATTGTCAAACTTTTGTGAGCATCACGCGTTTGTTTCATGTGTTGAACCCCAAAAGGTACATGAGGCACTCGATGATGAGGATTGGCTTGAAGCTATGCATGATGAACTCAACAACTTTGAGCGCAATCAAATTTGGGAATTAGTGCCAAGGCCAATGGAGGATCACAATGTCATTGGGACCAAATGGATCTTCAAGAACAAGCAAGATGTGAACGGTCTGGTTGTTCGAAACAAGGCAAGATTGGTGGCACAAGGCTACTCCCAAGTCGAGGGCATCGACTACGGTGAAACCTTTGCCCCCGTTGCACGTCTTGAATCTATTTGCATGTTGCTTGCATATGCATCTCATCATGATTTTAAATTGCAACAAATGGATGTGAAGAGTGCATTTCTTAATGGTCCTTTGAATGAGTTGGTGTATGTCAAACAACCTTCGGGATTCGAGGATCCCAAGCTCCCCACTCATGTATACAAACTCAAAAAGGTGCTCTATGGCCTTAAACAAGCCCAACGTGCGTGGTATGAGCACCTTACCGAGTTGTTACAAGATCGTGGGTTTGAAATTATGAAAAACGATCCCACTCTTTTTACTAAGAGGGTCAAAGGGGATTTGTTCATATGCCAACTATATGTTGATGATATTATTTTTGGTTCTCCTAACAAATCTTTCAATGATGAGTTTGCCGCACTAATGACCGAGAAGTTTGAGATGTCTATGATGGGAGAGTTAAAGTTCTTTCTCGGGTTCGAAGTCAAGCAAAGAAGAGAAGGAACATTCATCAACCAAGCCAAGTATACCCAAGACATGCTCAAGAGGTTCAAGCTAGATGATGTCAAGCCGGTCAAGTTTCCCATGCCAACAAAATGCAAGCTTGACAGTGATCCCAATGGTAAAGCGGTGGATCAAAAGGTATATCATTCCATGATTGGATCCTTTCTCTACCTTTGTGCATCTAGAACGGATATCATGTTGAGTGTGGGAATTTGTGCACGATTTCAAGCCGCACCTAAGGAAAGCCACTATGTAGCGGTCAAGCGAATCTTTTGATATTTGGTTCATACCCCAAACTTTGGCTTATGGTACCCCAAAGGAGCAAGCTTCGATCTCATGGGTTACTCAAACTCTGATTGGGCGGGAGATTTTGTGGAGAGGAAGTCAACTTCCGGAGGGTGCCAATTCCTTGGTCGCTCTTTGGTGAGTTGGTCTTCGAAGAAGAAAAATTGTGTGTCTCTCTCATCTACCGAGGCCGAATATGTAGCCGCCGCAAGTTTTTGTGCACAATTGCTATGGATGAGGCAAACTTTAAAGGATTACGGTGTCACTTGTGGCAAAGTGCCTCTTCTATGTGACAATGAAAGTGCTATCAAGATCTCTCATAATCCGGTGCAACATACCAAGACAAAGCATATTGAGATCCGTCATCATTTCATTAGGGATCACATCAAGCATGGAGATATTGAGATCATCTACATCAACACTCAAGAGCAACTAGCGGATATCTTCACCAAGCCTCTAGATGAAGGAAGATTTCGCGAGTTAAGGCATGAGCTAAATATCATTGATTTGAGCAATGTGGCTTGAATCTAGGCACACCCCACCGCACTCATCATTATATCTTGCTCTAGATGTAGGCATGGACATAGGGGGAGTGTTGTTCTCTCAATGAACTCTCCCTCCCCCCATTATGCATAAAGTGATTAAAATCTTTCACATTAGCCATTTTTGATGGTACTTGTGCTTCAAAGATGAGTTTTGGCCATGGGCCCAAGGTTAAAATCTTCGCGGTGCCATACCAATTAACTCAAACATAGGTGGCTCTGGCCACCGCCCTTTTCTTAAAAAGGGTTGTTTTTCTTTGGTTCTTGTTCATCCTTGCTAGATCTTTAGTTATTAGGTGGTGTGACCTCCAAGTGGTGGTTTTTCTTGGTTGCTTTTGCACTCTTGGAGGTTACCTCACCATACTCCAGTGACTTGTTTCCATCCCAAGCCTCTCCTCCCTTACACCGTCTTCTCCAATTGCACACAAGCTTGTTCTTGGTGTGGGTGATGTTGACTGGGCGGTACAACCGGTGCTCCTGGCAGTTCAACCACCTGATCATTCGGTTGTATCGTCCCAGGGGTTCCACCAGGGCAGTCTATGTGGTTCTACCGCTGACTTCCCAGGATGAGCTCCTGGCCGGTACTACCGGTTAGTTGCAGGCGGTACTACCGCTGCCTTCCAGGCAATGAAAGTACCGCTAGCAACTGCTGGTATGTACCAGGGAGTGGTACAACCGCCCGTCGGGGCGGTACAACCGCTTCGCGGTCTACGGCTATATAAAGGGGTCGGGCCGAAGGGGTATCGTCTTTCCCCCTTCGTGCCCGTTCCCCTCCTCTGCCCTAGCCACCAGTCGCCATCGCCCTCGCCCCGGAGAGTCCTCCGGCGCTCCGGATCTGTGGGCCCTCCTTGGATCTTCTCCGTGGAGGTCCTCTCCCTCCCGATCTCTTCCCATGGATACCGGTAATGCCCCACTCCCCTTTTTCTAGGGTTTCTTGGATTTCTTAGGGCATTGCTTGATATTCCGCGTTTGTTGTCCAAACTATTGGGTGGAAGAGATCTATATATGCTTCTCCTATTGTTTGTGAGTCCTTAGAACCTAAAATATTGCTAGTTTGATTCGTATCCCATAGGCACTTGTTCCCCACGGGTGGTATTGCTTGTCTACGGCGGTTCTACCGCCCTTTATGGGCGGAACAACTGCTCGGGCGGTTCCACCGGTTGGAGAACCGGCACAACTAGAATTTATGAACCAAGTGGCACTGTTTTACTTTCTCTGACTTCCAAGCAATATATTCCTCTTTTCTTGTGTGCAATCCTCTCATCTTTGCTGGGTTCCTTGTGAGCTTTCCGTGTGTGTGTGTAGGTGGCTCTAGTTCTCGCTCTGCTCCTCCTGCCAAGACCAAGAAGAGAGCCCGTAGATGAAAGCGCCCGGTCGAGTCTGATAGAGATGAGGAGGTTGTTGTTCCCACCAAGCCAACTCGCCATGAGAAGTCTGCCGCTGCCAAGCAACGTGTGGTCATGCATATGCACAAGTGGAAAGGCAAGGAGTGGGAAGCTTTCCGGAGAAGGAATCCTTACACGGTTCCCATTGAGCCTCGTTGGACCACCGTTCAGTTCCGGAATGAGATGCAAGTAAGGATTGTTCATGAGCTTTTCGAGCATAACAAGAATCGGTACACCAAGTAGTGGACCATTGACCTTGATCATTGGAGGAACAACATGGAGTACTTTGCAGAGGCCTTGGCTCTTTGTGAGGAGTTTGATTTGGTCAAACTCATGTCTATCAACTGTGACTTTGATGTTCATCTTATTCATCAGTTTTATGCAACTGTTCACTTTGCAGAAGATGATGCTCGCACTCTCTCCTTCATGTCCCGTGATGAGTTCTTTCAAGTGCCCTGGAGGGCCTTCTGCAATGCTCTTGGCTATGAGGATACCGGTCTTGAAGGGAATGGTTGTATTCGTCCTCACGACCATCCCCTTTCCATTCCTAAGGAGAAACTTGCTCCTGTGTACATTCGTGGACGAGGCATTATTGGTGAGTCCAAGGATCTTGAGAAGGTCTATGATATCATGCATCACGTGTTTCACAATGTGCTTCTGCCCAAGGTTGGGAATCAGGATGAGATCTATGGGTATCTTGTTGACTTGCTTGTTGCTATGAAGACCAAAGTGGGGTCTGGTGCTACTTTTGATGTGTCCAACTGGCTTTGGCAGGAGATGTACAACATGGTCATCTACAGAAAGGTTCCCATCTTTGCACCATTTGTCATGTGCTTTCTAAACTCTGTTTGGGCTGTTCGCCGTCCTGGAGAACTTCTCACTTCGCTAGATAACCTCACCGTGCTTGAGGTCAAGCAACTTAAGAAGAAGAAGCATGCCGAGCCCCGTTTTCCTGCGGATGACCCCGAGGATGTTTATGCCACTTCAGATGATGAGGACTTTGAGATGGAGCCGGGTGCCAAGCCCTCCTGGGTGGCCAAGCTCACTGCTAAAGTCAAGAAGACCTTTTGCCTTCAGACTCACATTCAGAAGAAGATGTATGAGGCTCATGTCAATGAGAAGCTTGCTCGGTGCCATCAAATTGCTATGATGAAGCACCTCAACATGCCTGTGAAGAGTGGATCCGAGAAGAGCATCACTCCAGAGAACAAGTGGATTTCTGAGAATAGCACTAGGACTGATGATGAGGCACCTGGCCATCCTGCTACCTCCACTTCTGCTACGGCTGATGATATCATGGAGCATGATGATGAGGAGTATGATGATGCTGATCTAGATGAGACCGAGGAGTTAGAGAAGGACTACTGAGCTCTGGGGCGCTAGCATCACTCTTTTCCTTTTTGGTGTCTTGATGCTAAAGGGGGAGAGAGTTCTATTAGGTCTCGGGATTTGCATGGGAGTTGCTTGGGTTGTGTTTTCTGTTTCGAGTTGAGAGTTGAACTTGAGTTTCTATCTACTCTTTCTTAGTTTGTGGACCCTGTGCTGCTGATGACCCACAAGTATAGGGGATCTATCATAGTCCTTTCGATAAGTAAGAGTGTCGAACCCAACGAGGAGCAGAAGGAAATGACAAGCGGTTTTCAGCAAGGTATTCTCTGCAAGCACTGAAATTATCGGTAACAGATAGTTGTGTGATAAGATAATTCGTAACGGGTAACAAGTAACAAAAGTAACTAAGGTGCAGCAAGGTGGCCCAATCCTTTTTGTAGCAAAGTACAAACCTGGACAAACTCTTATATAAAACAAAGCGCTCCCGAGGACACATGGGAATTACTGTCAAGCTAGTTTTCATCATGCTCATATGATTCGCGTTCGTTACTTTGATAATTTGATATGTGGGTGGACCGGTGCTTGGCTGATGCCCTTACTTGGACAAGCCTCCCACTTATGATTAACCCCTCTCGCAAGCATCCACAACTACGAAAGAAGAATTAAGATAAATTGAACCATAGCATGAAACATATGGATCCAAATCAGCCCCTTACGAAGCAACACATAAACTAGGGTTTAAGCTTCTACCACTCTAGCAACCAATCATCTACTTATTACTTCCCAATGCCTTCCCCTAGGCCCAAATCATGGTGAAGTGTCATGTAGTCGACGTTCACATAACACCACTAGAGGAAAGACAACATACATCTCATCAAAATATCGAACGAATACCAAATTCACATGATTACTTATAACAAGAATTCTCCCATGTCCTCAGGAACAAACGTAACTACTCACAAAGCATATTCATGTTCATAATCAGAGGGGTATTGAATAGAATTAAGGATCTGAATATATGATCTTCCATCGAATAAACCAACTAGCATCAACTACAAGGAGTAATCAACACTACTAGCAACCCACAGGTACCAATCTGAGGGTTTTAATACAAAGATCGGATACAAGAGATGAGCTAGGGTTTGAGAGGAGATGGTGCTGGTGAAGATGTTGATGTAGATTGACCCCCTATCGATGAGAGGATCATTGGTGATGACGATGGCTTCGATTTCCCCCTTCCGGAGGGAAGTTTCTCCGGCAGAACAGCTCCGCCGGAGCCCTAGATTGGTTCTGCCCAGGTTCCGCCTCGAGACGGCGGCGCTTCGTCCCGTAAGCTTCCTTCTGATTTTTTCCAGGTCAAAACACATCATATAGCAGAAGATGGGCATGGTGGGTCCCCTCAGGTGCTTTCTTTGTCCAATATTATTTATATATTCCAAAATAATTCTCCGTGAAGTTTCAGGACTTTTGGAGTTGTGCAGAATAGGTCACTCAGATTTGCTCCTTTTCAAGTCCAGAATTCCAGCTGCCAGCATTCTCCTTCTTTATGTAAACCTTGTAAAATAAGAGAGAAAAGGCATAAGTATTGTGCTAGAATGTGTAATAACAGCCCATAATGCAATAAATATCAATATAAAAGCATGATGCAAAATGGACATACCAACTCCCCCAAGCTTAGACCTCGCTTGTCCTCAAGCGAAAGCCGAAATCGAAAAATATGTCCACATGTTTAGAGATAGAGGTGTCGATAAAATAAAATATGGACATGAGGGCATCATGATCATATTTAAAACAGCAACAAATATTGTCATATAATTTCTTATGCTAAAGTAACAATTCATTCACAAGGTAAAGTATGAATTAGAAATTTCATTGAAAACTAACAAACTATGATCTCAGTCATTGAAGCAATTGCAATTTATCATAACATCGGAAAGAGTCAATTCAAGAGCTTTTCAGCAAGTCCACATACTCAACTATCATTTAATCTTTCACAATTGCTAACACTCACGCGATACTTATGGGTTCGAAGCCTCAGTCGGACACAAAGAAAGATAGGGGCTTATAGTTTCGCCTCCTAACCTTTTACCTCAAGGGTAATGTCAACAATAATACTTTATGATAACCTACATCCGAGTGGATATATATATATATATATATATATATATATATATATATCTGGATCCTTCTCCAACACATAGTGCTTGCCAAAAAGAAAAAGTGTAAAAAGGAAAGGTGAAGATCACCATGGCTCTTGTATAAGGGTAGAAGATAAAAGTAAAAGATAGGCCCTTAGCAGAGGGAAGCAGAGGTTGTCATGCGCTTTTATTGTTGGATGCACAAAATCTTAATGCAAAAGAACGTTACTTTATATTGCCGCTTGTGATAAAGAACTTTATTATGCAGTCCATCGCTTTTACTTCTTCCATATCACAAGTTCGTATAAAGCTTATTTTCTTCACACTAATATGTCATACATATTTAGAGAGCAATTTTTATTGCTTGCACCGATGACAACTTACTTGAAGGATCTTACTCAATCCATAGGTAGGTATGGTGGACTCTCATGGCACAACTGGTTTAAGGGATGTTTGGATGCACAAGTAGTATCTCTACTTGGTGCAAAAGATTTGGCTAGCATAAGAGGAAAAAGGAATCTCAACATGTTGGAGGATCCAAGACACTATAACTTCTATTCGGATATAAGAAAACATAACCCATTATGTTGTCTTCCTTGTCCAACATCAACTTTTTAGCATGTCATATTTTAATGAGTGCTCACAATTACAAAAGATGTCCAAGATAGTACATTTATATGTGAAACCTCTCTTTCTTTATTACTTCCTATTAATTGCAACAATGACCAAAACTATGCTTGTCAACTCTCAACAACTTTTATTCATCATACTTTTTATATGTGAAGTCATTACTCTCCATAAGATCATTATACGATCTTTTTATTTCTTTTTATTCTTTCTTTTATTAAATTCCCTCAAGATCATAGCAAGAAAGCAAAGCCCTCAACTCAAAGCAACCCTTTATTATATAAATCACGGACTCGATTACATAGAAAGATCTCGAAACAAAACTCAAAGCTAGATCACACTAAAACTTTTATTCTACTAGATCAAGATATAACCAAAAGGATCGAACTAAGAAAAAGGGTAAAAGTAAATGTGTGATGGTGATATGATACCGGGGCACCTCCCCCAAGCTTGGCCAAGGGGAGTGCCCATACCCATGTATTTAGATCTCTTTCTTCGGAGGTGATGATGACGGAGTTGTTGCATTCTTCTTCTCCAGCTTGCGTCTGAGGCTAAAATTTTCTTCCCTCAGATCCTCATTCTCAAGCTCGAGTTTCATTATCATTTTGCATAGTGCCGCCTTGCTGTCCTGCAAAAAACGTGGTGGGATAGATTGGACCTTAGGAAGGCTGGACTTCTTGAATTCCACATGCATATCGCCAGGTTGAGGTAGTTGATCTTCATCTTCGTTAGAGTCTTCCTCCTCCTTCGTAGTCCAGCCATAATGCTCCACCTCCCCATAAACCTTTGGGTTGGCAATGAAATCAGCGACATAGCTCTCTCCCTCCGAATCTTGAGACGACATATTTTCAGATCTGTCAAGAAAACAACACGAAACAAGAACAGTGGAATTTGCCGTGGTACGGTGGTCGAAACCTTTGGGAGATTATATAATGAATTTTTGCCGACCAAAAGAAGTATTGTGCAAGAAAACGGAGTTTGGAGGGCACACGAGGTGGCGGCAAGGGTGGGGGGCGCGCCCAGGGGGGTAGGGCGCGCCTCCCTACCTTGTCGCTTCCTCGTGCACTTTTCGGACTACTTTTAATTTTCCTAATTTTTTAAATATTCCAAAATGGAGAAAAATTGCCATTAGAACAGTTTTGGAGTCGGTTTACTTACCGTACCACATACCTATTCCTTTTTGGAGTCTGAAACATTCTGGAAAGTATCCCTTATGTACTCCTCTGGTGTTACGGTATTGATAATATTTTTCTCGATATTTATAGGAGTACCTGAAATATAATGTTTGATTCTTTGACCGTTTACCACCTTCGGGTTGGTGCCTTCGGCATTGTTGATCTTAATGGCACTGGAACAATAGACCTCCTCGATAATGTAAGGACCTTCCCATTTAGAGAGAAGCTTTCCTGCAAAAAATCTTAAACGAGAGTTGTATAGCAAAACATGATCACCTACATTAAACTCATGCTTTTGTATCCTTTTGTCATGCCATCTTTTAACTTTTTCTTTAAACAACTTGGCATTCTCATAAGCTTGGGTTCTCCATTCATCATGTGAGCTAATGTCAAATAACCTCTTCTCACCGGCAAGTTTGAAATCATAGTTGAGCTCTTTAATAGCCCAATACGCTTTATGTTCTAGTTCTAGAGGTAAGTGACATGCTTTTCCATAAACCATTTTATACGGAGACATACCCATAGGGTTTTTATAAGCAGTTCTATAAGCCCATAATGCATCATCAAGTTTCTTAGACCAATTCTTTCTAGATCTATTAACGGTCTTTTGCAAAATTAATTTAATCTCTCTATTGCTCAATTCTACTTGACCACTAGACTGAGGGTGATATGGAGATGCAATTCTATGGTTGACATCATATTTAGCAAGCATTTTACGGAAAGCACCATGAATAAAATGTGAAGCACCATCAGTCATTAAATATCTAGGGACTCCAAACCTCGGAAAAATAACTTCTTTAAGCATCTTAATAGAAGTGTTATGATCAGCACTACTAGTTGGAATAGCTTCTACCCACTTAGTAACATAATCAACATCAACTAAAATATGTGTATACCCATTTGAGGAAGGAAAAGGTCCCATATAATCAAAGCCCGAAACATCAAATGGTTCAATAACAAGTGAATAATTCATAGGCATTTCCCGACGTCTACTAATATTGTCAATTCTCTGGCATTCATCACAGGACAAGACAAACTTACGGGCATCCTTGAAGAGAGTAGGCCAATAAAATCCATATTGCAATACCGTGTGTGCAGTTTTATCTCCAGCATGGTGTCCTCCGTAAGCTTCGGAGTGGCACTTGCGTAGGATCTATTCCTGTTCATGCTCAGGTACACAACGTCTAATAGCAGCATCTACTCCTTCTTTATAAAGGTGTGGGTCATCCCAAAAGTAATGTCTTAAATCATAGAAAAACTTTTTCTTTTGCTGGTAAGTGAAACTAGGTGGTATAAATTTAGCAACAATGTAATTAGCATAATCAGCATACCATGGAGTATTACGAGAAGCATTTATGACAGCTAGTTGCTCATCAAGAAAACTATCATCAATAGGTAGTGGGTCATCAAGAACATTTTCTAACCTAGACAAGTTGTCTGAACGGGGTTCTAGCTCCCTTTCTATCAATAATATGTAAATCAAATTCTTGCAGTAAGAGAACCCATCTAATAAGTCTAGGTTTAGCATCTTTCTTTTCCATAAGGTATTTAATGGCAGCATGATCCTTGTGAACAGTTACTTTGGAATCAACAATATAAGATCTGAACTTATCATAAGCACAAACAACTGCTAAAAATTCTTTTTCAGTAGTATCATAATTTCTCTGGGCACTGTCTAGAGTTTTACTAGCATAATGAATAACATTCAATTTTTTATCAACCCTTTGTCCTAGAACAGCACCAACAGCATAATCACTAGCATCACACATAATTTCAAAGGGTAGATTCCAATCAGGTGGTTGAACAATAGGTGCAGTAATCAAGGCTTTCTTAAGTATTTCAAATGCTTCTACACAATCATCATAAAAAACAAAAGGAACATCTTTTTGCAAGAGGTTAGTGAGAGGCCTAGAAATTTTAGAGAAGTCTTTAATAAACCTCCTATAGAAACCAGCATGACCAAGGAAACTTATTATACCTTTGATATCTTTAGGACACGTCATCTTTTCAATAGCATCTACTTTAGCTTTATCAACTTCAATACCTCTTTCAGAAATTTTATGCCCCAAGACAATACCTTCATTAACCATAAAGTGGCACTTCTCCCAATTCAAGACAAGATTAGTTTCTTCACATCTCCGCAAAACTCGATCAAGGTTGCTTAAGCAATCATCAAAAGAAGTTTCGTAAACGGAGAAATCATCCATGAAAACCTCAACAATCTTTTCACAAAAGTTAGAAAATATAGCAGTCATACATCTTTGAAAGGTAGGAGGTGCATTGCATAAACCAAAAGGCATACGTCTATAAGCAAAGGTACCGAAAGGGCAAGTAAAAGTGGTCTTTTCTTGGTCCTCTTTTGACACAGATATTTGAGAAAAACCAGAATAACCATCTAGAAAGCAAAAATGTGTATGTTTGGATAATCTTTCTAGCATTTGATCAATAAAAGGTAGAGGGTAATGATCTTTTCTAGTAGCTTTGTTTAATTTGCGAAAATCAATTACCATTCTATAACCTGTAACAATTCTTTGTGGAATCAATTCATTCTTATCATTAGGAACAACAGTAATACCTCCCTTCTTAGGGACACAATGAACAAGACTTACCCATCTACTATCAACAATAGGATAAATTATACCTGCCTCCAGAAGTTTTAGTATTTCATTTCTTACCACTTCCTTCATCTTAGGATTTAACCGTCGTTGATGATCAACAACTGGTTTAGCATCAGGCTCCATATTAATTTTGTGCTGACATAGAGTGGGACTAATGCCCTTAAGATCATCAAGAGTATATCCAATAGCAGCACGGTGCTTCCTCAGAGTTTTCAATAATTTCTTTTCTTCATGCTCTAAAAGGTTAGCACTAATAATAACATGATATATCTTCTTTTCATCAAGATAAGCATATTTCAAAGTATCAGGTAATTGTTTAAGCTCAAACACGGGATCACCCTTGGGTGGAGGAGGATCTCCAAGGATTTCAACAGGCAAATTGTGTTTCAAAACAGGCATTTGGTTAAAGAATATTTCATCTAACTCCTTTCTTTCATTCATAAACATATTATTTTCATGATCTAGCAAATATTGTTCTAAAGGATCAGTAGGAGGCACGACAATGGAAGCAAGACCAATGATTTCATCCTTACTAGGAAATTCCTTATCATGGGGTTGTCTACGAAATTTAGAGAAATTAAAATCATGAGATACATTCCCAAAGCTTACAGTAACAGTTTCTTTCTCACAGTCTATCTTAGCATTAACAGTATTCAAGAAAGGTCTCCCAAATATAATGGGACAAAAATCATCTTGTGGGGAACTAAGAACAAGAAAATCAGTAGGGTATTTTATTTTCCCACACAAGACTTCAACATATCTAACAATCCCAATTGGTGATATAGTATCTCTATTGGCAAGTTTAATAGTAACATCAATATCTTCTATCTCAGCAGGTGCAATATCATTCATAATTTCTCAATATAAGGTATAAGGAATTGCACTCACACTAGCACCCATATCACATAAACCATGATAACAATGATCTCCTATTTTAACAGAAACAACAGGTATGCCAACAACGGGTCTATGTTTATCTTTAATATCAGGTTTAGCAATTCTAGCAGCTTCACCACAGAAATAAATAACATGCTCATCAATATTATCGACCAAGAGATCTTTAACCATAGCAATACTAGGATCAATTTTAATTTGTTCATGGGGTGTAGGTGTTCTAATATTAATCTTACGGACCATAGTTGAAGCTTTAGCATGATCCTTTATTCTAATAGGAAAAGGTGGTTTCTCAATACAAGCCGTAGGAACAATAGGATCAACATTATAAGTAATAGTTTCTTCTTCAACTTTGATAGATTCTACTACTTTTACTTCAATGGGAGGATGATATTTAAAACACTTCTCCTTAGGGAGATCAACATGAGTAGCAAATGATTCACAAAAGGAAGCTAATATCTCAGAGTCAAGTCCATATTTAGTGCTAAAATCACGAAAAGCATCGGTATCCATGAAAGATTTAACACAATCAAACTTAAGGTTTATACCTGACTCATTACCTTCGTCGAGCTCCCAATCTTCAGAGTTGTGTTTAATTCTTTCCAATAAATCCCATTTGAATTCAATAGTCTTCTTCATAAAAGAACCAGTACAAGAAGTATCGAGCATGGATTGATCATTACGAGAAAGTCGAGCATAAAAATTCTGAATAATAATTTCCCTTGAGAGCTCATGATTGGGGCATGAATATAACATTGACTTAAGCCTCCCCCAAGCATGAGCGATACTTTCTCCTTGACGAGGACAAAAATTATAAATATAATTTCGATCACGATGAACGAGATGCATAGGATAAAACTTCTGATGAAATTCCAATTTCAATCGGTTGTAGTTCCATGATCCAATATCATCACATAGCCTATACCATGTCAATGCCTTTCCCTTCAAAGATAAAGGGAAGACCTTCTTCTTGACATCATCCTGGGGCAAACCTGCAAGCTTAAATAATCCACAAACTTCATCCACATAGATTAGGTGCATATCAGGATGTAATGTTCCATCTCCTTGCATAAGGATTAGCTAGCAGTTTCTCTATCATACCCGAAGGAATTTCATAATAAATATTTTCAGTAGGTGCAGTAGGTTGAGGAGCAACTCTTTGCTCTTCCGATTGAGGTGAAGATAACCCGAACAAGCCCCTCAAAGGATTATTATCAATAGTAACAAGTGACAGTAAATTTCAGCACGCAATATAAATGTTTCCTTACCAAATTCCACTTACCAAAGGCGCTTCACTCCCCGGCAACGGCGCCAGAAAAGAGTCTTGATGACCCACAAGTGTAGGGGATCTATCATAGTCCTTTTGATAAGTAAGAGTGTCGAATCCAACGAGGAGCAGAAGGAAATGACAAGCGGTTTTCAGCAAGGTATTCTCTGCAAGCACTGAAATTATCGGTAATAGATAGTTGTGTGATAAGATAATTCATAATGGGTAACAAGTAACAAAAGTAACTAAGGTGGAGCAAGGTGGTCCAATCATTTTTGTAGCAAAGGACAAGCCTGGACAAACTCTTATATAAAACAAAGCGCTCCCGAGGACACATGGGAATTACTGTCAAGCTAGTTTTCATCATGCTCATATGATTCGCGTTCGTTACTTTGATAATTTGATATGTGGGTCGACCGGTGCTTGGGTGCTGCCCTTACTTGGACAGGCCTCCCACTTATGATTAACCCCTCTCGCAAGCATCCACAACTATGAAAGAAGAATTAAGATAAATCTAACCATAGCATGAAACATATGGATCCAAATCAACCCCTTACGAAGCAACGCATAAACTAGGGTTTAAGCTTCTGTTACTTTAGCAACCCATCATCTACTTATTACTTCCAAATGCCTTCCCCTAGGCCCAAATCATGGTGAAGTGTCATGTAGTCGACGTTCACATAACACCACTAGAGGAAAGACAACATACATCTCATCAAAATATCGAACGAATACTAAATTCACATGATTACTTATAACAAGACTTCTCCCATGTCCTCAGGAACAAACGTAACTACTCACAGAGCATATTCATGTTCATAATCAGAGGGGTATTGAATAGCATTAAGGATCTGAACATATGATCTTCCACCGAATAAACCAACTAGCATCAACTACAAGGAGTAATCAACACTACTAGCAACCCACAGGTACCAATCTGAGGTTTTGAGACAAAGATCAGATACAAGAGATGAACTAGGGTTTGAGAGGAGATGGTGTTGGAGAAGATGTTGATGGAGATTGACCCCCTCTCGATGAGAGGATCATTGGTGATGACGATGGCTTCGATTTCCCCCTCCCGGAGGGAAATTTCTCCGACAGAACAGCTCTGCCAGAGCCCTAGATTGGTTTTGCCCAGGTTCCGCCTCGAGACGGCGGCGCTTTGTCCCGTAAGCTTTCTTCTGATTTTTTCTAGGTCAAAACACATCATATAGCAGAAGATGGGCATCGGGGGCCTGCCAGGTGGCCCACAAGGTAGGGAGGTGCGCCCAGGGGGTAGGGCGCGCCCCCCACCCTTGTGGCTGCCTGGTGGGTCCCCTTAGGTGCTTTCTTCACCCAATATTTTTTATATATTCCAAAATAATTCTCCCTGAAGTTTCAGGACTTTTGGAGTTGTGCAGAATAGGTCACTCAGATTTGCTCCTTTTCCAGTCCAGAATTCCAGCTGCCGGCATTCTCATTCTTTATGTAAACCTTGTAAAATAAGAGAGAAAAAGCATAACTATTGTGCTAGAATGTGTAATAACAGACCATAATGCAATAAATATCAATATAAAAGCATGATGCAAAATGGACGTATCAGCTGCGAGACTCGACTTGCATGGTGTGAGACATGCATTCTCTATCTATCTATCTTATTGGTTTATTCTTAGGTCTTTACTCTCTACTTATATGCTTATTGTTTATCTATCTCAGTTAGTAGTGGTGGGTCTATAAAATCTAGGGGGGGCTTTGATCCTAATGCGTGACTTTGCATTCCAAAAGCAAAATCAAAATAGTGCACACATCTAGGGGGAGCCCGTCTATATTTTCTAGACCTCTTGTGCAAATTTTGTTGTTGTCATCATCCACCAAAAAGGGAGAGATTGTTAGGACATTTCCCATATTTGTGTTTTGGGTGATGATGACAACTCTCCTTGTGGTCTAATCGTGTGATAAGTTCTTCAGGTTCTCTATGCTTAGGTACGCATCGATTAGACATTCTCTCTAGAAGGAAAAGATCGAAGACGGTGTTTTCTGCGTGTTTATTTCTTTGGTCATAGGAATCCCGTACTATTAAGAGGGAATCCACATCGGAAGGCATTGGGTGAATCATTGCATGTACACACTTCTCATCACCCACCATTACCTTCCGTTCCTGTTAGAGAAAGGTCCCTTTGTTCCATACTGTTGCAGTGGCTTCTCCTCACAGCAGTTGTACCGCCCACTAGGGCGGTTGTATCACTGGCCCTGTTGTACTGGCTCAACCACCGCCCCAGGGGTGATACCTGATAACCCAAAAGTATAGGGGATCGTTTGTTGCCTTCTTTGATAAATAAGAGTGTCGAACCCAACGAGGAGCTAAAGGCAGAACAAATATTCCCTCAAGTTCTATCTACCACCGATACAACTCTCTGCACACTTGACGTTTGCTTTACCTAAAACAAGTATGAAATTATTTTGCAAGAATAAAACTACAAGTACTTTGCGAGAATAACACTATGAATAAATTGCAAGGTAATAAAAGTGGATAGCTTTTGTCAACAAGAAAGTCATTTGTCCCTATGCAATCTATAACAAGTACCGGTAATCATTCTTGCAATTTTATATGAGGGAGAGGCATGAGCTAACATACTTTCTCTACATGGATCATATGCACTTATGATTGGAACTCTAGCAAGCATCCGCAACTACTAAAGATCATTAAGGTCGTGAAACCCAACCATAGCATTAAGTATCAAGTCCTCTTTACTCCCATACGCAACAACCCACCTACTCGGGTTTAAGCTTCTGTCACTCTTGCAACCCACCATAAGAGAATCATGAACGTATTGGAACACCCTACAGCGGGTATCCCTCACGTTTGTGCGAGACGGAGGGCACCATAGGACAGCACCATAAATAAAATATACAATCATACCAACCAAGATCACGATTAACCCACAGGACAAAACGGATCTACTCAAACATCATAGGATAGCCAAATATCATTGGGAAATAATATATGGAGTTGAGCACCATGTTTAAGTAGAGATTACAGCGGGGAGAAGAGGTGTTACACCGCTGCATAGAGGGGGAGAGAGTTGGTGTTGACGGTAGCAAGATTGTTGATGTAGATCGTCGTCACGATCCTTGCCCCGGCGGCACTCCGGCGCCACCGGGAGAGAGGAGGAGAGAGCCCCCTCCTTATTCTTCTTCCTTGGCCTCCCCCCTAGATGGGAGGAGAGTTCGCCCTCTGGTCCATGGCCTCCATGGCAGCGGAGGGGCGGGAGCCCCTCCGAGATTGGATCTCCCTCTCTGTTCTCTTCTGTTTCGTGCTCCCCAGGTCTGGCCCTTCACCGTTTCTTATATTCCCGGAGATCCGTAACTCCGATTGTGCTGAGATTTTAACATGATTTTTTTCCATAAAATATCTTTCTTGTGCCAGAAGAAGGGCTCCAACCGACGTTCGAGGAGGGCACAAGACACCAGGGCGCGCTTGGGGCCTGGGGCACACCCTGGTGGGTTGTGGGCACTGTGGGCCCCCGTTTGCGTTGATTCCACCTCCCCAAAATCACATAAATTCCAAAATAATTCTTCGTAAATTTTTATCGCGTTTGGACTTTGTTTGATATGGATTTTCTGCGATACAAAAAACATGCAAAAAACAGGAACTGGCACTGGATCAATAGGTTAGTCCAATAAATCATATAAAAAGTTGCCAAAAATATGTGAAAGTTGTATAATATTGGCATGAAACAATCAAAAATTATAGATACGACGGAGACGTATCAGCATCTCCAAGCTTAATTCCTGCTCATCCTCGAGTAGGTAAATGATAAAAAAGATAATTTTTGATGTGGAATGCTACCTAGCATAAACTTGATCATATGTCTAATCATGGCATGAATATTAAGACAAGAGTGATTCAAAGCAATAGTCTATAATTTGACATAAAGACATCAATACTCAGGCATCCCAACAAACAATCATGTCTTTCAAAATATCAATGCTAAAGAAAGCTATCCCTACAAAATCATATAGTCTTGTCATGCTCTGTCTTCTTAACACAAAGTATTTATCATGCACAACCCCGATGACAAGCCGAGCAATTGGTTCATACTTTTTAACGCGCTTCAGCTTTTTCAACCCTCACGCAATACATGAGCGCAAGCCATGGACATAGTACTACGGGTGGAATAGATTATAATGATAGGGGTAAATATAGAGAAGACAAAAAGTAAGAAAGTCTCACATCGATGCGGCTAACCAACGGGCTATGGAGATGCCCATCAATCGATATCAATGCGAGGAGTAGGGATTGCCATGCAACGAATGCACTAAGAGCTATAAGTGTATGAAAGCTCAATATGAAAACTAAGTGGGTGTGCATCTAATCCTACAATGAAAAATTCCCACTAGTATATGAAAGTGACAACATAGGAGACTCTATATGAAAAACATGGTGCTACTTTGAAGCACAAGTGTGGAACTAGCATGCCCCTTCTCTCTTTTTTTTTCTTTTTTTTTCTCTCATTGTCCGGAGTCTCATCCCGACTAGTGGGGGAATCATAGTCTCCATCATCCTTTCCTCACTGGGGCAATGCTCTAAAAATGAATTTTGATGATCATCACACTTCTATTTACTTATAAGTCAAAATTACAACTCGATACCTATAACAAAATATGACTCTATATGAATGACTCTGGCAGTGTACCGGGATGTGCAATGATCTAGCGTAACATGTATAAAAAATGATGCACGGTGGCTGAGCCACAACTACTATGTCAGATATATGATCATGCAAAGCAATATGACAATGAATGCTCAAGTTATCAAAACAGAAGCGATGGAAGTTGCATGGCAATATATCTCGGAATGGCTATAGAAAGGCCATAATAGGTAGGTATGGTGGCTGTTTTGAGGAAGATATAATAAGGCTTATGTGTGACAGAGCGTATCATATCACGGGGTTTGGATGCACCGGCGAAGTTTGCACCGACTCTCGAGGTGAGAAAGGGCAATGCACGGTACCGTAGAGGCTAGCAAATTGCGGAAAGGTAAGAGTGCGTATAATCCATGGACTCACATTAGTCATAAAGAACTCATATACTTATTGCAAAAGTTTATTAGCCCTCTAAGCAAAGTACTACTACGCATGCCCCTAGGGGTATAGATTGGTAGGAAAAGACCATCGCTCGTCCCCGACCGCCACTCATAAGGAAGACAATCAATAATAAATCATGCTCCAACTTTATAGCATAACGAGAGACTATACGTGCATGCTTTGGGAATCACAAACCATAACACCAATATTCCTACTAACCACAACCATTTACTAGTACCTCCCACATATTATCATCTCCATATCGCAAAACTATTGCAAGGAATCAAACATATCATATTCAGTGATCCATAAGTTTTATGTAGGATTTTATGACAAACCATGCAATTGACCAATTCCTGTTGACTCTCTAAATTGATATAAGTGAAGCATGAGAGTTTAATTCTTTCTACAAAATACCATGCTCTAATAAATATAAGTGAAGCAAAAGAGCATTCTATAAATAATGGTTTTCTATGTGAAGAGAAATAGGCAATCCAAACTTCAAATGATATAAGTGAAGCATATGAAGCATTCTATAAAGCCATACTCAAAAGATATAAGTGAAGTGCAATGAGCATTCTATAAATCAACCATGGACTATCTCATACCAGCATGGTGCATAAAAGAAAAACGAAAACTAAACACAAAAGACGCTCCAAGATTCACACATATCACATGAATGAAACGAAGATGAAAACATACCGATACTTGTTGAAGAAAGATGGGATGCCTTCCGGGGCATACCCAAGCTTAGACGCTTGAGTCTCCTTGAATATTTACTTCGGGTACCTTGTGCATCCCCAAGCTTGAGCTCTTGCCACTCCTCCTTCTCCTCATATCGAGACCTCCTCGATCTTTGATCACTTCATCCACACAAAACTCAACAGAAAGCTCGGTAAGATCTGTTAGTATAATAATGCAAATCACTACTCTAAGTACTGTTGCAAACCAATTCATATTTTATTTTTTCATTTTAGCTACTGTATTATTACTTTTCCATGGCTTATACCACCAATAAAATCGATAGTTTCATCAAAACAAGCAAAACAATGCATCAAAAACAGAATCTGTCTTAAACAGGACAGTCTGTAGCAATCTGAACACCTACCATACTTCTGTTACTCAAAAAATTCTGAAAAATTAGGAAAAAATAAAAAATTCGTATAGAAAGACTGTTCAAGAAGTTTCATAACCTTTTAACGTTCCAGTAAAAAATGTAAAATCATGCACTACAGCAAAAGTTTCTGTTTCTGCACCGCACATACCAACAAACAATGTAATCATCCTAAAGGCAAATCTTGGCACATTATTTTTATAATACGATGGTTTTGTACAAGGGGATAATTATTTTTATGAGAATCTTCATGAAAAATTCTACATTGTTTCCATGAGCATGAACACAAGTGTTCAAGGTCGACCCTCACTTCTCCAATGCATCACCTTTCAATCGCTTCTCTTTTTGTGAAGTTTTAAGGTTCCCCTCTATATTTTTTTTTGTTTTTAAACTTTATAAAATCACTCAACAGAAATAAATGACTCACTAAAACTTCCGGGTTGTCTCCCTGGCAGCACTTTCTTTAAAGCCATTAAGCTAGGCATAAAGTGCTCAAGTAATGGATCCACCCGGATCCCAAGGTATATCACAGCCAATTTTAATTAACAATGATTTGGCATTTAGTAGTGAGCACAAAGCAACATATATCATGCAATGACGAAGTCTAACTCTCTTCCTATGCATCGGCATGTCATACAAGAACAATTCATGCACATCAAGTAAAGGCCAATACATAGCATAAGCAGTTTCTTGCAATTTTTTCGTGTTGGAAACATAGAGAGGTGGAGATATAGTTCCTCTCTCATAATAATTGCAAATAGGAGCAGCAAGCACATGCATATTATTTACATCAAAATTATCATGTGCAACGGTAAAAGGCAACCCATCAATATAATCCTTAATAAGTGCAAACTTCTCCGATATAGTGTAGTTGGGAGAATTCAAAAAGATAATAGGACTATCATGTGTGGGTGCCATAGCAACAATTTCATTCTTAACATAAGGAACAATAGCAAGTTCATCTCCATAAGCATAATTCATATTGGCATCAAGGCCACAAGCATAGCAATCATCAAGTTCATCAAAAAGGGATATTCCAAACGAATCAAAGGGATCATAGCAATTATCATAACATTCATCCTTCGGTAAGAACGAAGGGGCATTAAACAATGTATGAGTTGAAGAGTTACTCTCATTAGAAGGTGGGCACGGGTGATCAATCCGCTCTTTCTCCGCTTGTTCTTCGCTCAACTCATCATCTTTTTCATCCAATGAGCTCACAGTTTCATCAATTTCTTCTTCCATAGACTCCTGCAAAATATTAGTCTCTTCTTGGACAGCGGAGAAGTCCTCAATATATGGTTTAATATAAGCATTAGAAGAATAATTTTCATAGCAATATTTAAGTATGGCAAAATTTTCAGATTTGTAAAGAGTAGCATCATACTTTTCAATCAAAGAAGCAATTTCATAAGCACCCTTAAAAGCAACAAATTCTTCAATTTGTTTAATATCATAATAATTATAAACACCCTTGGAATAAGAAGATAAAATTCCATTATCTCTAAACTCACATTGATAAGGAAGGTGTTCCTTAGGGTCTTCAGAACAACAAGTAAAATCATGTATTTCACATAAATTCCAAGCATAGCATTGCATAGTATTAATTTGATGTAGTAAAAGTTTCCATTTTTGAGATAAACGGTGTCGCACAAAACAAGCATGCTCATCTAATGATTTTCCCTCAACTAAGCTAGTTGGGTTTTCAGCACGAGCACATAGGGATCGAAGATGATCCAAGTAAAAAGCTTCAGCAGTATGATAGATTTTGGGTGGTTCTTCAACCATTGGCTTAGTGGGTACAACTATTTTTTTTTGGTATTTTGCGTTTCCTACCCATAACTAAAGATAGAAAACAAGAGCACAAAATAAAAACTACTTAGTGATAAAGCAAACAAGCACACACGAGAATATTCACCCCACACTATTGCTCCCCGGCAATGGCGCCAGAAAAAGGTCTTGATAACCCACAAGTATAGAGGATCGTTTGTAGCCTTATTTGATAAATAAGAGTGTCAAACCCAACGAGGAGCTAAAGGCAGAACAAATATTCCCTCAAGTTCTATCGACCACCGATACAACTCTACGCACACTTGACATTTGCTTTACCTAAAACAAGTATGAAACTATTTTGCAAGAATAAAACTACGAGTACTTTGCAAGAATAACACTACGAATAAATTGCAAGGTAATAAAAGTGGATAGCTTTTGTCAACAAGAAAGTCATTTGTCCCTAGTCAATCGATAACAAGTACCGGTAATCATTCTTGCAATTTTATATGAGGGAGAGGCATGAGCTAACATACTTTCTCTACTTGGATCATATGCACTTATGATTGGAACTCTAGCAAGCATCCGCAACTACTAAAGATCATTAAGGTCGTGAAACCCAACCATAGCATCAAGTATCAAGTTCTCTTTACTCCCATACGCAACAACCCACCTACTCGGGTTTAAGCTTCTGTCACTCTCGCAACCCACCATAAGTGAATCATGAACGTATTGCAGCACCCTACAGTGGGGATCCCTCACCTTTGCGTGAGACGGAGGGCACCGTAGGACAGCACCATAAATAAAATATACAATCATACCAACCAAGATCATGATTAACCCACAGGACAAAACAGATCTACTCAAACATCATAGGATAGCCAAATATCATTGGGAAATAATATATGGAGTTGAGCACCATGTTTAAGTAGATATTACCATGGGGAGAAGAGGTGTGACACAGCTGCATAGAGGGGAAGAGAGTTGGTGTTGACGGTAGCAAGATTGTTGATGTAGATCGCCGTCACGATCCTTGCCCCGGCGGCACTCCGGCGCCACCGGGAGAGAGGGGGAGAGAGCCCCCCTCCTTCTTCTTCTTCCTTGGCCTCCCCCCTAGATGGGAGGAGAGATCCCCCCTGGTCCATGGCTTCCATGGTGGCGGAGGGGCGGGAGCCCCTTCGAGATTGGATCTCCCTCTCTGTTCTATTCTATTTCGCGCTCCCCAGATCTGGCCCTTCACCGTTTCTTATATTCCCGGAGATCCGTAACTCCGATTGCACTGAGATTTTAACATGATTTTTTTCCATAAAATATCTTTCTTGCGCCAGAAGAAGGGCTCTATCTGACGTTCGAGGAGGGCACAAGACACCAGGGCGCGCCTGGGGCCTGGGGAGCGCCCTAGTGGGTTGTGGGCATTGTGGGCCCCAGTTTGTGTTGATTCCACCTCCCCAAAATCAAATAAATTCCAAAATAATTCTCCGTAATTTTTTATCAGGTTTGGACTTTGTTTGATATGGATTTTCTGTGATACAAAAAACATGCAAAAAACAGGAACTGGCACTAGGCACTGGATCAATAGGTTAGTCCAATAAATCATACAAAAAGTTGCCAAAAATATGTGAAAGTTGTATAATATTGGCATGAAACAATCAAAAATTATAGATACGACGGAGACGTATCAATACCCTGGGGTTGCACCTCCTAGGTTCTTGCCCAGCGGTTGTACCGCTGCCCCCGGGCGGTGGTACCGCCCCTTCGCTGGAAGAACTCTGGGGTGGCATCTTTGGCAGTTGTACCGGCCGGGTACCGCCCAACCACCGGACTAGCTTCTGCGATAGGGCGGTACTTGGGCGGTGGTGGCCCGGTTGTCCCGGTTGTGCTCTGCATACCGGTACTACCGGGTGTCCTGAGCGGTTCTACCGCTTGGGACTAAGCCACCCTGGTGCCAGGTGTAACACCCCCAGTGGTTAACTACAGTAACCACCCTTTTGATTATGCCATGTCATCATGATCAACAGTGCTTAATCAACATTAGTATCATATCTCTTTTCAAATTCAAACTCAATTGGAAATTCAAACTGAAAGTGGAAAATAAAAGTTATCCAACATAGAAACTGAAATGTTCAATAAATAGCAAATATTGCAGAGACCATTCTAAAATAGTAACCAACAATAAATAAATTAATTAGGCGGCTCTAACATTATCAAAACAGCAAAGTTTAATACATTTTATTTATTATAAAATTTGTGTGAATTCCAGTTGTCTCCAAACCAATTTTTGGCAGTGGTAGATAGTGCCTAGCATTTAATGGAACAAGTGCCATGTTTTACAAAATTCAATTTGAGGCCTAACTAATTGCAAAACAGAGAAATGTGAATAAATAAAAAAGAAAAAGGCAAAAGAAAACAAAAGAGAAAAATAAAAGAGAACCTCCCCCCCCTTGGGCCTCGGCCCAGCAGGCCGTCCAGGCCGCCAGGCCGGACCACCCCACTCCCCCTTAACCCCCCTGAGGCCGAAACCCTAGCCCGACACCCCACTCCCCCCCTCGCTCCCCCTCTCCCCCGTTCCCTCTGGATCGGGATCGAGGACGCGCCCCGGCGCCCGACCCGCCCCGCCTCGACCCCGGCGACCTCGCCGGCGGCCGCCCCACCGTCACGCCGGCCTGCTCGACCGCCGGCCGCCGCACCAACGCCGCCTCGCCTCCTCGAGCCCCCCCCGTGAGCCGCCTCCTCCCCTGCCCCTCGCCCCGCTCGCCGTCCTCCTATGCCCCGCTCCCCTGCGCGCGTCAGCGTTCGTCGCCGCGCCCTCGCCCGCCCTACGCGCCAGCCCCGCTGCTCGCTTGCTGCTGCTTCGCGCCGCGGCCGCCGCTCGCTGCTGCCGCCCCCCTGCAGCTCCTCCTCCCGCAGTCGCGCCTCGATCGCCGCCTGCTCCGCTCCGCCAGCGCCGCTCGCCGCAGCCGGCCGGCCTCGCCGCGCTCGCCTCTGGCCGCGGCCGGTCCTCTCTGTCGCGCGCGCGTGCGCGTTGACCCCCCTCCGCGCGGACATGTCCGTCCCTGGACAGGCACAGCGCGGACGTGTCTGGCTGTGCCACTGTCCAGTGGGGTCCGGTCCCTGCTTAAAAAGAAGAAGATATAATTAAAAAGAAAAATAAAATAAAATAAAATAAATGAATAATTAAATTAATTAATTAATAAATTAGTGAATTAATAATTTAATTAATCCTGTTTAAGTTAATCTAAATTAATTAGTTAGTTCAATTAAACTGTAATTAGGTTAATTAACCCTAATTAACCTAATCAGAGAATGACAGGTGGACCCCACATGTCAGGCTGACTGTTGACGTCATGCTGACGTCAGCATACACTGTTTCGGATAATATTGAAATTAAATAAATAATTAAATTCCAGAAATTAATAAATTTTTTAGAAAATCATATTAAATAATCCGTAACTCCGATGGAAAAACTTTGTGCATGAAAGTTGCTCAGAACGACGAGATGAATTCGGGCACGCGTCCCTAACTATCCGAACATGCAACCGTTCCCCTCTTTTCGTCTGTCCGAAATGCCGCACACTGGGAATATTTTCCCGGACGTTTCTCCCCTTCGCCGGGATTACCTAGCACTACGATAGAACACCGCTAGCTCTGCTTATTGACATGTCATGCACTTGTATGCTTAGTATTTACTGTTTCCTCCCCCTCTTCTCTCTCGGTAGCCCCCGACACCGACGTCGTCCCCGAGACCGACGCAGCTCCGGAGCCCGAAGACAGCCTTGACAACCTTACCCTTGCCGCCGAGCAACCAGGCAAGCCCCCCCTTTTGATCATCCCGATATCGCCCATTCTATTTCTCATGCTTGCATTAGAATTGCTGCTGCTGCTGTTTTACCTATTCTGATGCATAGCCTGTTCATTGTAACCTGCTGTTGATAATTACCTGCATATCCTAAACTGTTTAGTCTAGGCTGGGTAGAGACCTATCAGTGACCCCACTTATCCCGACTGCCGCGCTGGATCGTCAGAAGACCCGATCAACGGGAATTGAAGACCAGGCCCCGGCACCGCACATCACCCCCCTTAGTTGTAACGACACTGCAGCGTTACTATTGAGTGCCGAGGGTGAAACCTCTTGTAGCACTTCTGATGTTAACTCTGTAGAGTAGCTATTCGGTCGTGGTCATCGAGGGTGATTCCTCCTTCGCCACTTCCGGTAACGACGCTGTCGTGCAACACATCAAGTGTGAACCCATCGAGGGTGAATACTCCGAGTTCACCTTGACAGACACATCGAGTAGGAATCCAACGAGGGTGATACCTCGGATTCCCCTGATGTTATGGACACACGGATACTTGGACTTTACACTGTTACTTGGATAGGCGGGTCGGCCCTGAGGGGTACCCGCGTGCGCCTGAGAGGCGAGTGTTGTGAAGACGGGTGCCAGTGTGGTGCCCGATTGGTGAATACGAGGCGCGGCCGGGCATTCTTAACCCTTGCAGCAAGTCCTCGAGACGGGGCGACGGGGTCACATCTTTCGTGAGTCTCTGCTCGTTACCGCAAGCCCCTAGTCCTAACGATTTGGATATTTGATCCGAGCAGGCCTCTGGTCTGATAGCACTAACCATCACGTGGGCATAGTATGGGCGTTCTGCATCGTAGCATCAGCCGACAGTTCTGTCAGACGTCCAGTTCAGCATTGTGGCATGGTCGGATCGTACTGACCCTCCGAGGCGGTGCTGGTATCCACCCTGCACACAACGACCCGGAGTGCACAGGGCGATGGCCAAGACCCCCTTGCGCTTAGGATGTAGACCGGCGGGGACCTCTCTGCTGAGCTCTAGGTAGGGCTGCGATGTGTCGTTTGGCCGAGGCCGGGCATGACCCAGGAAAGTGTGTCCGGCCGGAGTTAATCGAGCGTGTTGGGTAAGTTGGTGCACCCCTGCAGGGAAGAAAACTTCTATCGATAGCCGGTCCTACGGTAAAGGACACTCGGAGTTGTATCCTGATTGATACAATTTAGAACTGGATACTTGGATACTATGGCTCTGGGGTTGCTTCTCGCAGGGAGTCGAGAAGGGATCTCCGGACGAGGTTGATGACTGTATGGCTCTGGGATTGCTTTCTCGCAGGGAGTCGAGAAAGGATCTCTGGGTGAGGATGAGACTTAATGATACTGCTACATTATATTGTACTGTTCTACTCTCTTCTACTGCTGCAAGACCGCTGAAGATGCTAGTCTTCGATAGGACTAGGCCTTCTCTCTATTCTGGCATTTCTGCAGCCCAGTCCACATATATAGCCTCCCTTTGAAAATGTTGCATATGTAGTGTAGATCCTTGCTTGCTGAGTACTTCTAAGTACTCACGGTTGCTTTGTTTTCCTTTTTGCCCATATCAGTTTGTCGTAACAAGATGACGGAGCCCCTGAGACAGCTGCCCTGCCGACGATCGCTACTACTACTACCCAGAGGATGGATACTACTATGAGTTGACTGACGACCAGGAGTAAGATCGGAGGGTCCCAGGCAGGAGGCCTACGCCTTTCGATCGTAGTGTTTTATTTTGCCCCGCCTTTCTAAAGGCCTTTCTGTTTCAGTTTCATATCTGTACTCAGATATCTGATGCTTCCGCTGACGCTTGTTCGCAAGCTTATGTATTCGAGCCCTCGAGGCCCCTGGCTTGTAATATAAAGCTTGTATGACTTTATTTATGTTTTAGAGTTGTGTTGTGATATCTTCCCGTGAGTCCTTAGGCTTGATCGTGTGCATTTGCGTGTATGATTAGTGCACGATTAAGCCGGGGGCGTCACAAGTTGGTATCAGAGCCGACTGCCTGTAGGAATCCCTCTTTCCAACTCCTTGGCCGAAGTTGAGTCTAGTAACCAAAAATTGTTTTACTAACTTGGCTGTGTGGCTTACGGGCCCACGTCGCCAATTGGGTGGTATTAGTATCTTTTATTCCTCGTCAATACTCTGGGACTCTGATCTCTCTCCTATTCGGGTTAAAATTTTACTAACTCCAACATTAGGCTCTCGTGCTCACATCCACCCGGAGTTCTGAAAATATCCCCCCTTGCTTCAAGATTTTGGGCCAGGTTCTGCTTACAGGATCCTTTTATCGAGGGCACCCTATGTTTCACTTGCAGATTCCTCGCTCCAATAGTTTTCTCCGACGTTGATGTAGCCTTTGCTATGTCTCGTTGTGTACTTCCCTACCGCGTGCCTGCGCGCCGCCTAGTTGTCTAGCCCTCCCTTTTCTACTGTCGTAATGCCGGATTCTAACCGAGGCTATGTGTGGATTTGAATGTCTGGTGCGAATATGATGAAGTATCTATTGCGCTTCCTTCTGTTGTGCGTGATACTTCATGAATCATTCCATACACATGCAGTTTTTCTTGCTAAACTGCCCCTGTTGATTTGGCAGGATGGCTGACGATCCTCCACCTCCACCTTATATTGCCGCCATGATGCAGCAGTTTGAACTCAGCCGTCAGCAGTTTGAGTTTAACCGTCAGTTTATGACCGGAGTATTGACTCAATTCCCAACTCAGAATGCTCAGCAACAGAATGCTCCAATAACTCTGCCAGAATTTGTGCGCCTCAATCCGTCCGTTTTCCGCAACTCCACCAATCCTATGGATGCTGATGACTAGCTTCGTGACATCCTGTTTGAGATGGAATCAGCTAATGTTGCTCCTGACAGTCACGTCACCTTTGCGACATTCCACTTAAAGGGTCCCGCTGCTCAATGGTGGGAAAGCCACAAGGGTATGTTGCCTGCAGAGACTATAACCACTTGGCAGGAATTTCAGTCAGCCTTTCGTGCACGGTACATTCCTCAAGGTCTGATCGACCAGAAGAAGCAGGAGTTCCGCAAACTCTCACAGGGCAAAATGACTGTGGATGAATATCAGAGGAAATTTATCGAACTGTCCCGCGATGCTGAGGATGACGTCAACACTGACACTCGCAAGCAGGAGAAATTCCGTGAAGGACTGCGTACGGATATAAAACTTGCACTTGCTGTCCATGATTGCACAGAATTCGCAACGCTTGTCAGCAAATCTTTCCAAGTTGAAACAGCTCTGACTGAGTACGAGGAGTCGCTCAAGCGCACTCGTGATGTTGGTTCGTCTTCGGCTCGACCTGTTCAGAAACGTCGAGTCTGGATTCCACACAATGTTCATCATCAACCTGCTCCAACACCAAGGCCGTCTTATGTTGCACCTCGACTACCTCCACCGCCAAGACAGTTTACGGTTCATGATGGACCGCCTGATGCTATGGCTTCTCCTCAAGTTGCGCCACGTCCTCCTAATGGTCGTAAGAAAAATTGTCGAAACCGCCGACTCAGAAACCGTAATGCCATACCATCTACTGTGGTACTTGGCCATGCCAATCACGTCAATGCTGAAAAGGCTCAGAAGGAACCGACTATCGTGCTGGGAACACTCTCTGTGAATTCAGTGCCAGCTTCTGTTCTGTTTGATTCAGGTGCTTAACATTCCTTCGTGTCCTAGCAATTTGCACAAATGCATGGGTTAGCTATGAGCTCATTACCCACTCCTTTAGAAATCATCACTCCCCGTTCCCGGTGGCAAACCAAAATGGTAAGTCACAGCAATCAGATCAGAATTGAAGGGTTGATGTTCTCTGCTTCCCTTATTGCCCTTGGACCTTCCGACATAGATGTCTTTCTCGGTATGGACTGGTTGACCACCCATAATGCTTTGATTGACTGTGCCGCTAAGAAAGTCCAACTTACCCATTCTTCGAGCCAGACAGTCAGATACTCAGCCCGAATAGCTCAAGATGCTGAGAGCCAGATATATGTTCTGAATGCATTGAATGCTTCACCTCTTGAAGGCATCGAGAACATTCCAGTTGTTCGTGATTTTCAAGATGTATTTCCAGAAGAACTTCCAGGGATACCCCCTGCTAGAGCTGTTGAGTTCGTCATCGACTTGAAGCCTGGCACAACTCCTATTGCGAAGCGTCCTTATAAAATGCCTCCGCATCATCTTCTCGAGCTTAAGGAAGAAATCGACACGTCACTTAAGAAGGGCTTCATCCGCCCCAGTTCCTCTGCTTGGGGAGCACCTTCACTCTTTGTTAAGAAGAAGGATGGAACGAACCGATTGGTTCAGGATTATCGGCCCATTAACCAAGCTACAATCCAGAATAAATATCCGCTTCCCCGGATCAATGATTTGTATGATCAACTTGCCGGTTCCTCAGTATTCTCTAAGCTTGATTTGAGATTGGGATACCATCAGATCCGTGTTCGTGAACAGGATATTCCCAAGACTGCATTTGTTACTCGTTATGGCTCCTACGAGTACACTGTCATGTCATTTGGCTTAACAAATGCTCCAGCCACATTCTCCCGTCTGATGAATTACATCTTCATGGATTACCTCGACAAATTTGTCGTGGTATATCTGGATGATATTCTGGTATATTCGAAGAATAAGGAAGAACATGCTGAACACCTCCATCTTGTACTGGAAAGGCTCCGAGAACACCAGTTGTATGCCAAATACTCCAAATGTGAATTCTGGCTTTCTGAAGTAACGTACCTTGGTCATGTGATTTCGAAAGATGGCATTGCTATTAACCCAGAATGAGTTCAGGCTATTCTGGACTGGACTCCTCTGAAGAATGTCAAGCAAGTCAGAAGTTTTCTCGGCCTTGCAAGTTATTGCCGTCGATTTGTCGAGAACTTTTCCAAGATTGCTAAGCCTTTGACTGATCTGCTTCACAAGGGCGTTAAATTTGAATGGACAGAAAAATGTCAGGAAAGTTTCCAGACACTCAAAGACAAGCTGACATCTGCCCCAGTACTATCTCCTCCAGATACCCGCAAAGACTTTGTGATTTATTGTGACGCATCCCGTGAAGGATTAGGCTGTGTCCTAATGCAAGAGCGTAAGGTGATTGCTTATGGCTCTCGTCAGTTGCGCCCACATGAAGAGAAATATCCGGTACATGATCTAGAACTAGCTGCTGTCATCTATGCACTACAGTTGTGGCGACATTACCTTCTCGGTAATCGTTGCGAGATCCGCACGGATCATAAAAGTCTGAAGTACTTGTTCACTCAGCCATCTCTAAACCTCCGTCAGCAAAGATGGATGGAGGCCATTGCGGACTATGATTTGGGTATATCCTATACCCCTGGCAAGGCTAACGTGATGGCTGATGCCTTAAGCCACAAGTCCTATTGCGACAACCTCATGGTTAGGCGAGCTCAACCTCGTCTTTTTGAACAACTGTGCAAGCTGAATCTGCTTATTGTCTCACAGGGTTCTCTTAATAACCTTGTGATACAACCAGATCTTGAGAAAGCTGTTAAGAGTGCGCAAGCTAAAGATGCTGAAATTGATCTGATGAAGAAAGACCTTCACCTTGTAAAGTACAGGGATTTCTCGCTGTGTGAAGATGGAACCTTGTATTTCAGAAACCGCATTGTCGTACCTCGCTTCGAGCTTATGACTGACAAAGTCATGAAGGAGGCACATGATACCCCGCTGTCTATTCATCCGGGTAGCACCAAGATGGATCGTGATCTCCGTCAAAGGTACTGGTGGTCTAAAATGAAGCAGGACATTGCTCGTTATGTTGCTGAATATGATGTGTGTCGTCGCGTTAAAGCAGAACATCAGAAGCCTGCTGGAATTCTGCAACCACTTCCTATTCCTCTATGGAAATGGGATAAGGTTCAGATGGATTTTGTTACAGGACTTCCCAGGTCACAGAAGGGTCATGATGCTATTCTTGTCGTCGTTGATCAACTTTCCAAAGTTGCACACTTTCTGCCTGTCAAGGAGACTATCACTGCTAGTCAGTTAGCAGAGTTGTATATCTCCAGAATTGTATCACTCCACGGTATTCCGAAGGAGATCAGTTCGAACCGTGGCGGCCTTTTCACTTCCAAATTCTGGGAAAGTTTCCAAACAGCTATGGGAACTCATATTACTTGGAGTTCAGCTTATCACCCCCAATCCCAAGGCCAAGTCGAACGAGTCAATCAAGTGCTTGAAGACATGCTTCGGGCTTGTGTTATTTCTTTCGGCAAGAAGTGGGAAGAATCTCTTCCGTATGCCGAGTTCTCTTATAACAACAGCTATCAAGCCAGCTTGAAAATGGCTCCCTTTGAAGTTCTTTATGGACGTAAGTGTCGAACCCCTCTGAATTGGTCAGAAACTGGGGAACGACCGCTCGTGGGTCCGGATATTATTCAACACGCCGAAGAACAAGTCCGTATTGTCCGGGAAAATCTCAAGGCGGCTCAGGACCGCCAGAAGAGCAACTATGATCGCAAACGATGGGGTTTGACTTATCAACCTGGTGATCAAGCTTATCTGCGTGTCACTCCTATGAAAGGCACTCACCGTTTTGGAATCAAGGGCAAGTTAGCTCCCCGCTACATTGGTCCTTTCCGCATTGTTGCTAGACGTGGTCAGGTGGCATATAAATTGGAGTTGCCGCCGCAATTCTCTCATATCCACGACGTCTTCCATGTGTCGCAACTTTGTAAATGCTTCAAAGAATCTCCACACCGAGCAGTGGATCATGAGATGCTCGAATTGCAAGATGACCTATCTTATAAGGAGCATCCGATCCGCATCCTCGATGAAGCTGAACGTCGAACCCGCCAGAAAGTTACCAAGTTCCTCAAAGTGCAGTGGTCAAATCATACTGAAGATGAAGCCACTTGGGAACGCGAGGATAATCTTCGTGCGGAATACCCCGAACTTTTTCCTTCTACCTCTTAATTCTCGGGACGAGAATTCTTGTTAGTAGAGGAGATTTGTAACACCCCCAGTGGTTAACTACAGTAACCACCCTTTTGATTATGCCATGTCATCGTGATCAGCAGTGCTTAATCAACATTAGTATCATATCTCTTTTCAAATTCAAACTCAATTGGAAATTCAAGCTGAAAGTGGAAAATAAAAGTTATCCAACATAGAAACTGAAATGTTCAATAAATAGCAAATATTGCAGAGACCATTCTAAAATTGTAACCAACAATAAATAAATTAATTAGGCGGCTCTAACATTATCAAAACAGCAAAGTTTAATACATTTTATTTATTATAAAATTTGTGTGAATTCCAGTTGTCTCCAAACCAATTTTTGGCAGTGGTAGATAGTGCCTAGCATTTAATGGAACAAGTGCCATGTTTTACAAAATTCAATTTGAGGCCTAACTAATTGCAAAACAGAGAAATGTGAATAAATAAAAAAGAAAAAGGCAAAAGAAAACAAAAGAGAAAAATAAAAGAGAACCTCCCCCCCTTGGGCCTCGGCCCAGCAGGCCGTCCAGGCCGCCAGGCTGGACCACCCCACTCCCCCTTAACCCCCCTGAGGCCGAAACCCTAGCCCGACACCCGACTCCCCCCCTCGCTCCCCCTCTCCCCCGTTCCCTCTGGATCGGGATCGAGGACGCGCCCCGGCGCCCGACCCGCCCCGCCTCGACCCCGGCGACCTCGCCGGCGGCCGCCCCACCGTCACGCTGGCCTGCTCGACCGCCGGCCGCCGCACCAACGCCGCCTCGCCTCCTCGAGCCCCCCCCGTGAGCCGCCTCCTCCCCTGCCCCTCGCCCCGCTCGCCGTCCTCCTATGCCCCGCTCCCCTGCGCGCGTCGGTGTTCGTCGCCGCGCCTTCGCCCGCCCTACGCGCCAGCCCCGCTGCTCGCTTGCTGCTGCTTTGCGCTGCGGCCGCCGCTCGCCGCTGCCGCCCCCTGCAGCTCCTCCTCCCGCAGTCGCGCCTCGATTGCCGCCTGCTCCGCTCCGCCAGCGCCGCTCGCCGCAGCCGGCCGGCCTCGCCGCGCTCGCCTCTGGCCGCGGCCGGCCCTCTCTGTCGCGCGTGCGTGCGCGTTGACCCCCCTCCGCGCGGACATGTCCGTCCCTGGACAGGCACAGCGCGGACGTGTCTGGCTGTGCCACTGTCCAGTGGGGTCCGGTCCCTGTTAAAAAAAAGAAGATATAATTAAAAAGAAAAAGAAAATAAAATAAAATAAATGAATAAATAAATAAATTAATTAATTAATTCATGAATTAATTAATTTAATTAATCCTGTTTAAGTTAATCTAAATTAATTAGTTAGTTCAATTAAACTGTAATTAGGTTAATTAACCCTAATTAACCTAATCAGAGAATGACAGGTGGACCCCACATGTCAGGCTGACTGCTGACGTCATGATGACATCAGCATACACTGTTTCAGATAATATTGAAATTAAATAAATAATTAAATTCCAGAAATTAATAAAAACTTTAGAAAATCATATTAAATAATCCGTAACTCCGATGGAAAAACTTTGTGCATGAAAGTTGCTCAGAACGACGAGATGAATTCGGATACGCGGTCCGTTCGTCCGCCACACGTCCCTAACTATCCGAACATGCAACCATTCCCCTCTTTTCGTCTGTCCGAAATGCCGAACACTGGGAGTATTTTCCCGGACGTTTCTCCCCTTCGCCGGGATTACCTAGCACTACGATAGAACACCGCTAGCTCTGCTTATTGACATGTCATGCACTTGTATGCTTAGTATTTACTGTTTCCTCCCCATCTTCTCTCTCGGTAGCCCCCGACACCAACGTCGTCCCCGAGACCGACGCAGCTCCGGAGCCCGAAGACAGCCTTGACAACCTTGCCCTTGCCGCCGAGCAACCACGCAAGCCCCCCCTTTTGATCATCCCGATATCGCCCATTCTATTTCTCATGCTTGCATTAGAATTGCTGCTGCTGCTGTTTTACCTATTCTGATGCATAGCCTGTTCATTTTAACCTGCTGTTGATAATTACCTGCATATCCTAAACTGTTTAGTCTAGGCTGGGTAGAGACCTATCAGTGACCCCACTTATCCCGACTGCCGCGCTGGATCGTCAGAAGACCCGATCAACGGGAATTGAAAACCAGACCTCGACACCGCACATCACCCCCCTTAGTTGTAACGACACTGCAGCGTTACTATCGAGTGCCGAGGGTGAAACCTCTTGTAGCACTTCTGATGTTAACTCTGTAGAGTAGCTATTCGGTCGTGGTCATCAAGGGTGATTCCTCCTTCACCACTTCCGGTAACGACGCTGTCGTGCAACACATTAAGTGTGAACCCATCGAGGGTGAATCCTCCGAGTTCACCTTGACAGACACATCGAGTAGGAATCCAACGAGGGTGATACCTCGAATTCCCCTGATGTTATGGACACACGGATACTTGGACTTTACACTGTTACTTGGATAGGCGGGTCGGCCCTGAGGGGTACCCGCATGCGCCTGAGAGGCGAGTGTTGTGAAGACGGGTGCCAGTGTGGTGCCCGATTGGTGAATACGAGGTGCGGCCGGGCATTCTTAACCCTTGCAGCAAGTCCTCGAGACGGGGCGACGGGGTCACATCTTTCGTGAGTCTCTGCTCGTTACCGCAAGCCCCTAGTCCTAACGATTTGGATATTTGATCCGAGCAGGCCTCTGGTCTGATAGCACTAACCATCACGTGGGCATAGTATGGGCGTTCTGCATCGTAGCATCAGCCGACAGTTCTGTCAGACGTCCAGTTCAGCATTGTGGCACGGTCGGATCGTACCGACCCTCCGAGGCGGTGCTGGTATCCACCCTGCACACAACGACCCGGAGTGCACAGGGCGATGGCCAAGACCCCCTTGCGCTTAGGATGTAGACCAGCGGGGACCTCTCTGCTGAGCTCTAGATAGGGTTGCAATGTGTCGTTTGGCCGAGGCCGGGCATGACCCAGGAAAGTGTGTCCGGCCGGAGTTAATCGAGCGTGTTGGGTAAGTTGGTGCACCCCTGCAGGGAAGAAAACTTCTATCGATAGCCGGTCCTACTGTAAAGGACACTCGGAGTTGTATCCTGATTGATACAATTTAGAACTGGATACTTGGATACTATGGCTCTGGGGTTGCTTCTCGCAGGGAGTCGAGAAGGGATCTCCGGACGAGGTTGATGACTGTATGGCTCTGGGATTGCTTTCTCGCAGGGAGTCGAGAAAGGATCTCTGGGTGAGGATGAGACTTAATGATACTGCTACATTATATTGTACTGTTCTACTCTCTTCTACTGCTGCAAGACCGCTGAAGATGCTAGTCTTCGATAGGACTAGGCCTTCTCTCTATTCTGGCATTTCTGCAGCCCAGTCCACATATATAGCCTCCCTTTGAAAATGTTGCATATGTAGTGTAGATCCTTGCTTGCTGAGTACTTCTGAGTACTCACGGTTGCTTTGTTTTCCTTTTTCCCCATATCAGTTTGTCGTAACAAGATGACGGAGCCCCTGAGACAGCTGCCCTGCCGACGATCGCTACTACTACTACCCAGAGGATGGATACTACTATGAGTTGACTGACGACCAGGAGTAGGATCGGAGGGTCCCAGGCAGGAGGCCTACGCCTTTCGATCATAGTGTTTTATTTTGCCCCGCCTTTCTAAAGGCCTTTCTGTTTCTGTTTCATATCTGTACTCAGATATCTGATGCTTCCGCTGACGCTTGTTCGCAAGCTTATGTATTCGAGCCCTTGAGGCCCCTGGCTTGTAATATAAAGCTTGTATGACTTTATTTATGTTTTAGAGTTGTGTTGTGATATCTTCCCGTGAGTCCTTAGGCTTGATCGTGTGCATTTGCGTGTATGATTAGTGCACGATTAAGCCGGGGGCGTCACACCAGGGCCAGGCAGTAGTTCATGAGCACTACACTACTGGAATCTGGTAATTTGCCGTCTGCCACCTCTTTGCCGTCGGCCAGCGGACGACAAAGAGCCTCTTTGCCATCCGCTTCCTCATAGCGGACGGCAAAGAATGTGCAGATGGCAAAAAAGTCTATTTGCTGTCCGCTGTTTCTTTGCCATCAGCCAGCTGACGGCAAAGAGCTAGAAGGCAAACGGCAAAGGGCTAGGTGGGCCCCACAGGGCACGGCGTGGCTAGGTCAGCTTCTTTGTCGTCTGCCTGGTCTTTGCCGTCTACCTTCTGGACCTTTGCCGTCCGCTGGCAGACGGCAAAGAAATGGCCCAGCTAACGGCCGTCTCCCCCCTCCTATGCTCGCTCTCTGTATCTCCGGCCCCACCCGCCCCTCTCTCTCCCCTCTCTCCCAACTCAACCGCGCCCGTGCCCCCAACTCAACCGCGCCCACGCGCGCAACACCGCCGTCGAACACCGCCGCCGCCCGGACGCTGCCGCCACCCCACCCCGCCGCAGCACCACCCCGCCGCCCAGGAGCCCTGCGGCCCCGTCGCCACCACTGCTCGGCGGCCCCTCCGCCCGGCCAGCGCAGCCCCGGCGCCGCCCCACCCCGTCGCAGCACCACCCCGCCGCCCCGGAGCCCTGCGGCCTCATCGCCACCACCGCCCGGCGCCCCCTCCACCCGGCCAGCGCCACCCCGCCGCCCCGAAGCCCTGCGGCCCCATCGCCACCCCCGCCCGGAGCCCCCTCCGCCCGTCCAGCGCCCCTCCGCTGCCGAGCAACCCCGCCGCCCGGTGCCCCTGGGCCTGCCGCAGGTGAGCCCCGGCCACATCCCTCTTCTCCTCTTTTTTTTGTTTTTTTTTTCTGTTTTTTTAGTTTAGATTACTTTTAGTTTTGTTTTAGATTTAGTTTAGTTTAGATTACTGTTAGTTTGGTTCTTATTTAGTTTAGTTTAGATTACTTTTAGTTTGGTCTTAGGTTTAGTTTAGTTTTAGGTTTATGTTTAGTCATGAAAAAAACTAAGAATAATTAGAAGAAGAGGAGGAGAAGAAGAATAGCTAGGTTTAGGTGTAGTTTTTTCCTGTTTTGTTTTAGGTTAATTAGTGCTAGGTTTAAGAAGAGGAAAAGGAGAAGAAGAAGAAGAAAGAAGAGGACGAAGAGAAAAACAGAAGCAGAGCAGGCAGGAGGGTTAGGAGGTAAGAGATAGGTAGAACCCGAAGTGTTAGGCCCGCCGCCCAACACACGTCGTAGGCTAAAGGCTTTGGCGAGAGAAATACCTTACCCCAGGAAGGAAGGAGAAGAAGAAACCAGGAAAGAAGAAAGAAGAATAGAAGAAAGAAGCAATGAAAACTAAACGAAGAAGAAGAGAAATGAGAAAGAGAACAGAGAGAAGTGAAGAAATGAACCTTCTAAGTATAAGAACCAACCAAAGGAAGAACCAAAAGACCAGACAGAAAACGTACAACAGCGTATCAGGATCCAACAAACGAAGTAGACACAAGCAGAAGCACCCACATAGTTGAAGAAGAAGAAAGAAGAAGAAGAAGAAGAAGAAGAAGAAGAAGAAGAAGAAGAAGAAGAAATAGAAGAGGAGGAGAAGAAGAAGAAGAAGAAGAAGAAGAAGAAGAAGAAGAAGAAGAAGAAGAAGAAGAAGAAGAAGAAAGAGGAGAGGAGGAGAAGAAGAAGAAGAAGAGAAGAGGAAAAGGAAAATTGTATACATATTATGTTCATGATTATGATACACTTAAATTGTATACATATTATTATGTTCATGTCAGGTATCCAAATTTTTTATGTTGTACTAATTTCGTTTACTTTTTGTCATTGCAGGTGTTGACAGGATGGTGGGCAAGGGTCCAGAGTGCCCCGAGCCTCCTGCGAGCGCTACCGGGAGGGGTGGTTGCATTATTGCAGCACAGCCCCTCCGGAGAGCGGTGCAGGACGGTATGCAGACAGCTGCGGCGGGCGCTTCTTCTACGGCTGGGAGAGGTCGGGGGAGGACGAAGAAGGCTGGTAGAGGTGGACGTGGAAGTGGGAGAGGTAGGAAGGCTGCTACGCCTTCGTCGCCGCCACCCTCAGCTGATTCACCCGACTACAGGAGTGCTCCGTCTTACGTGGACCCTCAGACTCCGGTCCATGAGCCTCCGGTCGCTGATCCTTCGCCCCACCAGACTCGGGTCGCCGACCCTTCGCCCCACGTGAGTCCGGTCCTAGAGTCTTCGTCCCAGAAGACTCCGGTCACGGGGTCTTCGTCCCAGGTCCCGGAGTCTTCGTCCCAGAAGACTCCGATCCCTGAGTCTTCTTCCCACGAGACTCCGGAGGCTAGTGGCTCGGAGGATGGTAGTGAGGACACCTTTTTAGAAGATAGCTACAGCGACGACGAGCTAGTTGAGAATGGCAAGAAGGTCTACAAGCGTGGCTGTACAAAGCTCCCGCCCGTGCCGACGACCCCCGACCAGAGGTGGTTGATTGCGCCTAAAGGGTTGAAGTAAGTGCATTTACTATTTTTTAACCTTTTGCCTTCATGTTCCTTCAAATTAATATCTAATGCGTTGGCCTTGTCATACTGCAGGGGCTGGGTACGCCCCCGTGGTTCCCGTAGGCCCAACCAGGTCCTTGGTGTGCTTTGCCGGCAGCACTTCCCTGGGTGGGTCACGTTGCCCGGTGAGGGTCAGGTTCCACAGCTAGCACTGACCTTGGAGCTGTACTCGGTTGCCCTGGCCCCGCCGGAGGAGAGGGTCGACGGTGTCTTGTGCGAGACGGTGGCGGACATTGTGTTCCGTCGGTTTTGGGTAATTTCTCCTTTACGGAATTAAAAATCAACACTACCTAGTGATTGTACTAATCAGTGTTGTCTTGTTCGATTGCAGACCTTCTACAGGGTTTCAGAGGGAGAGCAGGAGGCCGCGTGTATGGTTGTCGAAAACGAGTGCAAGCGCCTACTTCAGAACTTAAGGCACGAGGCTCGGGTGCAGGACGTTCGAGACTACTACGCCTCGAAGGGTATTAGGAGGGGCAAGCAGAAGTGTCGCGGCAAGTTTCTGAGTAAGGAGAAGTACATGCAGGTAATTACCTATTCTTAAGGCCTTGAACTTAGTTTTCTTGATTTGATTCGTAGGCGTAGCGATGAAATTTCTCTTGACTCACTTAGGTGCCCCCGAGATGGTGTGTGGATAAGATGGACTGTTGGGAGGCGTTGGTGGATGCGTGGTGCTCTGCCCAATGGAAAGTCGAACACCAAAGGGCCAAGGATAAGCGCGACCAAATGGAAGGTGTGCCACACCATCAAGGGAGCTCCAACCTGTTTGAGTACGGGGATAACTGGGTATGTGGTTTTCTATGATTCATGCAATTCATTCTTCATGCTAGATAGTTCATTTATGACATATTTAGCTCTAAAATGACATAATAACCTTAGATAGCTCTATAAAATGACTTAATATGCTTTAGTCAGTTAAAAAATGGCATAACTACCTTCGATAGCTCAATAACGACCTCAACTAATCTTAGCTAGTTCATTCATGACATAATTAGCTCTAAAATGACATAATAACCTTAGATAGCTCAATAATGACATAATTAGCATACTTTGGTCAAAAATGGCATAATAATCTTGGTTACCTCAAAAATGACCTAAACTTAGCTTATTTTCCTCGAAAATGACATAATAACCTTTCTTAGCTCCAAAATGACCTATTTACATAGCAATATCATTCTTCATGCTAGCTTGAGCCCTTAACTAATATTTTTGTTCCTCTCTCTCAGGCGCACCACCACAAGAAGCCTGTGCCAGGTCTGTTCGACCTCTATGGCATGGCCCATATGGCCCCGTACAAGAAGGCCAAGCCATTCACGGAGTCTGACCTAGATGATCCAGAGAACTTCACCAACAAGACCTCCCACCACAAGCTTGTGAAGTACATACACGAGGGGAAGGCGAGGAAAGGGGAGGACTTTAACCCGAGCCAGGATCCTTTTGATACAGAGCTGGTGATGATATCTGGTGGCGGGAGGTCCCATGGCTCTCTAGCCATTGGTGATGGACTGATACGTTGTCCTAAGACTCTCCCGCAGATCAAGAAGCGCCTGAGTAGCTCTGATCCTGAGATAACGCCTCGTGCATGGCCCGCGGAGATCGCCATGGCGGTTAGTTATACGGACTCTCTCACCTTTCCTCCATTACATTGTGTATGCGTCCGTCGATGATTACAATGCTAACGAGGAGTGGTGTGTTGCAGGCTATTGTTGAGAAAGAGAGATTGAAGACGAAGGAGCTTCTGGAGGAGGCAAAAAGGGAGGCACAAAGGGAGGCGGCGGAGAGGGAGAGGGAGATGGAGGAGAAGACGGCTAAGCTGTTGGAGGAGGAGAGGAACCGGAACGACAGCGCTAACCGGGCCCTATACGAGCTCATCGTGGTACGTTTCTCGTGCATATTAGCCCAATCTTGCACGTAATGTTCGCATTACTATCTAATATGACTGACTCGTGACAACCAAATGTGCAGAGCTTGTGTGAGAAAAACGGTCAGGCCCCTCCGCCGATGCCCCAGATTGCTCCGGCGACCACGGTGAGTTTGATTTGAATGGTCGTTGCTTACTACTATTCACATTTCAGTTTGCGAACTTGCTAACGAGACATTATGGGAAATGATCTTTGGTGCAGCATGGCTCCCGACAAGCATCGACCACTCCTTCTGCCAATGCCGGAACCCCGACCGGTCCTTCACCTCCGTCTGGCACTGGCGCAGCCCCGACCATTCCTACATCTCCGTGATAACGGTATTTTTCTTCTTAATTAGCGTGTTTAGTCCATTTATGACATAATTTAGCCTATTTAGTCCACAAATGACATAATAAGATGAAGAAAATCAAGGAAGAGGAAGGAAAGAAGGAATAGGAAGAAAAGAAGAAGAAGAAGAAGAAGAAGAAGAAGAAGAAGAAGAAAACTAGAATAAGAAGAAGAAGAAGAAGAAGAAGAAGAAGAAGAAGGAGAAGAAGAAGAAGAAGATCTAGATCTTCTTCTTCTTGTTCTCCTTCTTCTTTTCTTCTTCTTCTTCTTCTTCTTCTTATTCTAGTTTTCTTTCTTCTTCTTCTCTCTAAAATTAAGAGCTCTAAGTTATACTCATAATATGCTTAGTTAGGTCAAAAATGGCATAAATAGCTAGTAAGCTCAAAAATGGCATTTTCTTCTTACCTATTTAGTCCATTTATGACATAATTTAGCATTTAGTCCACAAATGACATAATAAGATGAAGAAAATCAAGGAAGAGGAAGAAAAGAAGGAATAGGAAGAAGAAAAGAGAAGAAGAAGACTTCTTCTTCTTTCTTCTTCTTTTCTCAGTTTTCTTTTTCTACTCTCCAAAATGAAGTAAGCTCTAAGTTATATCTCATAATATGCTTAGTTAGGTCAAAAATGGCATAATTAGCTAGGAAAGCTTAAAAATGGCATTTTTCTCTTATTTAGCCTATTAGTCCATTTATGACATAATTTACCTTTTTAGTCCACAAATGACATAATAAGATGAAGAAAATCTAGGAAGAGGAAGAAAAGAAGGAATAGGAAGAAAAGAAGAAGAAGAAAAAGAAGAAGAAGAGAAGAAAAGAAGAAGACTAGAAGAAGAAGAAGAAGAAGTTCTTCTTCTTCTTCTCTCTTCTTCTTCTTCTAGTTTTCTTCTTCTTCTCCAAAATGAAGTAGCTCTAAGTTATATCAAAAATGGCATAATATGTTAGTTCACTCAAAATGGCACAATTAGCTAGTTAGCTCCATTTTACCTAAGTATGCTACTTCTTCTTCTTCTTCTGATTCTAGTCTTCTTCTTCTAACTTTCTTGTTTCCATTTTGCAGATTTAATTCACTATATGGAAGCTTGCATGGATGCATGGAGTGCTTGTTTCCCTTACCTATGAACTTGTTATATGGATGCATGGAACAATGTGTTGGATGAACATTGTGATATGTAATATGTATATATGGATGGAACTATGTTTCTTATGTATATATGTATGTTGTCATGGATGGAGATAGATATGTATATGTATATCTGTGTGTTGGATACATCATATATGTATATCTGTGTGTGCCTGTGAAAAAAATATATATATGTATATCTGTGTTTGAAACCCTGTCAAATTAAATGGATTCAAATAAAAACAGGGGATACATAGCCTCTTTGCCGTCTGCTAGCGGACGGCAAAGCTCTTTGCCGTCCGCTAGCAGACGGCAAAGAGGACACGTGGCAGCTACCTGTGAAACCTGGGAACACTGGCTGCCTATTTGGTCACTTTGCCGTCTGCCAGCGGACGGCAAAGATTCAAATCACTTTGCCGTCTGCCAGCGGACGGCATAGCTGGCCACGTGGCAGCTTCCGAGTACTGCCTAGCTGAGCTGTTTGCCGTCTGTCAGTGGACAGCAAAGAGCTTTGACTCTTTGCCGTCCGCTGGCAGACGACAAAGAGCGCCGTTAACCCCCTAACGGCACTCACGCCACCGCACTGCCGTCAGCTGTCTTTGCCGTCTGCTGGCCTCGGATGGCGGATGGCGTAATCCTTTGCCGTCCGTTTCTAAGAAGCGGACGGCAAAGAAGGCCTTTGCTGGCATGCTTTCAGCCAGAAAGTTTGCCGTCTGCTGGCGGACGGCAAAGATGTTTGCCGTCCGTGATCCATGCCTTTGCCGTCCGCCATGGCGGACGGCAAAGAAGCTGATTCCAGTAGTGCTACCACTCGACCACCACCCATAGGGGTGACTCCCTTCTGGTTCAAGGCGGTTGTTGAGCGGTAGGGGAGCGGTTGGTCCGGTTATTCCTGTTAACTGGTACTACCGCTCAAGCGTCCGGTTGTACCGCTTGTCAGGGTTTCAGCAGCTTACCCGTGAATCCCGGTTGTACCGGGGAGAGGAGTGGTTGTACCACTGTAGTGTAAAAACTGCTGTAACGGTTGGATTTTAGGGTTTCCTATATAAAGGGGATTCTTCCACCTACCCCCTCACCTCTTGCCTCTCTCTCTCCACCATTAATGCCCTTCAAGATTTCTTGCCCGATCTCTCTCCCTAGCCACTCAAACTTGTTGATTTGCTAGGGATTGAAGGAGGATACCTAGATCTACACTTCCACCAAAGGATATTTGATTCCCCCCATACTTTCTTGTGTGGATTTTGTTACTCTCGGGTGTTGGAGCACCATAGACGGTTGAGATCACCTCCAATTAAGTTGTGGAGATTGCCCCAACCTTGTTTGTAAAGGTTCGGTCGCCTCCTTCAAGGGCACCACTAGTGGAATCACGGCATCTCGCATTGTGTGAGGGCGTGAGGAGAATATGGTGGCCCTAGTGGCTTCTTGGGGAGCATTGTGCCTCCACACTGCTCCAACGGAGACGTACTTCCCGAAAGGGAAGGAACTTCGGTAACTCATCCTCATCTTCACCGGCTTCACTTGTGGTTATCTCTTTCCTTTACTTTGTGCAAGCTATTGTTGTGTTGTATCCTTTGCTTGCACTTGTTATTGTTGTTGTTAGCATCATATAGGTTTTTCACCTAGTTGCACATCTAGACAACCTATTTGTTGCTAAACCTAATTTGTAAAAGAAAAGCTAAAAATTGTTAGTTGCCTATTCACCCCCCCCCCTCTAGTCAACCATATCGATCCTTTCACCCGGGTCTTGAGGCCAGGGCGCCGGCCGGGCCTCGGGGGCCATAGGTCCTGGTTCGTCTGACCCATTTGGTCCCGGTTCCAGACACGAACCGGGACCAAAGGACCTCGCTCCTGGCGCTGCCCCTTTTAGTCCCGGTTGGTGGCTGGAACCGGGAATAAGAGCAGGCTTCTGTCCCGGTTCTAGCCACCAACCGAGACTAAAGAGATGCCTATATATATGCTCGCCACTGCCAGCTCACTCCTCTATTTTTTGGCCGTCCGGCGTGTGGGAGGTGTATCCTGCTCTGCTCTGACCTCCTATGCACATGAGGTGTTCGATGAAATGCCCGAGCCACACTTAAGCTTTCTCCTCTCCAAGCTCGATCTCCAAGCTCCATTTTCCTCAAGATTTGTCTAGGTTTGGGGATCTGTCCCGTCCCATCCCCGTCCTCACTGCCGTCGATCGCCCGCGCCGATCTCGTCGCTGGCACCACTGTGGTGAGCCTCTTGTTCTTATCTTCTTTTTAAAACAAAAAAATTCTTACTTGTATGATTTAGATAGATACTTGTATAATTTTCTTACCTGTATTATTGTTTGTTATTATATAGTGCCATGGTTTTCGTATCCGCCCCCATCGGCCCTCCTTCTGTCTATGATTCGGATGTGGTATATTATCTTTTATAACTATTTGTTTCATTTAGTGTTTATGACAATTATGCCGACCAATGGGACATAGATGTTTTTATCTAGGAGGTATGTGAACCGGAAATTTCAACCGACCCTCTTGTCGAGAGGTTAAATTTAGTTGAAAAAGAAAACAATTACTTGAAGAAAAAATTGAAAATAATTGAGGAGGAGAAGATGGAATTGGAGTTGCATGTTGCCGATGTCGTCGATGATCACAAGATGAAGATGGATGCATTGCGCTTGGAGATTAGAAAGATTAGAAAATATGCCATTGATACTCAGGCTTGGTATCATTATGCTGTTGGATCAATTGTTACCTTAGTTGCGATTATGATCGCATTTGTTGTTGCATTTAAATGTTTTACATAGTTTCAATGTATGTTTTAATTAGATGCTCTAGAGAGCTCTATGTTGTTCTATGAGAACTATGTATGAACTTTATGCATTTATTTTTTCAGTAATAACATTTGATCACTACTGTACTTTGGTTTTAATGTGATGATGAACTTGTATTAATTTGGTCACTTCTCTATTCATGATGTTCTGTAATTGTTTTTGATACACTTAATTATATAATGCACGCAGATGAACCGGCAATGGATGTACGGTGACTGATGCACCTCTGAGTACATTGATGGCAGGCATAATTTTCTCGAAGTGGCTGAGGCAAACAAGCAGAATGGTTTTATGTATTGTCCATGTACTGTCTGTGGGGATACGAAGGATTATTCTAACTTGAAAACCCTTCACTTGCACCTGCTTGAGAAGGGCTTCATGCCACACTATAATGTTTGGACCAAGCATGGATAAAGAGGGGTTATGATGGAAGACAACGAAGAAGAAGAGGATGATGACAACTATCCCCTTGAATACGGTGATACTGCAACGGGGGAAGCTGAAGATCAAGAGGAACCAGACGATGTGCCCGATGATGATCTTCGCCGGGTCATTGTTGATGCAAAGAGACAATGCCAAAGTGAAAGGGAGAAGTTGAAGTTCGATCGCATGTTAGAGGATCACAAAAAGGGTTGTACCCAAATTGCGAAGATGACAACACAAAGCTCGGTAACACACTGGAATTGCTGCAATGGAAGGCAGACAATGGTGTATCTGACAACGGATTTGGGAAGCTACTGAAAATAATGAAGAAGAAGCTTCAAAAGGATAACGAATTGCCCGATAGTATGTACGAAGCAAAGAAGGTTCTATGCCCTCTAGGATTGGGGGTGCAGAAGATACATGCATGCCCTAATGACTGCATCCTCTACCGCGGTGTGTACATGAATTTGAATGCATGCCCGGTATGCAGTGCATTGCGGTATAAGATCAGACGAGATGACCCTGGTGATGTTGAGGGCGAGTGCCCCAGGAAGAGGGTTCCTGCCAAGGTGATGTGCTATGCTCCTATAATACCACGGTTGAAACGTCTGTTCAAAAACAAAGAGCATGCCCAGTTGATGCGATGGCACAAAGAAGACCGTAAGAAAGACGGGAAATTGAGAGCACCCGCCGACGGGTCGCAGTGGAGAAAAATCGAGAGAAGGTGGGGGGATTTTGCAGGTGACGCAAGGAATGTATGATTTGGTTAATGTGCAGATGGCATTAATCCTTTTGGGGAGTGGAGCAGCAATCATAGCACATGGCCTGTGACTCTATATATCTATAACCTTCCTCCTTGTTTGTGCATGAAGCGGAAGTTCATTATGATGGCAGTGCTCATCCAAGGCCCTAAGCAACCCGGCAACGACATTGATGTGTACCTAAGGCCATTAATTGAAGAACTTTTACAGCTGTGGAATGGAAAAGGTGTACGTGTGTGGGATGAGCACAATCAGGAGGAATTTGACCTACATGTGTTGCTGTTTGTAAACATCAATGATTGGCCTGCTCTCAGTAACCTTTCAGGACAGACAAACAAGGGATACCACGCATGCATGCACTGTTTAGATGATACCGAAAGTATATATTTGGACAAATGCAGGAAGAATGTGTACCTGGGACATCGTCGATTTCTTCCGACCAACCATCTCTTAAGAAAGAAAGGCAAGCATTTCAAAGGTGAGGCGGATCACCGGAAGAAGCCTACCCTCCGTACTGGTGATCACATACTTGATATGGTCAACAATTTACATGTAATCTTTGGAAAGGGTCCTGGCGGACAATCTTTTCCGAATGACACTGAGGGACGCGCACCCATGTGGAAAAAGAAATCTATATTTTGGGACCTGCCCTATTGGAAAGACCTAGAGGTCCGCTCTGCAATCCACGTGATGCACATGACGAAGAATCTTTGCATAAACCTGCTAGGCTTCTTGGGCATGTATGAGAAGACAAAAGATACACCGGAGGCATGGAAGGACCAGCAACGTGTGCAAGAAAAAGACGGCATGCATCCAAAGCAGTATCAAGGTCCTGCCAGCTACGCTCTTACCAAAGAAGAGAAGGAAATCTTCTTTGAATGCCTGCTCAGTATCAATGTCCCGTATGGCTTCTCGTCCAATATAAAGGGAGTAATAAATATGGCAGAGAAAAAGTTCCAGAACCTAAAGTCTCATGATTGCCATGTGATTATGACGCAACTGCTTCTGGTTGCATTGAGGGGGCTTCTACTGGAAAACGTTCGATTAGCCATTGTGAAGCTATGTGCATTCCTCAATGCAATCTCTCAGAAGGTAATCGATCCAGAAATCCTACCAAGGTTAAAGAATGATTTGGTGCAATGTCTTGTCAGTTTTGAGCTGGTGTTCCCACCATCCTTCTTCAATATCATGACGCACGTCCTAGTTCATCTAATCGACGAGAATGCCATTCTGGGTCCTGTTTTTCTACACAATATGTTCCCGTTTGAGAGGTTCATGGGAATCTTAAAGAAATATGTTCATAACCGTGCTAGGCCAGAAAGAAGCATCTCCATTGGCCAGCAAACAAAGGAGGTCATTGGGTTTTGTGTTGACTTCATTCCTGACCTTAAGCCGTTTGGTGTCCCTCAATCGTGGTATTAGGGGAGGCTGACTGGAAAAGGCATGCTAGGAGCGGATTCAATAATATGTAGGGACGGGCATTCTTGGGCTCAAGCACACTACACAGTTCTACATAATTCTACCTAGGTGACCCCGTATGTCAATGAACACAAGAATATTCTACGCTCCAAACACCCAGAGCAGTGTGACGACTGGATTGCATGTGAACACATCAGGACTTTCGGCAGTTGGTTGCAAACACATCTCATGGGTGACAACAATGTTGGAGATGAGCTGTACTCGTTGGCCAGGACACCATCTTCGACTGTATAGACTTACAAAGGGTACGAGATAAATGGGAATACATTTTACACGATCGCCCAAGATCAAAAGAGCACCAACCAAAATAGTGGTGTCCGCTCTGATGCAGCAACCAACTGGGGAAAGGACACATATTATGGTTACATAGTGGACATATGGGAACTTGACTATGGACATGATTTTAAGGTCCCTTTGTTTTGGTGCAAATGGGTCAATCTGTCAGGAGGCGGGGTACAGGTAGACCCACAGTACGGAATGACAACAGTGGATCTGAACAATCTTGGGTACACAGACGAACCATTCGTCCTAGCCAATGATGTGGCGCATGTTTTCTATGTGAAGGACATGTCTACCAAACCGAGGAAAAGAAAAGATAAGGAAGCGAATGCATCATATGATGAGCCAAATCGCCACATAGTTCTTTCAGGGAAAAGAGACATCGTGGGAATGGAGGGCAAGACAGACATGTCTGAAGATTATGAAAAGTTTCATGAACAACCGCGGCTATGCCAGGCACAGACCTTTGGTCCCGGTTGGTGGCTCGAACTGGGACGAAAGGCCCCCCTTTCATCCCGGTTCGAGCCACCAACCGGGGCCAATGGCCTGGGCTTCCCGCCCTTTTGCCTGGCAAAATACACCTTTGGTCCCGACACTGCAGTTTTCCAAACACTGCAGTTGCTCTCCTCCTCCTCTCCTCGACGACACCGCCAGGCTGCCCCGACGCCATCCCCGGCCAGCTCCCCTCGCCGCGCCCTCCCTCGACGCCGTTGCCGTCACCGTCACCGCCCCTGCCCCAACGCTGCCGCTCCCTGCCCCGACACCATCGGCCCCCAGTGAGCTCCGGCCCCCTTCCCCTGCGCTGCCGCGCCGCCGCCCCTGCCCTGCATGCGCTGCCACCGCCGCAGCCCCTGTCCTGCATTTTTTTCTTAAAATTTTTGTATGTTCATATGTTGAAAATGTTCATGTGTTCATATGGATGGATGGATTGATATGATGTATAATTTCATATGTTCATATGTTGAAAGTGTTCATATGTTCTTTTTTTTCTTAATTTTTTTTATTACATTGTTGCGGGAATATGTTCATATGGATGGATTGATGTATAACTTTTATCCGAACACATAGGTAGCCAATATATATGGTCACCGGTTTGACAAAATACCAAATAGGTTTAGCACGATAATATAGCTGGGAGTATCTTACTTAGTATGGTCACTTTGACAATGTGAAAATGATTTTGTTTACTTTTTATTGGACATGTTGTTGTTGGCTCGAGAAAAAAAAAAGAAAATTGCACTAAATCTGAACCAAAACTTGTAAAAAAGGTCCGTCGTTTTCGAGAGCCCAAAACCCATCAGCGATGAGCCACGGAAGATTCGATGGACCGGTCCACGATTTATATATGAAAATAATTTATATATGAAAATCAATCAGAAATATATGACGAATCCGAATATGCCCTCTGTTCTTCTGTCACAAGCAGCTAGCATAGCGAACCTGGAACTGTCCCCCTCCGTTTCATCTGTCCGAAAATGCAGACTTCGGGAAAACATTCCCAGATGTTATCCCCCTTCACCTATATCGTGTAGTGCTGCGTTAGAACACCCCCTAACTCTCTCCAGAATTCAACATATCCACGATAACTTTGACATGAGGGGGGAGGGGTCCGCAAGTATCCTCGACGATCATGAGAGAGGCGGTCCGCAAGTATCCTCTCTCGAAAGATAGGACGACTCATCAGACATGAGGGGGGAGGAGTCCTCAACAATCGTCTGAAACTGATTGTTATAAAACCTGTGAACTTTGCATGATGTTTGCCACTAATCCATTACTCATGTGTATGCATATGATTCCTTGTTGTGATTAAGTCTATTTTTGCCACTAATCCATCTCTCATGGTTGTATATTGCCATGTTGTAATGTTTGCAGAAACTATGGACAGAGACTTAGAAAAAGAAGAGTTGTTGGGGGATATAATCCGCGACAGAGGTGATATCACCTTGTCGTTTCTCAACGACACCGATGGCGAAGGAGATCATGACGGCTCCGGTGATCCAACAATGGAGGAGGAAGGAGATCATGACGGCTCCAGTGATCCAATGGAGGAGGAAGGAGATCATGACGGCTCTGTTGATCCAACGGAGAAGGGAGCCTTAACTGTTGCAAAGTCCGGCGAGGTATATATATATTAATTAAGCCTCTGCTGACTAGATGCATTAATTGTTTTGTATGTACATATATTGACGCTTCTTTTTTCTTTTAGCCCTCCGGATAGAGCCAAACATCGGTAAGGAGACGAGGCCCGAAGAAAAGGTTGGGCCAGGATGAAAGGTTCACGATCGAAGAAATCGCTCGAGATGGCCAACCGATTGCTCCCAAGCGGACCAAGACCAAATTTATACATCAGTGCGGAGTTGTTGTTAGGGACAGCGTCCCGATCAGCATCCAAGAATGGAATAAGAAAAAGGACCCTGAAGTTTCTTATGTCCAAGATAGACTGAAAGATGATCTTTGGACCTCGCTGATGACAAATTTCAGCCTACCGCCAGAGGAGGATCCGAATAACCCAGTTATACAGCGAAAGGTCAAGGCGTTTGCTCTTAAGAAGATGGCAGAACTATTCAAGAACTGGAAGAAAGATTTGAATAAAAAGTTTGTCGAGAAAGACGAGACTCCAGAATTCATCGGTCAATATGAGAAGATAAGACATCACTGCCCGCATTTGTGGCCTACAAGAAATCGGAGAAGGCTTAGCAAAGGTCACTGACAAACAAGCAAAATGCTGCAAAGAAGCGGTATCACCATGTTATGGGGTCACATGGCTACAGCAAAGCCCGGCCTACGTGGCACAAAGCTGAGCAAGACCTGCTTGCTAAAGGGATCCAACCAGCGACATTGCATTGGCCAGATCGGTCAAGGACTTGGTTCTTCGGGGTTGGGGGAACTTTGGACCCAGAATCAGAGAAGTGTGTTTGGACGAACGCTCAACTTGCAATACCCGTCAAGAAGCTTGAGGAAGCAATCAAGGCAGCGCAGGAAGGAAGGTTCATTCCCGACAGAGAGAAGGACAAGCTGACATAGGCCCTCGGTAATCCTGAACACCCTGGACGAACACGAGGCACATCAGGCTCCGTTCCGTGGGTGCATGGGTTTCCTGACAGCGGTGGTTATAGAAGCCGAAAGAGAAAGAAGAAAGAGGAAGCTAGCGAAATGCAGAAGATCAATGCAAGATTAGTGAAACTAGAGGAATTTGAGAGCCAGCGAGCTACCGGCCAACCATCTCAGCAGCACGAAGATCCTTCATTCGACACTGCCCCCGAAGCTACCCCACCATCTCAGCGGAGAAGTAGCATGGCTTCCACGGAGCTCATTCAGCCTGATATCACGGCTCCTCGCTACCCCGTGGATAGTATCACGCAGAATGAACATTGTGTGCTAATGGCGAAATGCCAGAACCTGACCTTGAAGGCGGCGGTTGGCTCTGTCTTACCTCCTTGAGCTGAGGGAACTTTCCATTGTCATCCGATTCCACATGGCATTGCTATTGTCGGGGTGGATGAAATAATGGAGGGATTTGAGGGGCTGGAGCTTGAGTACCCTATAGGTGAAGGGAAGATGCTTCTGGAAAATGCCTTAAGGAGTACATGTCTATGGAGAAAGGAGCACATCAAGCTTCCAAACTGGACGCCACCTCAGCAGACTCAGCCGGATCCTCAGCGGACTCCTCCTCACAGTCCAGCTCTGCTATATCGGCTCCTGAGTCGTCTCCGATGCGTCAGCCGTCTCCACCGCCTCAGCGGACTCTAATGGAGGAGGCCCCTCAGCAGAATCCTCCTCCGCCTCAGCTGTCTCCGGCGTGTCATCCGTCTCTGCCGCCGCAGCCGTCTTCGGCGCGTCAGCGGGCTCCGCCTCCTCCGGCGCATCAGCAGACTCCGCCGCCTCAGCAACGGCAGAAGAGAGCCGCCGCCGCTCCGGCAGCTAGCAGTACAAAAGGAGGGAAGAAATTCAGAGCTGGTCGAAGCCTTAGGGCTCCTCCAAAGTTACCATATGAGAGTACTGACGAGGAAAACAATGACATCGTGGATGCCGAAGTGCGGGCCCATTTTGAACGGAAATGTCCACCTCCGAAGGAAATAATAGATCCAATGAAAATGAAGCGCACTCTGGACGCCCTTGAGCGACCACCACCGCCTCCACCACGATCCAACTATGACCACTGTATTGAAAAGACATATGATGAAGCGCGGTGGTCGGGAAGTACTACCCGTGCTGCAAGACGAAGTGGGAAAAAAATTACCCAGCTCGGCGAACAGGGGAAGCAATCATGCCCCCCGCTCAAGGTGTCTAGCGATATCGCTAATCATCCGGGACTAGCGCCCGGTACTACGCTTGGTGATTACATGGGCGATGATGTACAATTTGGAATTGCTGAGGTAGTAGCGCCCTTTAGATACGAGCACGCGAAGCCTCTCGTCAAACCTGATCAGCTCCCGCATCTACCAACGATGATGCGAAGATTGCATGACTGGTACTTGGAAACCTGCAGCAAGGATGGGACCGACAGTATGATGGTGGGAATTAAAGATGAGCATGACTTCATTAAAGTTGACCTGATGCTTGTTGAGTTTGTGGAATTATTTCAGTTATTCAATCAAGACGCCCTCGACAAACAACTCATGAGTTGCTACTGTCTGTAAGTATTATTTCTGTAATTAAGTCTCTAACTCAGCTCGTTCATTGCATGTATATATAATTATCCTCACTATATTATGTAGATTGAAGATCATCGAATGCAAAAGAGGACAAATCTATGACATTGGGTTCATTAGCCCAAATACCGTAAATGAATTGACGGTACAAAACAGAGTTGAAGATACTGAGGAAAACTTTCTAAAAGTGTTACTTCGCCATCAAAACAAAAGGGAAATACTCTTTCCTTACAACTTCAAGTGAGTCTTACTGTCTTGTGCATATTCGGTTTCGCTTACTCGAGGTTAAGTACTATAATTGATGAGTTATGCGTGCACAGGTTCCACTTTATTCCGCTATCCATTAAGCTTGACGGGGGAGTAGTAACTATCTTAGACTCGAGACGTAAAGATCCTAACGATTATGCGGACATGAGTGCAATGCTCCAGAAGTAAGTTCAATCATTATCGCACCATATCAGCAACTTTCGTTCATTTCCTGATATTAGGTAATCATTTTCTTTGTCGGGTAGGGTTTGGAAAAAGTTCACCGGAATGGTTCCGGGTCTGAAGAAGGAGCTGCAATTTACACACCCCAAAGTAAGTAGTACTAGCTAGTTCCGCGCATCTCTCATTAATTCTAGTTTCATCAATACGATTATCATGCTTGATTATCAGTTTGAATGAACTCTATTCTCGTAAAGTGCTTGTGGCAACAGGCGGGAATAATTTATGTGGATACTACGTTTGCGAGTTCATTCGCCAGTCGACCACTGAGCGGGCCTTCTCTGACCAACAATTTGAAGTACGTAAACAATATTCACAATTTTATTTTATTACCATCAATTGTGTTGAGTTTCATTCATATATATGTATTGACCCCCTTCTTTAAATTAGATGTGGCAGATGCGGGAAGAACTCCTACCACATGATCGCATATGAGCAATTCAAGAGGAATTGGCGGGATTCTTTCTTGACCACGTCATACATGAAAAGGGAGAATACCATACGGAAATTCAAATGGATTTTCGGTAGATGATGTCAGGGATCGTAAGAGATGTTATATTGTATATATGTAGTAGCTTCGGATAGATATACGAAAACTTGTTGTTCGACCAAGCACGGAGAAAGAGAGGTCACTTCTCTCTATATATGTTCATGACGATCTTGTGTAATTAATGATTCCTTCATTTGCTTACTAGCTAGCGTCGAGTTCTCTCTATATGTAGTAGCTAGCGTCGACCAAGCATGGAGAAAGAGAGGTCACTTCTCTCTATATGTAGTAGCTAGCTAATACAATATGAAACCCCTAATAGACCCTCCAAAACCAGAGAAACCCCCCTTTAAAAAAACAAAAACCCCAGCGCTTGGCAGGTGCTGACGCGTGGCTGCCTTTTAGTCCCGGTTGGTGTTACCAACCATGACTAAAGGTCCTCCTGCCTGGGCGCCCCACAGCGGCCACGTGGAGCTTCTTTAGTCCCAGTTCGTAAGCCAACCGGGACTAAAAGTGAGGGGCTTTAGTCCCGATCGTTTTGTCCCGGTTGCAGAACCGAGACTAAAGGCCCTCTGGAACCGGGATAAGTGCCCTGTTTTCTACTAGTGTTGCTGCTACTGCTGAGACACCCTTTCCTGGCTAAGTGAGTCGATCTGCTCCTGCTACCTTATGAAAGCGCGTTGCAACTCCGCGTGCTTTGATTCTACCAGTTGAAGGTGGTCTGCTTCCTACTTCTTCTGCTCCTCCTCCAGCTTCCTCTGCTCCTCCTCCAGCTTCTTCTTTCTCGCACGGCTTCTGTAAGTGGCGTTCCAATCCGCAAACCCCTCAAACCACGGAACAACGCCTTTGCCTCATGTTCGTCCCGGGTGTTCAGGATTCTTCAGGGCGCGCGTAAGCTCGTCATTCTCTCTCTCGGGCTTGAACGCCCCCATTCGAGCATATTCTATTGCAACAAGTAAAGCATCGGAGGCTTCTTTAAGACTTGCCCGCTCCATAACCAGCCCTGTCTCTGGGTCCAACTTCCCCCATGCGCATAAAACCAAGTCATGCACCCATCGGGCCAACTCAATGTAACTGGAGTGACCCCTGCAGCAACCATCTGTTCCTCAGTGAGATCCCACTTAGGCCAGCCGACCTGGTAGCCACCTGGCCCCAGAGTATGGTGCCACTTTTTTCGCAATATTAATCTTGTTTATTCTCGACCATTCCTGAGCTGCTTCTGATTCCTTGAACTACACGAAAGCGTACCAGTGATCTCCTGCCTTCTCCAGTGTTCACTTGAATGCTGGAGTCTGCTTTCCTTCTGATTCATACTTGGCCCATATTCTTTTCTTGTGGTTGTTGAATGCTATCGCTATCTTCTTAAGAGAACTCCTTTTGACTTTCTCCCGTTCTGCATCTATCAAATGATTTGGTAGGATGAAATGTGACATGAGCGATTCCCAAAGCAGATCTTTTGCTCTTTTGTCGACAAAACTAACTCCTTGATCTCCCATTGCTGGCTTATTCCATTCTTTTTAGGATTTGGTCCCTGACAATAACTCTGCATTGATGAGTAAATTTGTCCGCATTCTTTTTAGGAGCAAGTGGTTCGCCATTTGATTTGATGGCATCGATGCTGTACTTTATGCCAGCCTGCAACCTTTTGGTCGGGCCTCGTACTGCCCTGCTTGTAGAGGATTTGATCGATCCGGAGGGCTAAAAGAAGAAGGATTGATTCGTTAATATATATATATACAAATCAATTAATACATGTAATGATCACCAGAGGCCTTATATATATATATACCTCGCCGGTCTTTGTTATTTGAAGAAAATTTCCTTCATCATCATTGTTGTGGCCTTCATCTCTTCGTTCATCTTCATCAAATACTACCTCACCAGAATTGTTCAGATATTGCGAGCCGTCATCTTCAGGTTCATTGTCTGGGCTCGGGGAGCGTATGATGATGAACAGGGTCTCTTCTCCCTCTCTGCCGGTATTGTCCATAGCTTATATTAACTAATCCAGAAGAAAGATAAAACAATTTAGTATTCAAATTAGAATGCAATCAATAAGGAAAAACTGAATCATAGTAGATAATATGCATCTCGAATAATATCACTAATACATCTCAAATAATCCAGATAATAAGCATCATCGAATATAATCTCGAATACATCGTCTCAAATATTATCGAATATAATCTCGAATACATCTCGAGTATTATCACTAATACATCTCGAATATTATCATATAGCATCACTAGCTAATACAGATCGAATATTATCGAAGAATCTAGTTCACTCATGGTTCCTGAGGCACGGGCGGTGGACACCCAAAGAGAAGGAACCATCACAAGATCATAGCTCGGGTGAGATCCCTGAGGAACCTGCCAGGTATTGGAGAACCTGACGTCCAACGCAACCATGTAGCGACGGACGTGCTCGTGCTCCTCCCTGACACGGCGATGAATCACCTCCGTGGGGGCCGGCTGCCTCCGCACCGGAGGTGGCCCACGCGACCGCCGCCAAAGAAGCTCCGGGTCAACGACGGGAGCCCAGTTCCTCACCAAGCTGCGCGCCCCTGAAGGTAGCACCTCCCAGTGCCAGCCCGGCGGAGCCCAGTCGTGGACATGGCGCCTCTAAAGCAAGTTGTCGCCACGGAGACGATGACGAGGATGCGGGCTGGGCATCGTCGACGTCGAGAACAAAGTCTATGCAAATTTAACATTTTTAAATGCTTGATTATGATTTTTGTAATTCTACATCTTCTAATATATCCATCATTCTACATATATCCATGATCCAATCTACTTTTGTCCATCTCTAACTTATCCATAATCATTCTAAAATAACATTCATCTACACAAAAATACATATAAATTCATCTAACTTAAGTATGTGTGTGTGTGTGTGTTCATGCATGTGTGTGTGGGGGGGGGGCTCAGGGAGGGGCGGCCATGGCGGCAGGGGGCTTTGATTCGAGGGAGAGGAGAGGGGGAGAGGGAGGAAAGGGGCTCACAATGGGGCGACGGCGAGGCGAGGCGAGTCGACGGCGACGGCGACTGCGACGGCGCGACGACGACTGTGACAGCGCGACGGCGACTGCGACAGCGTGCGAGGTCGAGGAGGAGAGGGGGGCGGCGAGGTCGACGCGCGACGGCGATGGCGCGGCGAGGCGACGGCGACGACGGGGGAGGCGGGGTGTTTTGGCAACCTGGCGGCGTCGTGGTCTTCGGCGCCGTCGGGGGGAAATGGCAGATGAGTTTGCAAATTTGCAAAGTGCCGCTTATATACATGACATTTAGTCCCGGTTGGTGGCTCCAACCAGGACTAAAGGCCCCCCTTTAGTCGCGCTTGGAACCACCAACCGGGACTAAACACCTTTAGTCCCGGTTGGGGGCTCCAACAGCGACTAAAGCGGGGTCTTTAGTCGCGGTTGGAGCCACCAACCGGGACTAAAGGCCTGTGCTTCCGTGTCGAAAGTTTTGTCCCACCTCGCTAGTTGATAGGAGCTCGCAGCGGTTTATAAGCCCCGTCGCGGCTTCCCTGTCGAGCTCCTCTCTAAGCAGGCATGTGTGGGCCTACCGAACCTGTCCTGCCCTGTGGGGCCTACTGGGCCGTGCGGGCCTGCATCCTGGCCCAACTAGTAGTTAGGTTTCTAGTCGTATGCAGGTCGTGGCGGCCCAGTAGGCGGGCATTTTTTAAATTTATTTTCCAGTTTTTTTGCTTTATTTATTTTCTTTTGTTTCTACTTACAGCCAAATATTTAGAGCTTTTGAGTGAATCTTTTTTGCTTTAGGTCACAAAAATTATAAACTTTCTGTTAGTGCCAGTAGTTTTCAAATTTGAATAGTTTAAATTTGAATTATTTGAAATTTGTGTGAATCACTAGTTTGTGAATAACCTTACTTTAAAAATAGATTTTTGAGTGATTCTTTTTTTTCTGTTTAATATTAGTGTGTTTTATCATTATAGTCAACTTGGTAATTCTTAGATTATTTTAAATGGGTGTTTTAATCAAAAACAGATTATGTTTAGCTCTTTTAGTTTTATAGCTCAAAAAAATTCATTAAATGCATGAAAAATAGCGAATGAAGTCAGAAAGGGTTGAAAATTGATGACGTGGCTTTGAATGGTGCATATTGAACACGCAAAAAGTCTGGAGTTGAAATAAGTTTAAAAAAATGAAATGCCTTTGTAACAGATGAGTTTTCATCCGAAACCCTGATACTTCGAAAGAGATTGTCCATTTTGTACATGAAGTGCATCCAGTTTTTGCCGTACCCCTCTCAACGTTTTAGCACATGCTATGTGGGTGAAATGATGATACCATGCCAACTTTCAACCTTTTCAGAGTTCATTTGTAGTGCTTTTCAATTTCAGGGTCATTTAGCTCAAAATAATAATTAAATGCATGAAAAATAGCGAATGAAGTCAGAAAGGGTTGAAAATTGATGATGTGGCGTTGAATGTTGCATTTTGAATGCACAAAAAGTCTGGAGTTGAAATAAGTTAAAAAAAATGAAATGCCTTTGTAACAGATAAGTTATCATCCGAAACCCTGATACTTCGAAAGAGATTGTCCATTTTGTACACGAAGTGCATGCAGTTTTTGCCGTAACCCTCTCAACTTTTTAGCACATGCTATGTGGGTGAAATGATGATACCGTGCCAACTTTCAACCTTCTCAGAGTTCATTTGTAGTGCTTTTCAATTTCAGGGTCATTTACCTCAAAAAAATCAGTAAATGAATAAAAAATAGCGAGTGAAATCAGAAAGGGTTGAAAATTGATGATGTGGCTTTGAATGGTGCATGTTGAACACACAAAAATTCTGGAGTTGAAATAAGTTGAAAAAAATGAAATGCCTTTGTAACAGATGAGTTTTCGTCCGAAACCCTGATACTTCGAAAGAGATTGTCCATTTTGTACACGAAGTGCATCCAATTTTTGCCGTAACCCTCTCAACTTTTTAGCACATGCTATGTGGCTGAAATGATGATACCATGCCAACTTTCAACCTTTTCAGAGTTCATTTGTAGTGCTTTTCAATTTCAGGGTCATTTAGCTGAAAAAAATAGCAAATGAAGTCCTACATAATGCATGAAATATTTTGTTTGGACATAATATTTCTTCGCCTTCATATGCCAAAACACATCTATACCCTAACTATTACAAAGATTCCCTCCGGTTTGTCCGAAGTGGGACTTTCGAAATAAGTCCGGAAACTCACTAGAGAACAAAGTGATGGCGGTGAAGCCGGTCACATCCCAGAGTGGGATCTTGGGGTATTAAACTTTTTCTTCACGTGTGTCCCTTTGCGCCGTAACCATGGACAATCTTCATCATTTAACAGGATGCTTGGGTCAATCTTCACTGTGAAGGGAGCAATTTCATGAAACTTTTCATAATCTTCTGACATGTCTGTCTTGTCCTCCACTCCCACGATATTTCTTTTCCCTGAAAGAACTATGTGGCGCTTTGGATCATCGTATGATGTACTCGCTTCCTTATCTTTTCTTTTTCTCGGCTTGGTAGACATGTCCTTCACATAGAAAACCTGCGCCACATCATTGGCTAGGACGAATGGTTCGTCTGCGTACCCAAGATTGTTGAGATCCACTATTGTCATTCCGTACAGCGGGTCTTCCTTTACCCCGCCTCCTGTCAGATTGACCCATTTGCACCGAAACAAAGGGACCTTCAATTCACGTCCATATTCAAGTTCCCATATCTCCTCTATGTAACCATAATATGTGTCCTTTGGCCTATTGGTGTTTGATGCATCAAAGCGGACACCACTGTTTTGGTTGGTGCTCTATTTATCTTGGGCAGTCATGTAAATAGTATTCCCATTTATCTCGTACCCTTTGAAAGTCAATATAGTGGAAGATGGTAACTTGGCCAGCAAGTATAGCTCATCTGCAACAGTGTCGTCATGCATTAGACGTGTCTGCAACCAACCGTCGAAAGTCCCCGTGTGTTCACGTGTATTCCAGTCGTCAGACTGCTCCGGGTGTTTGGAGCGTAGAATATTCTTGTGTTCGTCTATATACGGAGCCACCAAGCTGGAATTTTATAGAACTGTGTAGTGTGCTTGCCCCCAAGAATGCCCATCCATACATATTACTTGGTCCTTTTCTAGCGTGCCTTTTCCAACAAGTCTGCCCTCATGCCGCAATTTGGGAACACCAGTCGGCTTAATGTCAGGAATAAAGTCAACACAAAACTCAATGACCTCCTCTATTTCATGGCCCTTGGAGATGCTTCCTTCTGGCCAAGCACGGTTATGAACATATTTCTTTAAGACTCCCATGGACCTCTCAAAGGGGAACATATTGTGTAGAAATACAGGACCCAGAATGGCAATCTCTTCGACTAGGTAAACTAGGACGTGCGTCATGATATTGAAGAAGGATGGTGGCAACACCAATTCGAAACTGACAAGACATTGCACCAAATCATTATGTAACCTTGGTAGGATTTCTGGATCGATTACCTTCTGAGATATTGAATTGAGGAATGCACATAGCTTCACAATGGCTAATCGAACATTGTCTGGTAGAAGCCCCCTCAATGCAACCGGAGGCAGTTGCGTCATAATCACGTGGCAGTCATGGGACTTTAGGTTCTGGAAATTTTTCTCTGCCATATTTATTATTCCCTTTATATTCGACGAGAAGCCAGATGGGACCTTCATACTGATCAGGCATTCAAAGAAGATTTCCTTCTCTTCTTTGGTAAGAGCGTAGCTGGCAGGACCCTGATACTGCTTTGGATGCATGTCGTCTTTTTCGTGCATACGTTACTGGTCCTCCCGTGCCTCCGGTGTATCTTTTGTCTTCCCATACACACCCAAGAAGCCTAGCAGGTTCACGCAAAGATTCTTCGTCACATGCATCACGTTGATTGCAGAGCGGACCTCTAGCTCTTTCCAATAGGGTAGGTCCCAAAATATAGATTTCTTCTTCCATATGGGTGCGTGTCCGTCAGCGTCATTCGGAACAGATTATCCGCCAGGACCCTTTCCAAAGATTACTTTTAAATCCTTGACCATATCAAGTATATCAGCACCAGTACGGTGGCGAGGCTTCTTCCGGTGATCTGCCTCACCTTTGAAATGCTTGCCTTTCTTTCTTAAGAGATGATTGATCGGAAGAAATCGACGATGTCCCAGGTACACATTTTTCTTACATTTATCCAAATATATACTTTGGGTGCCATCTAAATAGTGCGTGCATGCGTGGTATCCCTTGTTTGTCTATCCAGAGAGGTTACTCAGAGCATGCCAATCATTGATGGTTACAAAAAGCAAAGCTCGTAGGTCAAATTCCTGCTGTTTGTGCTCATCCCACACACGTACACCTTTTTTGTTCCACAACTGTAAAAGTTCTTCAACTAATGGCCTTAGGTACACATCAATGTCGTTGCCGGGTTGCTTGGGGCCTTGGATGAGCACTGTCATCAAAATGTACTTCTGCTTCATGCACAACCAAGGGGGAAGGTTATAGATACATAGAGTCACAGGCCAGGTGCTATGATTGTTGCTCTGCTCCCCAAAAGGATTAATGCCATCTGCACTTAAACCAAACCATATGTTCCTTGTGTCATCTGCAAAGTCCCCCCACTTTCTCTCGATTTTTCTCCACTTCGACCCATCAGCGGGTACTCTCAACTTCCCGTCTTTCTTATGGGTTTCTTTGTGCCATCGCGTCAACTTGGCATGCTCTTTGTTTTGGAACAAACGTTTCAACCGTGGTATTATAGGAGCATACCACATCACCTTGGCAGGAATCCTCTTCCTGGGGCGCTCGCCCTCAACATCATCACCAGGGTCATCGTGGCTGATCTTATAGCGCAATGCACCGCATACCGGGCATGCACTCAAATCCTCGTACTCACCGCGGTAGAGGATGCAGTCATTAGGGCATGCATATATCTTCTGCACCTCTAATTCTAGAGGGCAGACAACCTTCTTTGCTTCGTACTTACTGTCGGACAATTCATTGTCCTTTGGAAGCATCTTCTTCAACATTATCAACAACTTTTCAAATCCCTTATCAGATACACCATTCTCTGCCTTCCATTACAGCAATTCCAGTGTGGTACCCAGCTTTTTCTTGTCATCTTCGCAATTTGGATACAACAATTTTTTGTGATCCTCTAACATGCGCTGCAACTTCACCTTGTCCTTTTCACTTGCGTAGTTTCTCTTTGCATCGGCAATGGCCCGACCGAGATCGTCAGCGGGCTCATCTGATGCCTCTTCTTCAGCTTCTTCCCCCATTGTTGTACAATCATATTCAGGTAACCCATGGCCAGGGTACTTGTCATCATCCTCTTCTTCTTCATTCTCTTCCATTAGGACCCCTCTTTCTCCGTGCTTGGTCCAACAGTTATAGCCGGACATGAAACCGGACGTAAACAAATGGACGTGAATGGTTCTTGAGTTAGAGCAATTGTGATCATTCTTACAGACAGCACATGGACAACACATAAAACCATCCAGCTGCTTCTTTTCCTCAGACGCAAGCAGAAAAGTATGCACGCCATTAATGAACTGGGGAGAGCATCGGTCATCGTACATCCATTGCCAGCTCATCTTCATTGCACAACACCGAAAAAACCAAATTAATACAAGTTCATACATATAGTTCATACACACTTATTCTCATAAAACAACATACAAACCCTCTAGCTAAAGCATTTAAATGCAACAACAAATGCGATCAAGATCGCAACTAAGGTAACAATTGATCTAACAGCATAGTGATACCAAGCCTCTTGATTAACGGCATATTTTTTAAATTTTCTAATCTTCAAGCGCATTGCATCCATCTTGATCTTGTGATCATCGACGACATCGGCAACAAACAACTCCAGTTTCATCTTCTCTTTTTCAATTATTTTCAATTTTTCTGTCAAATACTCATTTTCTTTTTTAACTAAATTTAACTTCTTGACAAGAGGGTCGGTTGCAATTTCCGGTTCACATACCTCCTAGATAAAAATATCTATGTCAACTTGATGGACATAATTGTCATAAACACGAAATGTAACAAATAGTTATAAAAGAGAATATACCACATCCGAATCATAAACCGGACTAGGGCCGACGGGGACGGATATCAAAACCATGGCACGATGTATAACATATAACGTACGGGTAAGAAAATTATATAAGTAACTATCTAAATCACACAAACATGGTTTTTTTATATAAAAAGGATAAGAACAAGAGGCTCACCAAGGTGGTGCCGGCGACGGGACGGTGCGGGCGATCGATGGTGGTTAGGACGGGGACGGGAAAGCACTAAGTAAACCACACCTACACAAACTAAGAAGTTAATTTGAGCTCAAATTGCATGTAAATCAAATAAACTCCCACATATAATTACTCCCAAACTAAAACCCACAAATCACTATACTTATAGAGCATTGCAAGAGCTAATCTAGCGATGAGAGATGAAAGGACAAAGTTGCTAACATTTGTGAACACTTTGATGGATGGGGTGCCTTCAAATCTTGACAAATTTTAGCAAAAATGGAGGTGAGCTCGAGCTAGCGCGAAGGGAAGAAAATAGAGAGGAGAGGAAAGGGGAAAATGGGCTCGGGCTGGACGAAGAGTTTATATAGGAGCATCTTTAGTCCCAGTTGGTTATACAAACCGAGACTAAAGGTCTACATCTAGTCCCGGTTTGTGATACAAAGCGGGACTAAAGGCTCTCGTGGGGCCCCAGCCTGCCACCACCCCTTTAGTCCCAGTTTGTGCCACAAACAGGGACTAGAAGTACGCCACGAACCGGGACTAATGATGCATGCGCCCTAGCCGTTGAAACCGGAACTAATAGTCACATTAGTACCGGCCCGTAAGCGAACTGGGACTAATGAAGTGAACGTAAGGTCGTTTTTCTACTGGTGTTAGGACAGCCTGCAAATGTAGCATAAGGGAAGATCAGACGGCCCAAGATTGCCCCGATGCAAAAGCGACTGGCTAAGAAGACTGGTAGCGTGAGGGGGCTATCCTAAAAATGTTGATAGTGCTGGATATTGCATGCAGAGAACCAAGTAAATTCTATGCCAAGTAGTGTGCTCTATTCGAAATCACAACAATCTCTCTCTCTCTCTCTCAATAAAAATCACAACAAAGTCAAAACATGACTCAAATCCGGTTTCAATTGAAGGAAAGCCGAAACCAGGTAGTAGTATCTGAGGTCGGTACATATATACAACTAATAAATAAGCCCAACTTAGATCGACCCATACATATCAAGGTCGCATGCGTCCCTGCGCAAACTTTTGTTTATCGTGCCGTTTCCCCTTTCCCCACCTACAGTAGGGACAGGCGACCAAGCCAGCGACTTCGATTCCACCGGCGAGTCCCTCTCCCTTTTCCCCTCGCGGCGGCCTTGCTGCTGCCAGAGGTGGAGGGGGGATGGCTCGCCGAATGGATCTGTGTACAGGTAGCGTAGCTAGGCTGTATAGGTGTTGGGGTGGGCTCCTCGCTGTCGTCTTCGGTTCCGGCTGCGCGGCGATGGTGGCGGAGACACTGGCGACTTGGGTGTGCGTCTGCTGTTGCAGAGTTTCATCGGCGTCGTTGGCGTGGGCGGCTGCAGGTCTGATGCTTTTGTTTGCTTCGGATCGATCTTTTGATCTGTTTGCTAGGAGCTTCCCGCGGAGCGGCGGGATTCATCGACTTTTGGGGCTTCTTTCTTCGGCCGGGGATTGCTCGCCGTGGAGGTGGGTGACAACGGCGCCGATTTGGTGGTCTTCCAGATCCCCTCCGACGGGGTGCTCTTCGTCGGCATTGGATCTGGGTAGAGGAGCAGCGCTGTGGGGCTGTTGTGGCGGTGGTGGCGGCCTCGTGGGTGCTTTTGTGCCGGGGCTCTTCCCCCGCTTCGCTGGTGCTCGCTCCGGTGTTGGCGAGGAGCTCTGCGGCTTCTTGTTCAGGGGCAACTTTAGAAGCAGTTCCGGTGATCTGCCGGCGAGTTTGAGTAGGTGCTGGCTCGGCCGTGTTCTTGTGGTAGGAGGATTGGCGGCCTCGTCTGGTTCTTCTCATCGTCGACGATGGAAGATGGCGGTGCCGTGCTCGTCGAAGTTGTGGGGTGCATCCCCACCGGTGATCTCTATCTTCTATGTGCCCTGCTGGTCTGGGAGGGCCTCAGGTGGACGCCACAAAGCAGCTATTCTGCGAGGGGCTTCGACAGAGCCTGGGTGTGCAGGATTATTGCTGTTCTTCGCTCCGGCGGAGGCACGGCGGGAGGTTGTGGCGAGCGGCGGTGCTGGCGATTGCAGGGACCTTGAGGGACTTTTCTTGCACTTTCAGTTTTCCAGGATGGTTTCTGCAATTGTATCGGTCTCTCGGCTCTACTGGATGCTTCGAGTGTGCGTTGGCGTGTTTGAGTCCTGTAACTCGTTTTATCTCTAATGGATGCGTCAATTTTCTCAAAAAAAAAGAGGTCGCATGCCCAACGACGCGGGACATCAGACCCAGCGCAGAGATGTATCCACAACGCATCGACGTCTACAGAGACTTCCCCGCGGACGTGCTGGCAAATATCCTGACGCGCTTCCGGCCCAACACCCACCGCACGCTCCGCATCGTCTGCCGGCACTGGCGCGACGTCGTCACCACGCGCACGGCCACCAACCTGCGTAGCCGCGCCAAGATACTCGTCGTCACCCTGGGTTCCGCGTATGTCGTCAACAACCTGTCGGCACCAGGAAAGCCCCGAGAGCTGTGGATTGGCGCCGCCACGGCACGCCACTACAATGCCATGAGCGTGGTCGGCACCTACAACGGTCTCGTCTACCTATCCGACGACCAGGTGCCCGGCGGCGCCATCACTGTGGCCAACCCCATCATCGGCGAGGCCCTGCGCGTCCCGCGGCTGCCAACACCTCAGCCCGCTGATCCAAGCATCAGCTGGCACAAGGCCTACAGCTTCGCATACCTCCCGGCCACAGGGACCTACAAGGTCGTGCACGTCGGGCTACACGCATTCGATGCGGTGCACATGTTTGTTAGAATTAATGGGCTAGGTCCATAGCAATTTCTGAAATCTCAAAGCCCATGTGTAAAATGGCAAGTGGTGGTGCTAAAGTTTAGTCCCACCCCGAAAGTTGAAGAAGAGTTGGACCTCTTTATATAGTGGGTTCTCTCCACCACTCTAAGTGGTGTGTGAGAAGAGAAAGGAAAGACCACACGCGCGCGCTCGCTCGCCTCGCCGGGCCGTGGCGTGGCGTGGCGTGGCGAGGCGGCGCGTACGTGCGACATGCGCGTGAATGGTCCGTCAAAATCCGATCCGTCTCCTTGCAGGGGTGCAGCTTCCTTTTGCCGTTTTATTTTTTATGTCTTGGCAGACAAGTTTTTGATTTCTTGTCCGGTAAATATACGAATTAGAAACCGAGTCGGTTTGGGATTGTGATCGCGACACAATACCGCCTCTGGTCCTAATATATATACAGCTACGACTCGGTTTGGGATTGTGATCGCGACACAATACCGCCTCTGGTCCTAATATATATACAGCTACCGGCTGTGGCCAAAGACACACCGAAAAACACCTAGGGTTTTGCCTCATCTAGCAACTTGCGCCGCCGTCATAGTCTACTTCATCCCAAACACCGGCGTGCATCGGCGCGTGAGAGAGTAGGTCTCCGGAACCGTTCGTCCTTGCGATCCTGCATCGGGAGAGGACGAATTAGGTTTTTGGGAAGCGCTCTGCGCGACTGCTCAAATTCGTCATCACAGGTCGTCTTCCGTCCAAGCCGGGCGGTGCTACTCATCGTTGTCTTCATTGCCGTCAGCAGCAAATCATCGCCAACATCGTCATCAACACCGTCGCACCCACAATAGCTAATGAACAGTACGTCCAACATCATCTTTTCATGTCTGTCTCTACAGCTATTGTTTCGTGTTCGCTGCTGTTATGCATGTCTTGTTGTTCTTCTAGTTTGCTAGATTGTTGCATGCTTGTATCTGTTCTAGTCATGAATTATTTACTGGAATTAATCATGAACTTGCGTAATTTTCCAACAATCCAAAAACCTAATTATAGGCAATTTCCTGAGTTAACTATGGCTGGATTCGCTAATGCACTGAGGCCGGATAAATTTACCGGTGTGCACTTTAAGAGCTGGCAGGTGAAGACCACACTCTGGCTTACTGCTCTGAAAGTTTTCCACGTTAGTGTTGGTGCTCCAGAGGGAATGTCTGACGAAGATGAGAGAAAATTCCAGGAAGCTAATACTATGTTTGTGGGATGCATTCTAAGTGTTCTTGCTGACCGTCTGTGTGATGTGTATATGCACATAGATGACGGAAAGACTCTGTGGGATGCACTGAATGTAAAATTCGGTGCAACAGATGCAGGCAGTGAACTGTACATCATGGAGAGTTTTCATGACTACAAGATGGTGAATAACCGTTCTGTGGTTGAACAAGCTCATGAAATACAGTGCATTGTGAAAGAACTTGAACTCCGTAAGTGTGTTCTACCCGACAAATTCGTGGCTGGGTGCATGATTGCAAAGTTGCCTCCTTCATGGAGGAATTTTGCCACAACTCTGAAACATAAGAGACAGGAGATATCAGTTGAAAATCTGATCGCATCTCTTGATGTTGAAGAAAAAGCTCGGGCTAAAGACACTACTGAGAAAGGAGGTGAGGTTCAACCTACCGCCAATATGGTGCAGAGGTACCCACAGAACAAGAACAAAGGGAAAAACAAACCTGTTTTCAACAAGCCTACCAAGACTACTACCTTCAAGAAGAAGAAGTTCAACAAGGCTGAGCTAGAGTGCTACACCTGTGGGAAGCCCGGACACTTTTCCAAGGAATGCCCTGAATGTACAGACTGCAGAGGGAAATCGAGCTCCAAGACTGTCAACATGGTGACCGCTAGCAATACTGATGGGTATGGTAATTTACCTATTGTGCTTTCAGTATTTCAATCATCTTCATGGTGGATTGATTCGGGTGCTAACGTTCATGTGCGCGCTGACGTCTCCCTATTTACTTCTTATTAGGTCGCAAGGGATTCTTCCGTCCTAATGGGGAATGGGTCACATGTTTCTGTTCGTGGCATTGGCACGGTGGATCTGAAGTTTACTTCGGGAAAGAACTTGCAATTAAGGATCTAGAGTGCTACTATGAACAAGAATCTAGTTAGCGGCTCCCTTCTATGTCGAGATGGGTTTAAGGTAGTTTTAGAGTCGAATAAAGTAATCATGTCAAGATTTGGACAATTTATAGGCAAAGGCTATGAGTGCGGAGGCTTGTTCCGCTTTTCCCTTTCAGATTTTTGCAATAAGTCAGTAAACCAAATTTGTGCTAGTGTTAATGATGATGCAAGTATTTGGCACTCTCGTTTATGTCATATTAATTTTGGTTTAATGTCTTGGCTATCCAGTATGAGTTTAATTCCGAATTTCACTGTTGCCAAAGGTTCTAAGTGCCATAGTTGTGTGCAATCGAAGCAACCTCGAAAGCCTCATAAGGCTGCCGAGGAAAGAAACTTGGCACCTCTAGAACTCATACATTCTGATCTTTGTGAGATGAATGGTGTGTTGACAAAAGGTGGAAAGAGATATTTCATGACTTTGATTGATGATGCGACTAGATTTTGCTATGTTTATTTGTTGCAAACTAAAGATGAAGCATTAGACTACTTTAAAATCTATAAAGCTGAAGTTGAAAATCAACTAGAGAGAAAGATCAAGCGTCTTAGGTCCGATCATGGTGGAGAGTACTTTCCCAAAGTATTTGATGAATTTTGTGAGGGACATGGTATTATTCATGAGAGGACGCCTCCCTATTCACCTCAATCAAATGGAGTTGCCGATAGGAAAAACCGCACATTGACTGACTTGGTGAATGCCATGTTAGACACTGCTGGTTTATCTAAGGCATGGTGGGGGGAGGATCTATTGACTTCATGTCATGTCCTGAATAGAGTTCCTAACAATAATAAGGAGAAAACCCCTTATGAGGAGTGGGTTGGGAGAAAACCATCACTTTCTTATTTGCGCACTTGGGGATGTTTGGCAAAGGTCAATATTCCTATTCCTAAGAAACGCAAACTTGGACCAAAGACAGTGGATTGTGTCTTTCTAGGGTATGCTCAACGGAGCATTGCTTATAGATTTTTAGTGGTAAAATCTGAAGTAACTGATATGCATGTTGATACTATAATGGAATCTCGTGATGCAACATTTTTTGAGAACATATTTCCTATGAAAGATATGCATAGCATTGCTAGATTTTCTTCTGAGATAATTCCTGAATCTAGTACAACTGATGAATATTTCGAACAATCACATGAGGAAGTCCTTGAGAAGGATAATAATGAAGTTCCTATAAGGAACAAGAGACAAAGGATTGCAAAATCCTTTGGTGATGATTTCATTGTATACCTTGTGGACGACACACCCAAGACAATTGTAGAGGCATATGCATCTCCGGATGTAGATGATTGGAAAGAAGCTGTTCATAATGAGATGGACTCAATTCTTTCTAATGGAACTTGGGAACTAACTGATAGACCATATGGTTGTAAACCTGTGGGCTGTAAATGGGTGTTCAAAAAGAAGCTAAAGCCTAATGGTACTATTTATAAGTATAAGGTGCAGCTAGTGGCCAAGGGCTACACTCAGAAAGAAGGCGAAGATTACTTTGACACCTATTCACCCGTTGCTAGAATGACCACCATTCGAGTGTTACTTTCCTTGGCTGCCTCTTATGGTCTTATCATTCATCAAATGGATGTAAAGACAGCTTTCCTCAATGGAGAGTTGGAAGAGGAAATCTATATGGATCAGCCTGACGGGTTTGTGGTAAAGGGTGAAGAGAGAAAAGTGTGCAAGTTGTTAAAATCTTTGTATGGCCTGAAACAGGCACCTAAGCAATGGCATGAGAAGTTTGAAAGAACTCTGACTTCTGCAGGATTTGTCATTAACGAGGTTGATAGGTGTGTTTACTATCGCCATGGTGGGGGCAATAGTGTCATATTATGTCTGTATGTGGATGACATACTGATCTTTGGTACAAACATTAATGCGATCAATGAGGTCAAGTCTTTTCTATCAAAAAGTTTTGACATGAAAGATCTGGGAGAAGCCGATGTAATTCTAAACATCAAACTTATTAAGGATGAGAGTGGGATTACTCTAACGCAATCTCACTATGTTGAGAAGGTCTTGAGCCGGTTCGGATTTATGGATAGCAAGCCTTCTCCAACACCTTATGATCCCAGTGTGACACTCAGAAAGAATAAGAAAGAAACAAGAGATCAATTAAGATACTCTCAAATTGTCAGTTCACTCATGTACTTAGCTAGCGCTACAAGACCAGATATCTCTTTTGCTGTGAGCAAACTGAGTAGGTTCATGTCCAACCCGGGTGATGATCATTGGCATGCACTAGAAAGGGTCTTGCACTATCTGAGAGGTACTATGAGTTTCGGAATTACTTATTCAGGGCATCCTGCTGTGCTAGAAGGATATAGTGATTCAAACTGGATCTCCGATGTTGATGTACTCTACACAACAAGTGGGTGTGTATTTACTCATGGAGGTGGGGCAGTGTCATGGAGGTCTTGCAAGCAAACCATATTGACGAGGTCAACTATGGAAGCAGAATTAACTGCTTTAGACACAACTACTGTTGAGGCAGAATGGCTGCGTGAGCTCTTGATGGACTTGCCTGTGGTTGAAAAAACCTATACCGGCTATTCTTATGAATTGTGACAACCAAACGGTTATCGCTAAAGTAAACAATTCTAAAGATAATGCGAAGTCATCAAGACACGTGAAGAGACGTTTGAAGTCTTTCAGGAAGTTGAGAAACTCCAGAGTAATAACTGTTACGTATATTCAAACAGACAAAAACCTGGCAGATCCCTTTACAAAGGGACTATCACGTAATGTGATAGATATTGCATCGAGGGAGATGGGTATGAGACCCATAGATGTTACACCATAGTAGTAACCCAAACTTTGTGATCGGAGATCCCGTGAATTAGAATCTGGGAAGAACAAGCTATTGGTTAACTGAGGAGAGTAATAACTAATGACCGTCTCTAAGTGAAGATGCAAAACTCTCAGAGCTGTAAGGCTCAGAGCTGTAAGGCAGGTTGGCAACATGCCTTAATGTGGTTCTATTGGCTATAATTAGCAAAGATGCTGTCCTACAGAGCAGTCTTGAAAGAACACACCTATATGAGTCCTGACTGTAAACGACGCAGTCTATGAGATTTGGGTGATCTCTAGTAAGCTCACGAAGAGACCAGGGAGTATGACGTATAAGCTCCAAACCGCGGGGTAGCCTACTGGCGGTCAGGTACTGGTTAAGACTTTGAGTGAAACCTGTTCACACAAAACTAGCAATTCAAGGCATAGTCCATTGTCAAGTTGTGAATGGATGTAGCTTAAAGTTCTAGGCAGAAGTTCAACTTAACAGTCTCTGCTGAAACACTGGTATATTAAACAAGTGGTGAGAGAAGGCAAATCTCTAAATGGGTATTTGAGATCTGGTGGGGGATTGTTAGAATTAATGGGCTAGGCCCATAGCAATTTCTGAAATCTCAAAGCCCATGTGCAAAATGGCAAGTGGTGGTGCTAAAGTTTAGTCCCACCCCAGAAGTTGAAGAAGAGTTGGACCTCTTTATATAGTGGGTTCTCTCCACCACTCTAAGTGGTGTGTGAGAAAAGAAAGGAAAGACCACACGCGCGCGCTCGCTTGCCTCGCCTGGCCGGGCCGGGCCGTGGCGTGGCGAGGCGAGGCGGCGCGTACGTGCGACATGCGCGTGAATGGTCCGCCGAAATCCGATCCGTCTCCTTGCAGGGGCGCAGCTTCCTTTTGCCGTTTTATTTTTTATGTCTTGGCAGACAAGTTTTTGATTTCTTGTCTGGTAAGTATACGAATTAGAAACCGAGTCGGTTTGGGATTGTGATCGCAATACAATACCGCATCTGGTCCTAATATATATACAGCTACCTGCTGCGGCCAAAGACACACCGAAAAACACCTAGGGTTTTGCCTCATCTCGCAACTTGCGCCGCCGTCGTAGTCTACTTCATCCCAAACGCCGGCGTGCATCGGCGCGTGGAAGAGCAGGTCTCCGGAACCATTCGTCCTTGCGATCCTGCACTGGGAGAGGATGAATTAGGTTTTTGGGAAGCGCTCTGCATGACTGCTCAAATTCGTCATCACGGGTCATCTTCCGTCCAAGTCGGGCGGTGCTACTCATCGTCGTCTTCATCACCGTCAGCAGCAGATCGTCGCGAACATCATCATCAACACCGTCGCACCCACAATAGCTAATGAACAGTACGTCCAACATCATCTGTTCATGTCTGTCTCTATATCTATTGTTTCGTGTTCGCTGTTGTTATGCATGTCTTGTTGTTCTTCTAGTTTGCTAGATTGTTGCATGCTAGTATCTCTTCTAGTCATGAATTATTTATTGGAATTAATCATGAACTTGCCTAATTTTCCAATAGTGTTCACCCTGGGGAAGCCGAGGTGGCGGGTTGTGCCGGTTGGCCACCCTGCGAGATCCAGACGCGACGGCCTTAGCCACAACGTCGTCACCGTCGACGGTGCGGTGAACTGGGCCACGTTGGAGGGCACCTACAAGGTCATGTCGTTCGATGTCGAGCACGAACGCCTCGTGCCCATTCCGTCGGTACCGCTGCTGGTGTCCTTCTCCGAAGACAAGGGCAGCTGGCACCTAGCGGAGGTGCGCGGGAGGCTAGCCGTCATCTTCAACTACATCTCGTTGGTGCGGTCAGCGAGAGTTAATTATTGGGGACAAACAGACTGGCAAAACAGCAGTAGCCACAGATACAATTCTCAATCAAAAAGGGCAAGGTGTAATATGTGTTTACGTAGCTATCGGTCAAAGAGCATCCTCCGTAGCTCAAGTAGTAACTACTTTCCATGAGGAGGGGGCCATGGAATACACTATTGTAGTAGCTGAAATGGCGGATTCACCTGCTACATTACAATACCTCGCTCCTTATACGGGAGCAGCCCTGGCTGAGTATTTTATGTACCGCGAACGGCATACTTTAATAATTTATGATGATCTCTCCAAACAGGCACAAGCTTATCGCCAAATGTCCCTTCTATTAAGAAGACCTCCCGGCCGTGAGGCTTATCCAGGGGATGTTTTTTATTTGCATTCACGCCATTTAGAAAGAGCCGCTAAATTAAATTCTCTTTTAGGCGAAGGAAGTATGACCGCTTTACCAATAGTTGAGACTCAATCTGGAGACGTTTCCGCCTATATTCCTACTAATGTAATCTCCATTACAGATGGACGGATATGACGGAGGTCTGGGTGATGGAGGGCAAACCGACTACGAGGCAGATCAGGTGGAGCCGCTGGTACGTCGTTCGGATAAGCATGCCACACCACTGGCTGCGGGAGCCGAGGGCGAAGCCGCGACGTCTCACGCGGCCGCTCTTCATCCACGGCGAGCACATCCTGACATGGGAGTGGTCGCAGTATGGACGAGCTTTCGTCTGGTACAGGCACACATCGGTCCAAGACACAAGGAAGGCCAAGCATGGCGTGGTGGATATCAGTGAGAAGAATAGGGGGGCTGTGGTCGCTGCCATTAATAGGCTCTCGTACCACGACGACCGTAGGACATTCGCTTATGTCGAGACTCTGGAACCGTTGAGTTTCTACATGTCGGCTGCGGCACGAGGCCTCTTCCAATGCATTGGTGCTAAGGTGGGGTGCTAAATGTATTAAAAAGCTTAGTAACTACTCTTCCCAATGCATTGATGCTAATTTTTGTAGCTAAATCTGCCTCATTTAATGTTTTAACACCAAAACACCTTCATCCATTGGTTGATAGTCATTTTGCATAGGTCCACGCGCTTAGCATTGTTTCCTCCTGGGGTCATCATAATGCTCTCTCTCCTCTTTAATTGCTCTGCCACATCACTTTTTTGCCTATGTGGCACCCTTAGCACCGGTACACCTTGAAGCACTTGGAGGAGCTTTCATCTTGTACAGGAACACACCGGTCCAAGACACAAGGAGGGTGAAGCATGGCGTGGTGGATATCAGTGAGAAGAATAGGGGGGCTATGGTCACCACCATTAATAGGCTCTCGTACCACGACGACCGTAGGACATTTGCTTATGCCGAGACTCAGGAACCGTTGAGTGTCTACATGTCGGCTACGGTCTGATGCTCATGGTGTGGATCCGTAAGACCAGGAGGACACTAACTTATGTCATCTGAAGCCTTGTTCAACCATATATATCAATCGAGCTCGTGATCTGTTCTCTATGTCAGAATTTGCCGTTGTGAACTTGTGACCAACGTGTTTTTTTCTTGCGAAATAATTCATGTATTACTCAAAGTTTATGGACTAACGTCTCGTCCAAAAATGTTCAAGACCGTACCTCCTCTAGGTCAGAGACTAAGCCAAAGAGATGACAATGGGTAGGGTATGGGTGGGTACAACCCTCCTCTTCCCAAACCCATACCCATGAAAACTTTCTATACCCAGCAATTTCAATATTCATGGGCACAAATTGACATCCATGCTCATACCCATCGGGTATCCTATACCCGATGGATATACAGTGGGTACAATATATAGCATTTACATTTTGAAAAGGTAGAGAAATGATTCTAAAATTAAAGTACACCGAAATGGTCTCCTCCGATGGGAGGCCTACTGGAGGCGGCAAGGGAGTACAATAAGCGGTTTGTGGAAGCCCGACATAGTGGGACGCGGCGGTGGGAACTAGGGATCATTGGTCTGAGACTTGGACAAGAGTCCATTGGTGATGAGTCGAGATTACATCGTTTTGAGGAATAACATAGGACAAAGGAGGAGTGGCGAGCTGGTGGTTGCTGGCCTATGAGCTATCGCTGGTTTAGGGTATAAAGGGATTGAGCAATGGGCCATAGGAGTTGGATCACTAGTAGAAAAAGGGCCTAATGTGAAGCTCATTAGTCCCGGTTTGTAATTGAACTGACACTAATGTGACCATTAGTGCCGGTTCCAACAGCTAGGCGGGCGGCGCTCATTAGTACCGGTTTGTGGCGAATCTTTAGTACCGGTTCGTGCCACGAACCGGTACTAAAGAGGTGGTGGCAGGCTGTTGTCGGGCTGGGACCTCACCAGCACCTTTAGTACCGGTTCATGCCATGAACCGGGATTAGAGATGCACCTTTTGTCCCTGTTCGTCTAACCAACCGGGACTAAAGATATCACTATATATAGTGCTTCATCCAGCCCGAGCCGAAGCGCTCTGTTTTTTCCCTCCTCTCTGTTTTTCTTCCCCTCTTGCTCGAGATCACCTCCATTTTTGCCAAAATTTGTGAAGATTTGAAGGCACCCCATCCATCCAAGTGATCACAAAGGTTAGCAACTTTGTCCATTTATCTCTCATTGCTAGATTAGCTCTTGCATGCTCTATAAGTATAGTGATTTGTGGGTTTTTTAGTTTGGGAGGAATTATATGTGGTAGTTTATTTGATTTATATGCAATTTGAGGTCAAAATAACTCTTAGTTTGCATATGTAGGTGTGGTTTACTTAGTGCCTTCCCGTCTCCGTCCTAACCACCGTCGATCGTCCACACCGTCCCGTCACCGGCACCACCTTGTGGTGAGCCTCTTGTTCTTATCTTTTTTATATAAAAAAAATCATGTTTGTGTGATTTATATATATAGTTACTTATATAATTATCTTACCCGGCCCGTACGTTGTTTGTTATACATAGTGCCATGGTTTTGATATCCGTCTCCGTCGACCCTCGTCCGGGTTATGATTCGGATGTGGTATATTCTCTTTTAAAACTATTTGTTGCATTTCATGTTTATGACAAATTATGCCCATCAAGTTGACATAGATATTTTTATCTAGGAGGTATGTGAACCGGAAATTCCAACCGACCCTATTGTCGAGAGGTTAAATTTAGTTGAAAAAGAAAACGAGTATTTGAAAGAAAAATTGAAAAGAATTGAGGGGGAGAAGATGGAATTGGAGTTGCATGTTGCCGATGTCGTCGATGATCACAAGATCAAGATGGAGAAAATGCGCTTGAAGATTAGAAAGATTAGAAAATATGTCATCGATAGTGAGGCTTGGTATCATTAAGCTGTTGGATCAATTGTTACCTTAGTTGCGATCTTGATCGCATTTGTTGTTGCATTTAAATGCTTTAGCTAGAGAGTTATTTGTATGTTGTTTTATGAGAATAAGTGTTGTATGAACTTTATGTACGAACTTGTATTAATTTGGTCTTGTCGGTGCTGTGTAATGAAGATGAGCCGGCAATGGATGTACGATGACCGATGCTCTCCCCAGTTCGTTAATGGCGTGCGTACTTTTCTGCTTGCGGCTGAGGCAAACAAGCGGGCGGATGGTTTTATGCCTTGTCCATGTGCTGGCTGTAAGAATGATCGGAATTACTCTAAGTCAAGAACCATTCACGTCCACCTGTTTGCGTCCGGTTTCATGCCCCACTATAATGTTTGGACCAAGCACGGAGAAAGAGGGGTTATGATGGAAGACAATGAAGAAGAAGAGGACGACAACGACAGCTATCCTAGCCATGGGTTCGCTGAATACGATGGTACAACAATCGGGGAAGAAGCTGAGCCGGCAATGCGGGAAGAAGCTGAAGAAGAGGCATCAGATGAGCCCGTTGATGATCTAGGTCGGGCCATTGCCGATGCAAAGAGAAACTGCGCAAGTGAAAAGGAGAAGAAGAAGTTGCAGCGCATGTTAGAGGATCACAAGAAATTGTTGTACCCGAATTGCGAAGCTGGGCACCACACTGGAATTGCTGCAATGGAAGGCAGAGAATGGTGTATCTGACAAGGGATTTGGAAAGTTGCTGATAATGTTAAAGAAGATGCTTCCAAAGGACAACGAATTGCCCAGAGTACGTACGAAGCAAAGAAGGTTGTCTGCCCTCTAGGATTAGAGGTGCAGAAGATACATGCATGCCCTAATGACTGCATCCTCTATCGCGGTGAGTACGATGATTTGAACGCGTGCCCGGTATGCGGTGCATTGCGCTATAAGATCAGCCGCGATGACCCTGGTGATGTCGAGGGCGAGCGCCCCTGGAAGAAGATTCCTGCCAAGGTGACGCGGTATGCTCCTATAATACCACGGTTGAAACATTTGTTCCAAAACAAAGAGCATGCCAAGTTGATGCGATGGCACAGAGAAGACCGTAAGAAAGACGGGAAGTTGAGAGTACCCGCTGACGGGTCGCTGTGGAGAAAAATCGAGAGAAAGTACTAGGAGGACTTTGCAGGTGACGCAAGGAACGTATGGTTTGGTCTAAGCGCAGATGGCATTAATCCTTTTGGGGAGCAGAGCAGCAATCATAGCACCTGGCCTGTGACTCTATGTATGTATAACCTTCCTCCTTGGTTGTGCATGAAGCGGAAGTTCATTATGATGCCAGTGCTCATCCAAGGCCCTAAGCAACCCGGCAATGACATTGATGTGTACCTAAGGCCATTAGTTGAAGAACTCTTACAGCTGTGGAATGGAAAAGGTGTACGTGCGTGGGATGAGCACAAACAGGAGGAATTTGACCTACATGCATTGCTGTTTGTGACCATCAATGATTGGCCTGCTCTCGGTAACCTTTCAGGACAGACAAACAAGGGATACAACACATGCACGCATTGTTTGGATGATACCGACAGTATATATTTGGATAATTGTAAGAAGAATGTGTACCTGGGACATCGTCGATTTCTTCTGAGCAGGCATCCCGTAAGAAAGAAAGGCAAGCATTTCAAAGGTGAGGCAGCTCACCGGACGAAGCCTCGCCACCGTACTGGTGATGATGTACATGATATGGTCAAGGATTTGAAGGTAATCTTTGGAAAGGGTCGTGGCGGACAATCTGTTCCGAATGACGCTGACGGACGCGCACCCATGTGGAAGAAGAAATCTATATTTTGGGACCTACCCTATTGGAAAGACCTAGAGGTCCGCTCTGCAATCGACGTGATGCACGTGACGAAGAATCTTTGCGTGACCCTGCTTGGCTTCTTGGGCGTGTATGGGAAGACAAAAGATACACCGGAGGCACGGGAGGACGAGCAACGTATGCACGGAAAAGACGGCATACATCAGGGTCATGCCAGCTACGCTCTTACCAAAGAAGAGAAGGAAATCTTCTTTGAATGCCTGCTCAGTATGAAGGTCCCGTCTGGCTTCTCGTCGAATATAAAGGGAATAATAAATATGGCAGAGAAAAAGTTCCAGAACCTAAAGTCTCATGACTGCCACGTGATTATGACGCAACTGCTTCCGGTTGCATTGAGGGGGCTTCTACCGGAAAATGTTCGATTAGCCATTGTGAAGCTATGTGCATTCCTCAATGCAATCTCTCAGAAGGTAATCTATCCAGAAACCATAGCAAGGTTAGAGAATGATTTGGTGCAATGTCTTGTCAGTTTCGAGTTGGTGTTCCCACCGTCCTTCTTCAACATCATGACGCACATCCTAGTTCACCTATGCGAAGAGATTAACGTTCTGGGTCATGTATTTCTACACAATATGTTCCCCTTTGAGAGGTTCATGGGAGTCTTAAAGAAATATGTTCCTAACCGTGCTAGGCCAGAAGGAAGCATCTCCAAGGACCATAAAAATGAGGAGGTCATTGAGTTTTGTATTGACTTTATTCCTGACCTTAAGCCGATTGGTGTTCCTGAATCGCGGCATAAGGGCAGACTGGGTGGAAATGGCACGCTAGGACCGGAACAAATAATATGTATGGACGGGCATTCTCTCACTCAAGCACACTACACAGTTCTACAAAATTCCGCCTTGATGGCTCCGTATATGGAGAAACACAAGAATATTCTACGATCCAAACACCCGGAGCAGTCTGACGACTGGATTACACGTGAACAAATGGGGACTTTCGCTGGTTGGTTGCAGACACGTGCCATGCATGACGACGTTGTTGAAGATGACCTGTACTTGCTGTCCCAGTTACCATCTTCGAATATAATGACTTTCAAAGGGTACGAGATAAATGGAAATACATTTTACACGATCGCCCAAGATAAGAAGAGCACCAACCAAAACATTGGTGTCCGCTTTGATGCAGCAACCAAGAGTGGAAAGGACACATATTATGGTTACATAGAGGAGATATGGGAACTTGACTATGGACATGGTTTGAATGTCCCTTTGTTTCGGTGCAAATGGGTCAATATGACACGAGGTGGGGTAACGGAAGACCCGCAGTATGGAACGACAACAGTGGACCTCAACAATCTTGCGTACGCAGACGAACCATTCGTCCTAGCCAATGATGTGGCGCAGGTTTTCTATGTGAAGGACATGTCTACCAAGCCGAGAAAAAAAAAAGATAAGGAAGCGAATACATTATACGATGAGCCAAAGCACCACATAGTTCTTTCAGGGAAAAGAAACATCGTGGGAGTGGATGACAAGACAGACATGTCAGAAGATTATGAAAAGTTTCATGAAATTGCTCCCTTCACAGTGAATATTGGCCCGAGCATCCAGTTAAATGATGAAGATTGTCCATGGTTACGGCGCAAAGGAACACACGCGAAGAAAAAGTTTCACACCCAAAGATCCCACTCTGGGATGTGACCGGCTTCACTGTCATCACTTTCTTCTCTAGTGAGTTCCGGACTTATATAACTGGAAAGCCCCACTTTGGACAAACCGTAGGGAATCTTTGTAATAGTTAGGGTGCTTATGTGTTTTGGCATTTGCAACGTGTACTTTTGTGCTTCGGACAAACGTGTACCTTTCTGACTTCATTTGCTATTTTTCAGCTCATTTAATAATTTTTTTTAGCTAAATGACCCTGAAATTGAAAAGCACTACAAAATGAACTCTGAAAAGGTTAAAAGTTGGCATGGTTTCATCATTTCACCCACAGAGCATGTTCTAAAAAGTTGAGAGGGTTACGGCAAAAACTGGATCCACTTCGTGTACAAAATGGACAATCTCTTTCGAAGTATCAGGGTTTCGGACGAGAACTCATCTGTTACAAAGGCATTTCATTTTTTTAAACTTATTTCAGCTCCAGACTTTTTGTGCGTTCAGTATGCACCATTCAAAGCCACGTCATCAAGTTTCAACCCTTTCTGACTTCATTTGCTATTTTTCATGCATTTACTGATTTTTTTGAGCTAAATGACCCTGAAATTAAAAAGCACTACAAATAAAATCTGAAAAGGTTCAAACTTGGCATGGTATCATCATTTCACCCACATAGCATTTTCTAAAAAGTTGAGAGGGTTACGGCAAAAACTAGATCCACTTCGTGTACAAAATGGACAATCTCTTTTGAAGTATCAGGGTTTCGGACGAAAACTCATATGTTACAAAGGCATTTCATTTTTTTAACTTATTTCAACTCCAGACTTTTTGTGCGTTCAGTATGCACCATTCAAAGTCACGTCATCAATTTTCAACCCTTTCTGACTTCATTTGCTATTTTTCATGCATTTACTGATTTTTTTGAGCTAAATGACCCTAAAATTGAAAAGCACTACAAATGAACTCTGAAAATGGTTTCATCATTTCACCCACATAGAATGTTCTAAAAAATTGAGAGGGTTACGGCAAAAATTGGATCCATTTCGTGTACAAAATGGACAATCTCTTTCGAAGTATCAGGGTTTCGGACGAAAACTCATCTGTTACAAAGGCATTTCATTTTTTTAAATTTATTTCAACTCTAGACTTTTTGTGCATTCAGTATGCACCATTCAAAGCCACGTCATCAGTTTTCAACCCTTTCTGACTTCATTTGCTATTTTTCATGCATTTACTGATTTTTTTGAGCTAAATGACCCTGAAATTGAAAAGCACTACAAATGAACTCTGAAAAGATTGAAACTTGGCATGGTATCATCATTTCACCCACATAGCATGTTCTAAAAAGTTGAGAGGGTTACAGCAAAAACTGGATCCACTTCGTGTACAAAATGGACAATCTCTTTCGAAGTATTAGGGTTTCGGACGAAAACTCATCTGTTATAAAGGCATTTCATTTTTTTAAATAACCTAAGTATTACCAAATTGAATATAATGATAAAACACACTAATAGTAAACATAAGAAAAAAGAATCACTGAAAAATCTATTTTTAAAGTAAAGTTATTCACAAACTAGTGATTCACACAAATTTCAAATAATTCAAATTTAAACTATTAAAATTTGAAAACTACTGGCACTAACAGAAAGTTTGTAATTTTTGTACCTAAAGCAAAAATATTCACAAAGAAACTCTAAATACAGCAAAAAAACAACTCAGAAATAAATAAAAGAAATTAAATAAAGCAGAAAAGAAAAAAAGAAAAAAAAGCCCGCCTACTGGGCCACAACGGCCTGCATACGACTAGAAACCTAACCTGTAGTTGGGCCAGGATGCAAGCCCGCAAGCCCAGTAGGCCCAACAGGGCATCACAGCAGAGGTAGGCCCAGAAGGCCTGCATTAGAGAGGAGCTCGGGGCAGAAGCCACGGCGGGGCTTATAAGCTGGTACGGGCACCCCTCGGCAAGCGAGGTGGGACTAAACTTGCCTGCACCGCACCTGCGCCAGCGCACCACCTTTAGTACCGGGTCGTGGCTCCAACCGGTACTAAAGGTGGGGTCTTTATTATCGATTGGAGCCACGACCCGGTACTAAAGGGGTGCGCTTCCCGCCGCTTGGCCTGGCCAAAACAGACCTTTAGTACCGGTTGGTGGCTCCAACCGGTACTAAAGGTCCATCCTATATATACAACACTTCAAAATTTTGCAGTTTCATCTCCCTCTTCGTCTCTGCTTTCGACATCGCCGCCGCCCCCCGTCGCCACCTCCGTCGCGCGCCGTCGCCGTCACCGTCCCTGTCGCCGCCCCGGCCCATCCCCGTCGCCGTCTCGCGCCGCCGCCCCGTCGTCGCGCCCATCGCCGCCCCGGTCGCCCCGTGCTGTGAGCCCCCTGCGCCATGGCCGCGCCCTCGATCATCCGATCGAGCCCGCCCGCACACACACACACACACTACACACACACATTTTTCTTAATTATTTTCTATTTTCTGTTTTTTAGTTTTTTATACTTTTAGTTATATAAATGTTAGATTAATGTCAAAGTTTTAGCTAGATGAATTAGATTAATGTCAAAGTTTTAGCTAGATGAATTAGATTAATGTCAAATTGTTAGATGATCGAATTAGATATATTAATGTCAAATGTTAGATGAATTAGATAGAAATGTTAGATTAATGTCAAATGTTAGATGAATTAGTTGAATTAGATAGAAATATTAGATGAATTAGTTTTTTTATACTTTTAGTTATAGATGAATTAGATATATTAATGTTAGATGATCGAATTTGTTTTTTATACTTTTGTCAAATATGTTAGATGAATTAGCTAGATATATTAATGTTAGATGAATTAGCTAGCTAGATATCATATGTCAAAGTTTGAATTTTGACATATGCAATATTTGATCATATGTCAAAGTTTGACTTTTGACATAGATTTATCAAGAATGCCCCCAAGAGAATCCGTTATGTTACATTTGCATATAGAATTTGTATATAAGAAATCAGAATCACCAATCATTTAAAAAATGTTACATTTGCATATAGATCAAATTTGTTATCGACGTCAACGATATGCCCGGCCCGCATCCTCGCCGTCGACCCGTTCGCGACGATGTCCCGCTTCAGAGGAGCCATGTCCGGGACTGGGCTCCGCCGGGCTGGCACTGGGAGGTGCCACCTTCAGGGGCGCGCCGCTTGGTGAGGAACCCGGGTCCCGTCGTCGACCCGGAGCTCCTTTGGTGGCGTTCGCGTGGGCCACTTTCGGTGCCGAGGGAGGCGGCCCCGCCGGAGGTGGTACGTCGCCGTGTCAGGTAGGAGGACGAGCACGTCCGTCGCTACATGGCTGCGTTGGACGTCAAGTTTTCCAATACCTGGCAGGTGCTTCGGGGATCTCACCCGAGCTATGATCCTGTGATGGTTCCTTCTCTTTGGGTGTCCACCGCCCGCGCCTCAGGAACCGCGAGTGAACTAGATTATTTGATAGTATTCGATCTGTATTAGCTAGCTAGTGATGTATTCGATAATATTCGAGACGATGTATTCGAGATTATATATATTATTCGATAATATTCGAGACGATGTATTTGAGATTATATTCGATGATGCATATATTATGTACTATGATTCAGTTTTTCCTTATTGATTGCATGCATGCATTCTAATTTGAATACTAAATTGTTTTATATTTCTTCTGGATTAGTTAAATAAAAGATATGGACAATACCGGCAGAGAAGGAGAGGAGGCCCTGTTCAACATCATACGCTCATCCCCTAGCCCAGATGAGTTTGAAGAAGATGATGGCTCGCAATATCTGAACCCTACCGGTGAGGGTATGATATTTGATGAAGACGAATGAATAGATGAAGTCCAGAACTATGATGACGAAGAAAATGTTGATCTTGAAATAACAAAGACCGGCGAGGTATTTATATAAAGCAGGCATCTGGTGATCATCACATGTTTTAATTGATTTGTACATATATATATTAACGAATCGATCTTTCTTCTTTCATCCCTCCGGATCGAGCAAATCTTCTACAGGCAGCAGGACAGTGCGAGGCCCGGCCAAAAAGTTGAAGGATGGCGTAAAGTACAACATTGATGCCATCAAACCTAATGGCAAACCAAGCGAGCCTAAGAAGAATGCGGGCAAGTTCGTTCGTCAGTGCGGAGTTCTTGTGAAGGACCAAATCCCGATCTCCATTCAAGAATGGAAAAAGCCAGCAAAGGAACGTCCAGATCTTACTTTTGTTGACCAAAGAGCAAAAAATCTGCTTTGGGAATCTCTCATGTCACATTTCACCCTACCAGATCATTTCACAGATGCAGATGTGCAGAAAGTCAAGGACGTTGCTCTTAAGAAAATGGCGGTTGCATTCAATAACCACAAGAAAAGTATATGGGCCAAGTACGTCGAAGGAGGAAAGAAGACTCCAGAATTCACGGCAACACTGGAGAAGCAAAGAGATAACTGGCCCGCTTTCGTGAAATTCAAGGAATCGGAATTAGCTAAGGAACGGTCGAGAATAAACAAGCTCAATGCCGCGAAAAAGGAGCATTACCATAGGCTGGGGCCAGGTGGCTATGCGGTGGCCCGGCCTAAGTGGGATAAGGCTGAGCAAGAGATGATGGATGCAGGGGTCATTCCAGTTACATTGAGCTGGCCCCCCAGGTGCAGGACTTAGTTCTATGCGCATGGGGGGACATTGGACCCAAAGACAGGCCAGGTTTTGGAGCGGACAAGTCTTAAGGGAGCCGACCTCGATATAATTATTACAATAGAATAGGCTCGAACGGGGGTGTTCACTCCCAACAGAGAGAACGACGAGCTTACGCGCGCCCTGAAGAACCCTGAACACCCAGGAAGAACATGAGGCAAAGGCGTTGTTCCGTGGTTTGAGGGGTTTGCGGACTGGAACGCCGACTACAGAAGCCGTGCGAGAAAGAAGATGGAGGAGGAGAAGAAGAGGAAGCTGGAGGAGGAGCAGAGGAAGCATGAAGCAGAATGCCTTCAAGGCCTAGAATCAAGGCACGCGGAGTTGGCACTCCAATTCCAGCGGCAGCAGCAGAAAATCGACTCACTTAGCCAGGAAAGGGGGTCTCAGCAGCGGCAGCAGCTAGCGGATCCAGCATTGGATAGCACTGTCCCATCCATGCTGAGAAGCAGCGTGGGTTCCGCCCCGGGCAATGAGGCACTGCTGGATAGATACCCTGTGGATGACATCATGGATAACACTAATTGTGAGCTACACTTCAAAATGAAGAACATATCCATGAAGGTGTCGGACGCCGTTGCTTATACAAATCCCCCTGAAGCAACCTTCCATTGCAACCCGATTCTAGCTGGCCATGCTCGTGTCGTCGTTAATGAAGTGGTGGCACAATATTCGGGGTTAGAGCTTGACATTCCTGGAGGTGACGACGAGCACACACTGGGAGAGGCCATACATCGTATCATTCTATGGAGAAAGGATTGCATCATCTTCCCAAGGCCACCGACACCGCGTCAGCCGACTCCTCCTCGAAGTCCGCCACCGTGTCAGCAGACTCCCGATCCTCCAAGTCAGCAGCCACCGCCTCAGCAGAGTCCTGCTCCTTCAAGTCCGCCAACGCGTCAGGCCACTCCTCGTCCTCCAAGTCCGGCACCGCATCAGCCCACTCCTCCTCCAAGTCCAGCACCGCGTCAGCCCAGTCCTCCTCCTCCAAGTCAGTCATCACGTCAGCCATCTCCGCCGCCTCAGCGTTAGCCCAGTCCTCCTCCTCCAAGTCAGGCACTGCGTCAGCCATCTCCGCCTCCTCAGCGGGCTTCGCCGCCTAAGCAAAAGCGGAAGAGAGCCGCCGCAGCTATGGCGGCTAGTGGTACAAGTATAGGATGCAAAAGATACCAATTTGGTCCAAGCCTCACGCCTCTTCCGAAGAGGCCTTACGACATGACTGTGGAGGAAAACGAAGCCGAAGTGCATGCCCAACTGAGGGCCCATTTTGGACCGAAACCGCCACCGCCGCCAAAGGAGAAAGTGCCTGACGATGTCATTGATCACTTTATTCGTATGGCTGCCGAACCAGCTCCCAAGCCTATTGACTCAGGCTATGAGCGCTAAATCAGGAAGGCATATCAAGCACAACAAAAGAAGGAGTCGAGCTCGAGATCGAGCCAAGCAGCTGCCAAAAAAAGCGGGAAAACTGTTCCCCAGCTGGGAGAACAGGCGGTGCAATCGATCCCCCGCTCATTGTACCAACACACATGAGTACGGCCGCCAATCAGCTGGTAATAACTGATGATCATAGAAGGCAGGCTGCAGAGATCGGATGCACTATAGAACAACTCCTAGAGATCGAGCCCATGGAAAAGTTTACAGAGCAGGAACTAAAACGGAAATATGCCCGCGGCGAACCTCTGGTCAAGCCTGAGGAGGTCAAGAAGCTCTCAACGAGAATGTATGAATTGCATGAATGGTACATGAAAATTGCCAAGACTACCAATTGAGAGTCCCTCATGGTGAGAGTCAAGCCAGAGCATTACTACAATGCGAATGCTCTGTATGTTGAGTTTACAGAACTGTTTCAGTTATTCAATCAAGACACACTCGACAAATCTATCGTCAGTTGCTATTGTCTGTAAGTGATTTCTTTATGTAATTTAAGTCTCAAGCTAGCTGTAGTGCTCATTGATCATTGCCTGTAATTATCCTCACTATATTCTTTTATGTGCTATTATGCAGAATGAAGATCTATGAAATGAAAAAAGCTGGACGCTATGGCATTGGGTTCATTGACCCAAATACCATTAATCAAGAGACATGGTCACAAGAATGGTCGAAAAAAGACACAGAGAAAACCTTGCTAGAGTTCTTGAAGCGCCTAAATACCAATCGAGATATACTACTTCCTTACAACTTTGAGTGAGTCACACTGTCTTGTACTACAAATTCTGTTTTTGCTTACTAGCTAGATGTTAATAAGTGTATAGGGTTTAGGGTAGTTGATGAGTGTTATGCACATGCCCGCTTAATTTATACATGCAAACATGTGCGCATGCAGTTTCCACTGAATCTTGTTAATCATTCAAGTTGAAGATGGAAAAGTTGAAGTACTGGACTCACTACTTAAACCAGATACTAAGTACTCAATCGTGAAGGGGATGGTCGACAGGTAATTTCAATCATTATCGAACTATATGTCGGCCTCTTTAGTTCATCATTTCCTGATATCAACTAATTAATAACTCCTTTATTCATTTTCTTTGCCGGCGGGCAGGGCTTGGGAAAAGTTCATCAAACAGGTTCCAGGTCAATGGAAACAAAAGCTGAAATGGCATCAACCCAAGGTAATTAATTAAGTAGTACTAGCCAGCTACCATCTCTTTAATTCTAGTTTCAATACCATTAATTATCATGCTTGATTAATTATTATCTGATTGAATTCTATTCTCGTAAAGGCCCTGAAGCAGGCGCCGGGGACTGATTTATGTGCATACTACGTTTGCGAAAACATTCGCATGATGGCGTCCGAAAGGAGCTTATCTAATAGACAGCTATGGGTACGTTTGCCATAACACTATTCACAATTTTTACATCATTATCTAATATATATACACACAACGAATACATGCATATTGATCTCCTTCTTTAAAGTTCTCAGAGATGCGGGATAAGCTCCTACCAACGGATTGCGTACGAGCAATTCAAGAGGAAATAGCGGGATTTTTGCTCGACCAGGTCATATGTAACACCCCTGTGTAACTACCACTGTGATCAGCTGCTAATAATGCCAAGTCATATCATTTGCAGTGCTTAGTCATAGTGATTAACCAAAACAAGTCAAACTCCATTCTGAAAATCAACTCAAATTCAAAAGTGCAAAATAAATTTACTCAAACACTGTTGCAAAAATGTTCACTAAATAGCAAATATTCTAGAAGCACTCATAAAAATATAAACAATGGAATTGGAACTAGTTAAATGGTTCAAACCACATGAAACAGCACCAAAACAGAATTATTTAACCTAATTAAATTCATTTCAAATTCAAATGAAATCCAAATTCACCCAAACCAGTTTTTGGTGACAAGGAATATTGCATTGTAATATTTGGGCCTAGTCTCATATTTTACAAAAGTGCAAAAGTGTCCTAACTAATACAAAACAGAAAAGAAATAAAAGAAAAACACAAAACAGAAACAGAAAAATAAGACGAGGCACTGTGCACCGGACCTTAGTGCACAGTGCCCCGACCGCAGCCAACCTGGCCCGCTTACCTATCTCCTTCGTCGTGTCGCCGCGCCCGTGGCTGAGCGCGCACGCGCCGGCGACAGGGCGACACCGCGGCTTCCACCGACGCTACAGGGGCGCGGGAGGATAAGGGCGAGCCCCGTCCAGCCCCCCTGGTCCTCCTCCGTCATTCCCCTCCTTCTCCCTCACTCGTTCCCCCCCACCTTCTCCCCTCAGATCCATCCCCGAACGCCGCCGTCGCCGCGTCTTGCTGCTCGCCGTGGCCACCGGCCTCCCCACGTCGCTTGAGAGTGCCTGGGGGGAGCGCCGTGGTCGACCGCGTCCCCTGGAGCGACTGGAGGGAGCTGAGGAGCACCGCAACGCCCGGGCGCGTCGTCCTCTTCCTCGGGACGCCGCTGATCTCCTCCGTCTCCGGCGAGCCTCTGCGCTACTAAGCTGACCACGGGCTTTTCGTAGCCGCTAGGTGATCTCCGCCTCTACCCCTGCTCTCTTCTCCGCTTATTTGCGCGCCTTCGACGAGCTGCCACCATGGTTGTGCTCTGACCACTGCCGCATTCGCCATTGCCGCACTCCAGAGCTCCAGCAGCTCGAACCAAAGGCGCCAGTACGCTTCTAGTGAGTCGCAGCCACACCTAGCTAGTTTGCACGTGAGGAGAGCCACCGTAGTCACGGTTCCGTTCGGGCCCGGGCCACACCGCCGCCACGGGTCGACGCCGGCGGCTCTGCCGGCCTTCCCTGGCCGCTCCGACCCCGTAGATCGACGCACGAGCATGTGGGCGTTCGAACGCAGATGAGATCACGCGAAACGGCGCAGCGCAGCGCTTTTCCGGCCAAGTCCGGCGAGGCGCCGCCGCGTATTTGGTCGCCGGCGTCGCTCCCGCGTCGTCGCCGACGTGGCATGGGTGGGTCCCACCCCTGAGCCACTGACCGTGGGTCCTGGGGCCCTAGTTGACTGTGTTGACCCAGTCAACTGTGCTGAGTGGGCAACCCAGCCACTGACATGCGGGCCCCACCGCATTTTAATTAATTAAAAACATTTCTATAATTAAAAGTTAATTAGTTTAGTTAATGAGTCACTGACAGGTGGGGCCAGCTGCTAATTAACCCTCTAATTAGTTTTAACTAAAATCTATTTAGTCACAAAGACTGACATGTGGGTCCCACTGGACCCACATGTCAGGTTTGACCCTGGTCAGCCGCTGTTGACTGCTGACGTCACAGTGACATCATGCTGACATCATATATCATTTTCTGTTAATTAAAATAATTCCAGAAAATCATTTAAACTTTGAAAATACATAACTTTTAAACCGTAGCTCAGATCAAAAAACTTAAAACATGAAAGTTGCTCAGAACGACGAGACGAATCTGATCGTGTCGTCTGTTTCTTTGTCGGAACCCCCTACATAGAAGAACTCGTAACTCCGAACCCGATTTCGATATACGAATAGTGCATAATCACCGGTGAATAAATCCCACCTTAATCCTAAAATAACTAAAAATGACTTAGACATACTTCAGGAAACCCTACACTGCATTATAGCATAGCATGCCCCGAGTTGCATTTGATTGCATTATGTTTACCTGTTTCCTCCCCCTTTTCTCTCACGATTAGACCCCGACGTTGACATAGCTCCTGAGGCAGACGTCGCTCCGGAGAACGACTACGTCCCCGATGACCAGCCACTTGCCCCAGAGCTTGCAGGCAAGCACCCCCATTTTGAACATTCCGATATCGCCCACTCTCTTCTCTCTTATGCTTGCATTAGAATCTGCTGCTGTTACTGTACCCTATATCTGCTGCATAGCCTGTTTACTTGTAACCTGTTTTTGATACTTACCTGTTATCCTAAACTGCTTAGAATATGTTGGGTAGAGACAATTAGAGACCCCACTTATACCGACTGCCCCGCTGGATGATCAGAAGACCCGTGTAACGGGATTGAAGACCAGGCCACGACACCGCACGTCATTTCCCCCTTAGTTGCCGACACTGCTGGGTTACTATCGAGTGCCGAGGGTGATACCTCGTCAGCACTTCTGATGATAACCTTGTAGGTTAGTTAATCGGTCGTGGTAAGCGAGGGTGATTCCACCTACACTAGCCCCGATAACGACGTCGTCGTGCAACGCTTCAAGTGTGGACCTCGAGGGTGATTCCTCCTTCGTTCACCTTGACGAAAACATCAAGTGGGATTCCATCGAGGGTGATTCCTCAGGGTCCCTTTTGTGTCAGACACACGGATACTTTGGTTACTATGACTGTACACTGTAACATGATACTAAAGACGGGTCGGCCCTGAGGGGTACCCGTGCGAGCTTATTAGCGAGTGATGTGGAATCGGGTGGACTTGGATGGTGCCCGAGGGTAAAACACGAGGCGTGGCCGGGCATTCCTCTCCCTTGCCGCAAGTCCTCGAGACGGGGCGACGGGGTCACATCTTTCGTGAGTCTCTGCTCGTTTCCGCACTATCAAAACACTAACAGTTTGGATATTTGATCCGAGGGGCCTCTGGCCTGATAGCACTAACCATCACGTGGGCATAGTATGGGCGTTCTGCGTCGTATACTTCAGCCGAAGCTTAATGGACGTCAAAGACTGAGCGGCGCGCGCCGAGTTGGACTGGTTACGCAACTGCGCTTGTATTAAGGGGTTGCTAGGTCAGCTCTCGGCCGCCTGACGCAACGTGCAGGAGTTCCCGGGGCAATGGCCCAAGACCCCTGGGGGCATAGGTTTAGTCCGGTGTGCTGACCTCTCTGTTAGGAATTTGGTCGGGTTGCGGCGTATCGTTTGGCCGAGGCCGGGCATGACCCAGAAAAGTGTGTCCGGCCAGAGTTAATCGAGCGTGGTGGGTAAGTTGGTGCACCCCTGCAGGGAAGAACTAATATGTCGATAGCCTGTCCTACGGTAACGGACACTCGGAGTTGTATCCCGATCGGTACAACTAGAACTTGAGATGAACTGGATAGTATGGCTCTGGGATTGCTTTCTCGCAGGGAGTCGAGGAAGGATCTCTGGGCGAGGATGATAACACTACTACTACTTTGCATTATGTTAATCTGCACTCTTCTAATGCTGCAAGACCGATGAAGATGATTGAAGATGGTAGTCTTCGATAGGACTAGGCCATCCCCCTCTATTCTGGCATTTCTGCAGCCCAGTCCACATATACAACCCCCTTTGAAAATGTTGCATATGTAGTATAGATCCTTGCTTGCTGAGTACTTCGGATGAGTACTCACGTTTGCTTTATTTTCTTTTTCTCCCATATCCATTTAACGCCGCCAGATGACGGAGCCCCTGAGATAGCAGCCCCCGTCGACGACTACGGCTACTACTACTACTACCCTCTCGGCGAGTACTACTACGAGGAGCCGACAGACGACCAGAAGTAGGATTTGGAGGGTCCTAGGCAGGAGGCCTACGCCTTTCGATCGTAGATTTTATTTTGCCCCGCCTTTCTAAAGGCTTATCTCTATTTCTGTAATATATCTGTACCCAGATATCTGATGCTTCCGCTGACACTTGTATGCCATCGAGCTATGTATTCGAGCCCTCGAGGCCCTGGCTTGTAATATAAAGCTTGTATGAATTTATTTGTGTTTTAGAGTTGTGTTGTGATATCTTCAAGTGAGTCCTTAGGCTTGATCGTGTGCATTTGCGTGTATGATTAGTGCATGATTAAGCCGGGGTCGTCATAGGTTGGTATCAGAGCCGACTGCCTCTAGGAATCCCCCTGTCCAATTCCTTGGCCGAAGTTGAGTCTAGAAACCGAAAACTGTTTTACTAACTTGGCTGTGTGGCTTACGGGCCCACGTCGCCAATTGGGTGGTATTAGGATCTTTTATTCCTTGTCTATACTCTGGGACTCTGATCTCTCTTCTATTCGGGTTTAATAAAATTACAAACACCAACACTTAGGATCTCGTAAATTCTGTCCACCCGGAGAGCTGGATTTCTGTGTGATTTCCCTGTCATTGATCTGATTAGTCTGATAATCATTTTCCTTTCCATTGTTTTGTTTAACCTTTCCATTTGAGATCTATTATATTTCTCGTCGTCGAATGACAACCCTGAACTTCTTTGTTTCAGATGGATCGTCTGTTCCCGCCGTGTCCTACGACCCAGCTCGTGCTTCGCACTTGGGCTCGCGATGCCCCTGGGTTCCCAGCTGTTCTGATCGGTCTCTTGACCAGACTGGGCTAACGCTGGTACCCTGAGTACATGGTCTACGAGATTTACCGCGAGTTCACCCAGGAGCAGTACTATGCTGATGTTCGCATCTACGATCAGCAGGATGACTCCGACACTGAGCTACACCTTTTCCACGGTATCAGCGTGACGATTGAGATGGCAGTCCATGATGCCGCCTACTCTGCTGTCGCACGTCTCCGCGGAGAGCACAGTGCTAGCTTGGATGCTTCTGAGTATCGATACATTCCGTATGCCCCTGCTAGCGATGCTACTGGTTACTACACAACTACCTGTGCCCCGTACGAGCCTCGTCATTACGATCAGCGAGTTCTGATTTAGTATACTCAGGCTCTGGATCGCACTGTTCGCGCTATGGCCGTCGACTTGTTTGCCTCTCGAGTACGACTCTACGAGGCTATGACACAGTTGCTACCAGCTGTTCGTGCAGGGATACATCCGGAGCATATTCTTTACCCGCGCAGGACCAAGATGCCACCAGGGATCGAAGGGCCTGCTGTGGGAGGTCATACACCTGCACGTGGACCTCTTCTTTCAGCTTGAGACCGGGTTCTGCATCAGAGTGCACATGGAGCACAGGATCTTTCTGCGACGAACGTTCGTCGCTCGCACTTGCAGCTACCCCGTTTCCGCGGTTTTCTCCGACCTTGATGTAGCCTTTGCTATGTCTCGTTGTGTACTTCCTTACCGCGAGCCTGCGCGCCGCCTAGTATGTCTAGCTTTTAAATTTCGTCGTTGTGCTGCCCGATTGTAAACGACTCTGTATGGATCTGTATGACTTAATGACTACTATTAAGCATCTGTTGTACTACTTAAATTCCATCGCGTTACATCATGCATGTCGCTAAACACTCGCATTGGCTTCTGCTAAAATACCCCTGTTGATTTAGCAGGATGGCAGATAACAATCCACCACCGCCGCCACTGCCTGACTATATGGCTGCGATGATGCAACAGTTTGAACTTAATCCGCAGTTTATGACTGGGATTATGCAGCAGTTCCCTCGTCCCAATGCTGACCAGCCGCCACCTTCCATCACCTTGCCAGAATTTATGCGACTCAACCCGTCGTTCTTTCACAACACAGTCAACCCGCTGGATGCCGATGATCGGCTGCGTGACATCTCCTATGAGATGGAGTCTGCTGATGTCGCCCCGGCCAATTATGTCACCTTTGCGACATACCTACTAAAGGGTCCCACATCTCAATGGTGGGCCACTCACCAACAAACCCTACCACCTGGTACCGTCGTCACTTGGGCAGAATTCAAGATTGCTTTCCGTGCCCGCTACATTCCTCAAGCTGTCATAGCCCGGAAGAAGGCCGAGTTCCGTAGTCTCGTTCAAGGTAACAAGACTGTGGAAGTTTATCAGCGTGAGTGTCTTGACTTGTCTCGCTACATTGAAGAAGACATTCCTACTGATGACCGAAGGCAGGAGAAGTTCCGTGAAGGGCTGCACCATGACATTCAGTTAGCCCTGCTCATCCAAGACTATCCTTACTTTGCCACCTTGGTGAATAAGGCTATCATGGTCGAGACTGGTCTGAAGAAACACAAGGAAGCGACCAGACGCACTCACGAAGCGGGCTCATCTTCGGGCTCGTCTTCCTAGAAGCGCCGCATATGGATTCCACAGAGCATGTATCGTCCAGCAGCTCCATTGTACAGACCTGCATATGCCGCACCTCGTCTGCCTCCACCACCACCGAGGCAGCCCCTTCGAGCTCCACCACCTCGAGCTCCCGCACCTCGTCCTGACAGTGGACTCTGCTTCAAGTGTGGCCAGCCAGTTCACCGTGCCAAAGATTGTTCTCAGAATCAGAATCAACTAGCCCTGCCTTCTGCTGGCAGAGGTAATGGTCGTGGTATTCCTTAGCAGCGTAACAACAATGTCAGACCTTCTTATGGTCGTGGACAGAACTATCACGTCAACATGGCTGAAGCTCAAGATCAACCTGTAACTGTGATGGGTACACTTCTTGTTAATTCAGTACCTGCAACTATTTTATTTGATTCAGGAGCATCGCATTCATTCATGTCAGAGCATTTTGCACTCATGCATGACGTTAGAAGTGAAGCGCTACACCATTCATTAGCTGTGAACACTCCCGCGGGCCAGTGCCGAGCCTTCGTGTTCAGCCCTGATGTCATTATTGATATTGAAGGGTTAAAGTTCCGCGCTTCTCCCATTATACTCAAGTCTTCTTCGATTGACCTTATATTGGGAATGGATTGGTTGAAAGCTCACTATGCCTCAATCAATTGTGCCACTAAGGTTGTGCACCTCCTGCACCCATCAGATGAGATAGTAAACTATCATGCTCACCTCACTCAGAACACCGAGGCTCAGATTTATGTCTTAAATGTGTTGAACGCTTCTCCGTTGGAGGGGATCGAAAACGTTCCAGTTGTCTGCGAATTCCAGGATGTTTTTCTAGAAGTACTTCCAGGAATACCCCCTGCTAGAGCTGTCGAGTTTGTTATTGACTTGAAGCCTGGAACCACTCCTATTGCGAAGCGTCCCTACAAGATGCCTCCGCACCACCTACATGAGCTTAAGGAAGAAATTGATAAATCACTTAAGATGGGCTTCATCCGTCCTAGTTCCTCTGCCTGGGGAGCACCTTCTCTCTTTGTCAAGAAGAAAGATGGTACTAATAGGTTGGTTCAAGATTACCATCCCATCAACCAGGCAATCATTCAGAATAAATATCCGCTTCCCCGGATCAATGACTTATATGACCAACTTGCTGGATCATCGGTGTTCTCTAAACTCGACTTGAGGTTGGGTTATCACCAGATCCGTGTCCGTGAAGAGGATATTCCCAAGACTGCATTCGTCACTCGTTATGGCTCCTATGAATACACCGTCATGTCATTTGGCCTAACGAATGCTCCAGCTACGTTCTCCCGCCTGATGAATTATATATTCATGGATTACCTCGACAAGTTCGTTGTGGTATATCTGGATGATATCCTAGTATATTCGAAGAATAAGGAAGAACATGCCGAACATATTCGCCTTGTTCTGGAGAGGCTTCGAGAGCACAAGTTATATGCCAAATACTCCAAATGTGAATTCTGGCTTTCTGAAGTGACCTACCTTGGACATGTGATTTCCAAGGACGGTATTGCCGTTAACCCGGAGCAAGTTTAGGCTATCCTTGACTGGACCCCTCCGAAGAATGCCAAGCAAGTCCGAAGTTTTCTCGGTCTAGCAAGTTATTGCCGATGATTCGTCGAGAACTTTTCCAAGATTGCCAAGCCCCTGACTAATCTGCTCCACAAAGGCGTTAAGTTTGAGTGGACAGACAAATGTCAGGAAAGTTTCCAGACCCTCAAGGACAAGCTTACTTCTGCTCCAGTGCTTGATCCTCCTGATTCTCATAAGGACTTTGTCATATATTGTGACGCCTCTCGTCAGGGACTAGGCTGTGTCCGAATGCAAGAACGGAAGGTAATTGCATATGCCTCGCAACAATTGCATCCTCATGAAGAAAATTATCTAGTGCATGATCTCGAACTCGCTGCTGTGATCTATGCTTTGAAGCAGTCGTGACACTACCTTCTTGGTAATCGGTGTGAGATTTATACCGATCATCAGAGTCTGAAATACTTGTTCACCCAACTGGATCTAAATCTTCATCAACAGCGATGGTTGGAAACAATTACGGACTATGACTGTGGTATTTATTATACTCCTGGCAAGGCTAATGTGATGGCTGATGCCTTGAGCCGCAAGTCCTATTGCAATAACCTCATGGTTAAGCAAGCTCAACCCCAACTATATGAAGAATTGCGCAAGTTGAAAGTTTGTATCGTTCCGCAGGGTTCTCTTAATAACCTTGTGGTACAGCCAGATCTTGATAAAGCTGTAAAGATTGCACAAGCCAAAGATGCTGAAATCGATCTGATGAAGAAAGAACTTCACCTTGAGAAGTACAGGGATTTCTCGATTGCTGAAGACGGAACCTTGTATTTCAGAGGCCGCATCATGGTACCTCGTTTCGAACTTATGACTGACAAAGTCATGAAGGAGGCTCATGATACACCGCTGACTATCCATCCGGGTAGCACCAAGATGTATCGGGATCTTCGACAGAGGTACTGGTGGTCTAAAATGAAGCAGGGCATTGCTCGCTATGTTGCTGAATGTGATGTTTGTCGTCGCGTGAAAGCAGAACATCAGAAGCCTGCTGGAATTCTTCAACCACTCCCTATATCTTTGTGGAAGTGGGATAAAGTGCAAATGGATTTCATTACTGGTCTTCCCAAGTCTCAGAAAGGTCACGACGCTATTCTTGTCGTCGTCGACCAGCTTTCCAAGGTTGCTTATTTTCTACCTGTCAAGGAGACTATCACTGCTAGCTAGCTAGCAGAACTTTACATCTCCAGAATTGTCTCACTCCATGGTATTCCGAAGGAGATCAGTTTGGACCGTGGCGGTCTTTTCACATCCAAGTTCTGGGAAAGTTTCCAACAACCTATGGGAACTCACATTACATGGAGTTCAGCTTATCATCCTCAATCCCAGGGCCAAGTCGAGCGAGTAAATCAAGCGCTTGAAGATATGCTTCGTGCTTGTGTTATATCATTTGGTAAGAAGTGGGAGGAATCTCTCCCGTATGCCGAATTCTCTTATAACAACAGTTATCAAGCTAGCTTGAAAATGGCCCCCTTCGAAGTTCTGTATGGACGTAAGTGTCGAACCCCTCTGAATTGGTCAGAAACTGGGGAACGACCTCTCGTGGGACCGGACATTATTAAACATGCTGAAGAACAAGTCAGAATTGTCCGAGAAAATCTCAAGGCGGCTTAGGACCGCCAGGAGAGCAATTATGATCGCAAGTGATGGCGTATGACTTATCAACCAGGTGATCAAGCTTATCTTCGTGTCACTCCTATGAAGGGCACCCGTCGTTTCGGAATCAAGGGCAAGCTAGCTCCTCGCTATATTGGTCCATTCCGCATCGTGGCTAGACGTGGACAGGTGGCATATAAATTGGAGTTGCCACCACAATTCTCTAATATCCATGATGTCTTCCACATGTCACAACTTCGTAAATGCTTCAAGGAATCTCCACACCGCGCAGTGGATCACGAGATGCTCCAGTTGCAAGATGATCTTTCTTATAAGGAGCATCCCATCCGCATTCTCGATGAAGCTGAACGACGAACTCGTCAGAAGACGGCCATGTTCCTGAAAGTGTAGTTGTCGAATCACACTGAAGATGAAGCCACTTGGGAACGCGAGGATCATCTCCGGGAAGAATATCCCGACCTCTTTCCTTCTACCTCCTAAATTCTCGGGACAAGAATTTCTTTTAGAGGAGGAGAAATTGTAACACCCATGTGTAACTACCACTGTGATCAGCTACTAATAATGCCAAGTCATATCATTTGCAGTGCTTAGTCATAGTGATTAACCAAAACAATTCAAACTCCATTCTGAAAATCAACTCAAATTCAAAAGTGCAAAATAAATTTGCTCAAACACTGTTGCAAAAATGTTCACTAAATAGAAAATATTCCAGAAGCACTCATAAAAATATAAACAATGGAATTGGAACTAGTTAAATGGTTCAAACCACATGAAACAGCACCAAAACAGAATTATTTAACCTAATTAAATTCATTTCAAATTCAAATGAAATCCAAATTCACCCAAACCAGTTTTTGGTGACAAGGAATATTGCATTGTAATATTTGGGCCTAGTCTCATATTTTACAAAAGTGCAAAAGTGTCCTAACTAATACAAAATAGAAAAGAAATAAAAGAAAAACACAAAACAGAAACAGAAAAATAAGACGAGGCACTGTGCACCGGGCCTTAGTGGACAGTGCCCCGACCATAGCCCACCTGGCCCGCTTACCTCTCTCCTTCGTCGTGTCGCCGCGCCCGTGGCTGAGCGCGCGCGCGCCGGCGACAGGGCGACACCGCGGCGTCCACCGACGCTACAGGGGCGCGGGAGGATAAGGGCGAGCCCCGTCCAGCCCCCCTGGTCCTCCTCCATCATTCCCCTCCTTCTTCCTCTCACGTTCCCCCCCCACCTTCTCCCCTCAGATCCATCCCCGAACGTCGTCGTCGCCGTGTCTTGCTGCTCACCGTGGCCACCGGCCTCCCCACGTCGCCTGAGAGTGCCTGGGGGGAGCGCCGTGGTCGATCGCGTCCCCTGGAGCAACTGGAGGGAGCTGAGGAGCACCGCAACGCCCGGGCGCGTCGTCCTCTTCCTCGGGACGCCGCCGATCTTCTCCGTCTCCGGCGAGCCTCTGCGCTACTAAGCTGACCACGGGCTTTTCGTAGCCACTAGGTGAGCTCCGCCACTACCCCTGCTCCCTTCTCCGCTTATTTGCGCGCCTCCGACGAGCTGCCACCGTGGTTGTGCTGTGACCGCCGCCGCATTCGCCATTGCCGCGCTCCAGAGCTCCAGCAGCTCGAACCAAAGGCGCCAGTACGCTTCTGGTGAGTCACAGCCACCCCTAGCTAGTTTGCGCGCGAGGAGAGCCACCGTAGTCACGGTTCCGTTCGGGACCGGGCCGCACCGCCGCCACGGCTCGACGCTGGCGGCTCTGCCGGCCTTCCCTGGCCGCTCCGAACCCGTAGATCGACGCGCGAGCGTGTGGGCGTTCGAACGCAGTTGAGATCACGCGAAACGGCGCAGCGCAGCGCTTTTCCGGCCAAGTCCGGCGAGGCGCCGCCGCGTATTTGGTCGCCGGCATCGCTCCGGCGTCGTCGCCGACGTGGCATGGGTGGGTCCCACCCCTGAGCCACTGACCGTGGGCCCTGGGGCCCCAGTTGACTGGGTTGACCCAGTCAACTGTGCTGAGTGGGCAGCCCAGCCACTGACATGCGGGCCCCACCGCATTTTAATTAATTAAAAACATTTTTATAATTAAAAGTTAATTAGTTTAGTTACTGAGTCACTGACAGGTGGGGCCAGCTGCTAATTAACCCTCTGATTAGTTTTAACTAAAATCTATTTAGTCACAGAGACTGACATGTGGGTCCCACTGGACCCACATGTCAGGTTTGACCCTGGTCAGCCGCTGTTGACTGCTGATGTCACAGTGATGTCATGCTGACGTCATACATTATTTTCTGTTAATTAAAATAATTCTAGAAAATCATTTAAACTTCAAAAAAACATAACTTTTAAACCGTAGCTCAGATCGAAAAACTTAAAACATGAAAGTTGCTCAGAACAACGAGACGAATCTGATCATGTCGTTTGTTTCTTTGTCGGAACCCCCCTACGTAGAAGAACTCGTAACTCCGAACCCGATTCCGATAGATGAATAGTGCATAATCACCGGTGAATAAATCCCACCTTAATCCTAAAATAACTAAAAATGACTTAGACATACTTCAGGCAACCCTGCACTGCATTGTATCATAGCATGCCCCGAGTTGCATTTGATTGCATTATGTTTACCTGTTTCCTCCCACTTTTCTCTCTCGATTAGACCCCGACGTTGACGTAGCTCCTGAGGCAGACGCCGCTCCGGAGAACAACTACTTCCCCGACGACCAGCCACTTGCCCCAGAGCTTACAGGCAAGCACCCCCATTTTGAACATTCCGATATCGCCCACTCTCTTCTCTCTTATGCTTGCATTAGAATCTGTTGCTGTTACTGTACCCTATATCTGCTGCATAGCCTGTTTACTTGTAACCTATTTTTGATAATTACCTGTTATCCTAAACTGCTTAGAATATGTTGGGTACAGACCATTAGAGACCCCACTTATCCCGACTGCCCCGCTGGATGATCAGAAGACCCGTGTAACGGGATTGTAGACCAGGCCCCGACACCGCATGTCATTTCCCCCTTAGTTGCCGACATTGCTGGGTTACTATCGAGTGCCGAGGGTGATACCTCGTCAGCACTTCTGATGATAACCTTGTAGGTTAGTTAATCGGTCGTGGTAAGCGAGGGTGATTCCTCCTACACCACCCCCGATAACGACGTCGTCGTGCAACGCTTCAAGTGTGGACCTCGAGGGTGATTCCTCCTTCGTTCACCTTGACGAAAACATCAAGTGGGATTCCATCGAGGGTGATTCCTCAGGGTCCCTTTGGTGTCAGACACACGGATACTTTGGTTATTATGACTGTACACTGTAACATGATACTAAAGACGGGTCGGCCCTGAGGGGTACCCGCGCGAGCTTATTAGCGAGTGATGTGGAATCGGGTGGACCTGGATGGTGCCCGAGGGTTGAACACGAGGCGTGGCCGGGCATTCCTCGCCCTTGCCGCAAGTCCTCGAGACGGGGCGACGGGGTCACATCTTTCGTGAGTCTCTGCTCATTTCCGCACTATCAAAACACTAACGGATTGGATATTTGCTCCGAGGGGCCTCTGGCCTGATAGCACTAACCATCACGTGGGCATAGTATGGGCGTTCTGCGTTGTATACTTCAGCCGAAGCTTAATGGACGTCAGCGACTGAGCGGCGCGCGCCGAGTTGGACTGGTTATGCAACTGCGCTTGTATTAAGGGGTAGCTAGGTCTGCTCTCGGCCGCCTGACGCAACGTGCAGGAGTTCCCGGGGCGATGGCCCAAGACCCCTGGGGCCATAGGTTTAGTCTGGCGTGCTGACCTCTTTGTTCGGTATTTGGTCGGGTTGCGGCGTATCGTTTGGCCGAGGCCGGGCATGACCCAGAAAAGTGTGTCCGGCCGGAGTTAATCACGCATGGTGGGTAAGTTGGTGCACCCCTGCAGGGAAGAACTAATCTGTCGATAGCCTGTCCAACGGTAACAAACACTCGGAGTTGTATCCCGATCGGTACAACTAGAACTTGAGATGAACTGGATAGTATGGCTCTGGGATTGCTTTCTCGCAGGGAGTCTAGGAAGGATCTCTGGGCGAGGATGATAACACTACTACTACTTTGCATTATGTTAATCTGCACTCTTCTAATGCTGCAAGACTGATGAAGATGATTGAAGATGCTAGTCTTCGATAGGACTAGGCCATCCCCCTCTATTCTGGCATTTCTGCAGCCCAGTCCACATAAACAGCCCCCTTTAAATTTTTTGCATATGTAGTATAGATCCTTGCTTCCTGAGTACTTCGGTTGAGTACTCACGTTTGCTTTATTTTCTTTTTCTCCCCATATCCATTTGATGCCGCCAGATGACGGAGCCCCTGAGATAGCAGCCCCCGTCGATGACTACGGCTACTACTACTACCCTCCCTGCGAGTACTACTACGAGGAGCCGACAGACGACCAGAAGTAGGATTCGGAGGGTCCTAGGCAGGAGGCCTACGCCTTTCGATCGTAGATTTTATTTTGCCCCGCCTTTCTAAAGGCTTATCTCTATTTCTGTAATATATCTGTACCCAGATATCTGATGCTTCCGCGGACACTTGTATGCCATCGAGCTATGTATTCGAGCCCTCGAGGCCCTGGCTTGTAATATAAAGCTTGTATGAATTTATTTATGTTTTAGAGTTGTGTTGTGATATCTTCAAGTGAGTCCTTAGGCTTGATCGTGTGCATTTGCGTGTATGATTAGTGCATGATTAAGCCGGGGTTGTCACAGGTTGGTATTAGAGCCGACTTCCTCTAGGAATCCCTTTACCCAATTCCTTGGCCGAAGTTGAGTCTAGAAACCGAAAACTGTTTTACTAACTTGGCTGTGTGGCTTACGGGGCCACGTCGCCAATTGGGTGGTATTTGGATCTTTTATTCCTTGTCTATACTCTGGGACTCTGATCTCTCTTCTATTCGGGTTTAATAAAATTACAAACACCAACACTTAGGATCTCGTAAATTCCGTCCACCCGGAGAGCTGGATTTCTGTGCGATTTCCCTGTGATTGATCTGATTAGCCCTGATAATCATTTTCCTTTCCATTGTTTTGTTTAACCTTTCCATTCGAGATCTATTATATTTCTCGTCGTCGAATGACAACCCTGAACTTCTTTGTTTCAGATGGATCATCTGTTCCGCCGTGTCCTACGACCCAGCTCGTGCTTCGCACTTGGGCTCGCGATGCCCCTGGGTTCCGAGCTGTTCTGATCGGTCTCTTGACCAGACTGGGCTACCGCTGGTACCCTGAGTACATGGTCTACGAGGTTTACCGTGAGTTCAACCAGGAGCAGTACTATGCTGATGTTCGCATCTACGATCAGCAGGATGACTCCGACACTGAGCTACACCTTTTCCACGGTATCGGCGTGACGATTGAGATGGCAGTCCATGATGCCGCCTACTCTGCTGTCGCACGTCTCCGTGGAGAGCACAGTGCTAGCTTGGATGCTTCTGAGTATCGATACATTCCGTATGCCCCTGCTGGAGATGCTACTGGTTACTACACAGCTACCTGTGCCCCGTACGAGCCTCGTCATTACGATCAGCGAGTTCTGATTCAGTATACTCAGGCTCTGGATCGCACTGTTCGCGCTCTGGCCATCGAGTTGTTTGCCACTCGAGTACGACTCTACGAGGATATGACACAGTTGCTACCAGCTGTTCATGCAGGGATACATCCGGAGCATATTCTTTACGCGCGCAGGACCGAGATGCCACCAGGGATCGATTGGCCTGCTGTGGGAGGTCATACACCTGCACGTGGACCTCTTCTTTCAGCTCGAGACCGAGTTCTGCATCAGAGTGCACATGGAGCACAGGATCCTTCTGCGATGAACGTCCGTCGCTCGCATTTGCAGCTACCCCGTTTCCGTGGTTTTCTCCGACGTAGATGTAGCCTTTGCTATGTCTCATTGTGTACTTCCTTACCGCGAGCCTGCGCGCCGCCTAGTATGTCTAGCTTTTAAATTTGTGCCGTTGTGCTGCCCGATTGTAACCGACTCTGTATGGATCTGTATGACTTAATGACTACTATTAAGCATCTGTTGTACTACTTAAATTCCATCGCATTACATCATGCATGTCGCTAAACACTCGCATTGGCTTCTGCTAAACTACCCCTGTTGATTTAGCAGGATGGCAGATAACAATCAACCACCGCCGCCACCGCCTGACTATATGGCTGCGATGATGCAACAGTTTGAACTTAATCGGCAGTTTATGACTGGGATTATGTAGCAGTTCCCTCGTCCCAATGCCGACCAGCCGCCACCTTCCATCACCTTGCCAGAATTTATGCGACTCAACCCGTCGTTCTTTCGCAACACAGTCAACCCGCTGGATGCCGATGATTGGCTGCGTGACATATCCTATGAGATGGAGTCTGCTGATGTCGCCCCGGCCAATTATGTCACCTTTGCGACATACCTACTAAAGGGTCCCGCATCTCAATGGTGGGCCACTCACCGACAGACCCTACCACCTGGTACCGTCGTCACTTGGGCAGAATTCAAGATTGCTTTCCGTGCCCGCTACATTCCTCAAGCTGTCATAGCCCGAAAGAGGGCCGAGTTCCGTAGTCTCGTTCAAGGTAACAAGACTGTGGAAGTTTATCAGCACGAGTGTCTTGACTTGTCTCGCTACGCTGAAGAAGACATTCCTACTGATGACCGAAGGCAGGAGAAGTTCCGTGAAGGGCTGCACCATGGCATTCAGTTAGCCCTACTCATCCAAGACTATCCTGAATTCGCCACCTTGGTGAATAAGGCTATCATGGTCGAGACTGGTCTGAAGAAACACAAGGAAGCGACCAGACGCACTCGTGAGGTGGGCTCATCTTCAGGCTCGTCTTCCCAGAAGCGCCGCATATGGATTCCACAGAGCATGTATCATCCAGCAGCTCCAGTGTACAGACCTGCATATGCCGCACCTCGTCTGCCTCCACCACCTCCGAGGCAGCCCCTTCGAGCTCCACCACCTCGAGCTCCCGCACCTCGTCCTGACAGTGGACTCTGCTTCAAGTGTGGCCAGCCAGTTCACCGTGCCAGAGATTGTTCTCAGAATCAAAATCAACTAGCCCTGCCTTCTGCTGGCCGAGGTAATGGTCGTGGTATTCCTTAGCAGCGTAACAACAATGTCAGACCTTCTTATGGTCGTGGACAGAACTATCACGTCAACATGGCTGAAGCTCAAGATCAACCTGAAACTGTGATGGGTACACTTCTTGTTAATTCAGTACCTGCAACTATTTTATTTGATTCAGGAGCATCGCATTCATTCATGTCAGAGCATTTTGCACTCATGCATGACGTTAGAAGTGAAGCGCTACACCATTCATTAGCTGTGAACACTCCCGCGGGCCAGTGTCGAGCCTTCGTGTTCATCCCTGATGTCATTATTGATATTGAAGGGTTAAAGTTCCGCGCTTCTCCCATTATACTCAAGTCTTCTTCGATTGACCTTATATTGGGAATGGATTGGTTGAAAGCTCACTATGCCTCAATCAATTGTGCCACTAAGGTTGTGCACCTCCTGCACCCATCAGATGAGAGAGTAAACTATCATGCTCACCTCACTCAGAACACCGAGGCTCAGATTTATGTCTTAAATGTGTTGAACGCTTCTCCGCTGGAGGGGATCAAAAACGTTCCAGTTGTCTGCGAATTCCAGGATGTTTTTCCAGAAGTACTTCCAGGAATACCACCTGCTAGAGCTGTCGAGTTTGTTATTGACTTGAAGCCTGGAACCACTCCTATTGCGAAGCGTCCCTACAAGATGCCTCCGCACCACCTACTTGAGCTTAAGGAAGAAATTGATAAATCACTTAAGATGGGCTTCATCCGTCCTAGTTCCTCTGCCTGGGGAGCACCGTCTCTCTTTGTCAAGAAGAAAGATGGTACGAATAGGTTGGTTCAAGATTACCGTCCCATCAACCAGGCAACCATTCAGAATAAATATCCGCTTCCCCGGATCAATGACTTATATGACCAACTTGCTGGATCATCGGTGTTCTTTAAACTCGACTTGAGGTTGGGTTATCACCAGATCCGTGTCCGTGAAGAGGATATTCCCAAGACTGCATTTGTCACTCGTTATGGCTCCTATGAATACACCGTCATGTCATTTGGCCTAACGAATGCTCCAGCTACGTTCTCCCGCCTGATGAATTATATATTCATGGATTACCTCGACAAGTTCGTTGTGGTATATCTGGATGATATCCTAGTATATTCGAAGAATAAGGAAGAACATGCCGAACATCTTCGCCTTGTTCTGGAGAGGCTTCGAGAGCACAAGTTATATGCCAAATACTCCAAATGTGAATTCTGGCTTTCTAAAGTGACCTACCTTGGACATGTGATTTCCAAGGACGGTATTGCCGTTAACCCGGAGTGAGTTCAGGCTATCCTTGACTGGACCCCTCCGAAGAATGCCAAGCAAGTCCGAAGTTTTCTCGGTCTAGCAAGTTATTGCCGACGATTCATCGAGAACTTTTCCAAGATTGCCAAGCCCCTGACTAATCTGCTCTACAAAGGCGTTAAGTTTGAGTGGACAAACAAATGTTAGGAAAGTTTCCAGACCCTCATGGACAAGCTTACTTCTGCTCCAGTGCTTGCTCCTCCTGATTCTCGTAAGGACTTTGTCATATATTGTGATGCCTCTCGTCAGGGACTAGGCTGTGTCCTAATGCAAGAACCGAAGGTAATTGCATATGCCTCGCGACAATTGCATCCTCATGAAGAAAATTATCCAGTGCATGATCTCGAACTCGCTGTTGTGATCTATGCTTTGAAGCAGTGGCGACACTACCTTCTTGGTAATCGGTGTGAGATTTATACCGATCATCAGACTCTGAAATACTTGTTCACCCAACCAGATCTAAATCTTCGTCAACAACGATGGTTGGAAACAATTACGGACTATGACTGTGGTATTTATTATACTCATGGCAAGGCTAATGTGATGGCTGATGCCTTGAGCCGCAAGTACTATTGCAATAACCTCATGGTTAAGCAAGCTCAACCCCAACTATATGAAGAATTGTGCAAGTTGAACGTCTGTATCGTTCCGCAGGGTTCTCTTAATAACCTTGTGGTACAGCCAGATCTTGAGAAAGCTGTAAAGATTGCGCAAGCCAAAGATGCCGAAGTCGATCTGATGAAGAAAGAACTTCACCTCGAGAAGTACAGGGATTTCTCGATTGCTGAAGATGGAACCTTGTATTTCAGAGGCCGCATCGTGGTACCTCGTTTCGAACTTATGACTGACAAAGTCATGAAGGAGGCTCATGATACATTGCTGACTATCCATCCGGGTAGCACCAAGATGTATCGGGATCTTCGACAGAGGTACTGGTGGTCTAAAATGAAGCAGGACATTGCTCGCTATGTTGCTGAATGTGATGTTTGTCCTCGCGTGAAAGCAGAACATCAGAAGCCTGCTGGAATTCTTCAACCACTCCCTATTCCTTTGTGGAAGTGGGATAAAGTGCAAATGGATTTCATTACTGGTCTTCCCAAGTCTCAGAAAGGTCACGACGCTATTCTTGTCGTCGTCGACCAGCTTTCCAAGGTTGCTCATTTTCTGCCTGTCAAGGAGACTATCACTGCTAGCCAGCTAGCAGAACTTTACATCTCCAGAATTGTCTCACTCCACGTTATTCCGAAGGAGATCAGTTCAGACCATGGCGGTCTTTTCACGTCCAGGTTCTGGGAAAGTTTCCAACAAGCTATGGGAACTCACATTACATGGAGTTCAGCTTATCATCCTCAATCCCAGGGCCAAGTCGAGCGAGTAAATCAAGTGCTTGAAGATATGCTTCGCGCTTGTGTTATATCATTCGGTAAGAAGTGGGAGGAATCTCTCCTGTATGCCGAATTCTCTTATAACAACAGTTATCAAGCTAGCTTGAAAATGGCCCCCTACGAAGTTCTGTATGGACGTAAGTGTCGAACCCCTCTGAATTGGTCAGAAACTGGGGAACGACCTCTCGTGGGACCGGACATTATTAAACATACTGAAGAACAAGTAAGAATGTCTGAGAAAATATCAAGGTGGCTCAGGACCGCCAGAAGAGCAATTATGATCGCAAGTGATGGGGTCTGACTTATCAACCAGGTGATCAAGCTTATCTTCATGTCACTCCTATGAAGGGCACCCGTCGTTTCGGAATCAAGGGCAAGCTAGCTCCTCGCTATATTGGTCCATTCCGCATCGTGGCTAGACGTGGACAGGTGGCATATAAATTGGAGTTGCCACCACAATTCTCTCATATCCATGATGTCTTCCACGTTTCACAACTTCGTAAATGCTTCAAGGAATCTCCACACCGCGCAGTGGATCACGAGATGCTCCAGTTGCAAGATGATCTTTCTTATAAGGAGCATCCCATCCACATTCTCGATGAAGCTGAACGACGAACTCGTCAGAAGACGGCCAAGTTCCTGAAAGTGTAGTGGTCGAATCACACTGAAGATGAAGCCACTTGGGAATGCGAGGATCATCTCCGAGAAGAATATCCCGACCTCTTTCCTTCTACCTCCTAAATTCTCGGGACGAGAATTTCTTTTAGAGGAGGAGAAATTGTAACACCCATGTGTAACTACCACTATGATCAGCTACTAATAATGCCAAGTCATATCATTTGCAGTGCTTAGTCATAGTGATTAACCAAAACAATTCAAACTCCATTCTGAAAATCAACTCAAATTCAAAAGTGTAAAATAAATTTGCTCAAACACTGTTGCAAAAATGTTCACTAAATAGAAAATATTCCAGAAGCACTCATAAAAATATAAACAATGGAATTGGAACTAGTTACATGGTTCAAACCACATGAAACAGCACCAAAACAGAATTATTTAACCTAATTAAATTCATTTCAAATTCAAATGAAATCGAAATTCACCCAAACCAGTTTTTGGTGACAAGGAATATTGCATTGTAATATTTGGGCCTAGTCTCACATTTTACAAAAGTGCAAAAGTTTCCTAACTAATACAAAACAGAAAAGAAATAAAAGAAAAACACAAAACAGAAACAGAAAAATAAGACGAGGCACTGTGCACCGGGCCTTAGTGCACAGTGCCCCGACCGCAGCCCACCTGGCCCGCTTACCTCTCTCCTTCGTCGTGTCGCCGCACCCGTGACTGAGCGCGCGTGCGCCGGCGACAGGGCGACACCGCGGCGTTCACCGACGCTACAGGGGCGCGGGAGGATAAGGGCGAGCCCCGTCCAGCCCCCCTGGTCCTCCTCCGTCATTCCCCTCCTTCTCCCTCGCTCGTTCCCCCCCCCCCCCACCTTCTCCCCTCAGATCCATCCCCGAACGCCGCCGTCGCCGCGTCTTGCTGCTCACCGTGGCCACCGGCCTCCCCGCGTCGCCTGAGAGTGCCTGGGGGGAGCGCCGTGGTCGATCGCGTCGCCTGGAGCAACTGGAGGGAGCTTAGGAGCACCGCAACGCCCGGGCGCGTCGTCCTCTTCCTCGGGATGCCGCCGATCTCCTCCGTCTCCGGCGAGCCTCTGCGCTACTTAGCTGACCATGGGCTTTTCGTAGCCACTAGGTGAGCTCCGCCTCTACCCATGCTCCCTTCTCCGCTTATTTGCGCGCCTCCGACGAGCTGCCACCATGGCTGTGCTGTGACCGCCGCCGCATTCGCCATTGCCACGCTCCAGAGCTCCAGCAGCTCGAACCAAAGGCGCCAGTATGCTTCTGGTGAGTCGCAGCCACCCCTAGCTAGTTTGCGCGCGAGGAGAGCCACCGTTGTCATGGTTCCGTTCGGGACTAGGCCGCACCGCCACCACGGCTCGACGCCGGCGGCTCTGCCGGCCTTCCCTGGCCGCTCCGACCCCGTAGATCGACGCGCGAGCGTGTGGGCGTTCGAACGCAGTTGAGATCACGCGAAACGGCGCAGCGCAGCGCTTTTCCGGCCAAGTCCGGCGAGGCACCGCCGCGTATTTGGTTGCCGGCGTCGCTCCGGCGTCGTCGCCGACGTGGCATGGGTGGGTCCCACCCCTGAGCCACTGACCGTGGGCCCTGGGGCCCCAGTTGACTGGGTTGACCCAGTCAACTGTGCTGAGTGGGCAGCCCAGCCACTAACATGCAGGCCCCACCGCATTTTAATTAATTAAAAACATTTCTATAATTAAAAGTTAATTAGTTTAGTTAATGAGTCACTGACACGTGGGGCCAGCTGCTAATTAACCCTCTGATTAGTTTTAACTAAAATCAATTTAGTCACAGAGACTGACAAGTGGGTCCCACTGGACCCACATGTCAGGTTTGACCCTGGTCAGCCGCTGTTGACTGCTGATGTCACAGCGACATCATGCTGACGTCATATATCATTTTCTGTTAATTAAAATAATTCCAGAAAATCATTTAAACTTCGAAAATACATAACTTTTAAACCGTAGCTCAGATCGAAAAACTTAAAACATGAAAGTTACTCAGAACGACGAGACAAATCTGATCATGTCGTCTGTTTCTTTGTCGGAACCCCCTACGTAGAAGAACTCGTAACTCCGAACCCGATTTTGATAGACGAATAGTGCATAATCACCGGTGAATAAATCCCACCTTAATCCTAAAATAACTAAAAATGACTTAGACATACTTCAGGCAACCCTGCACTGCATTGTAGCATAGCATGCCCCGAGTTGCATTTGATTGCATTATGTTTACCTGTTTCCTCCCCCTTTTCTCCCTCGATTAGACCCCGACGTTGACGTAGCTCCTGAGGCAGATGCCGCTCCGGAGAACGACTACGTCCCCGACGACCAGCCACTTGCCCCAGAGCTTGCAGGCAAGCACCCCCATTTTGAACATTCCGATATCGCCCACTCTCTTCTCTGTTATGCTTGCATTAGAATCTGCTGCTGTTACTGTACCCTATATCTGCTGCATATCCTGTTTACTTGTAACCTGTTTTTGATACTTACCTGTTAACCTAAACTGCTTAGAATATGTTGGGTAGAGACCATTAGAGACCCCACTTATCCCGACTGCCCCGCTGGATGATCAGAAGACCCGTGTAACGGGATTGAAGACCAGGCCCCGACACCGCATGTCATTTCCCCCTTAGTTGCCGACACTGCTGGGTTACTATCGAGTGCCGAGGGTGATACCTCGTCAGCACTTCTGATGATAACCTTGTAGGTTAGTTAATCGGTTGTGGTAAGCGAGGGTGATTCCTCCTACACCACCCCCGATAACGACGTCGTCGTGCAACGCTTCAAGTGTGGACCTCGAGGGTGATTCCTCCTTCGTTCACCTTGACGAAAACATCAAGTGGGATTCCATCGAGGGTGATTCCTCAGGGTCCCTTTGGTGTCAGACACATGGATACTTTGGTTACTATGACTGTACACTGTAACATGATACTAAAGATGGGTCGGCCCTGAGGGGTACCCGCGCGAGCTTATTAGCGAGTGATGTGGAATCGGGTGGACCTGGATGGTGCCCGAGGGTTGAACACGGGGCGTGGCCGGGCATTCCTCGCCCTTGCCGCAAGTCCTCGAGACGGGGCGACGGGGTCACATCTTTCGTGAGTCTCTGCTCGTTTCCGCACTATCAAAACACTAACGGTTTGGATATTTGATCTGAGGGGCCTCTGGCCTGATAGCACTAACCATCACATGGGCATAGTATGGGCGTTCTGCGTCGTATACTTCAGCCGAAGCTTAATGGACGTCAGCGACTGAGCGGCGCGCGCCGAGTTGGACTGGTTACGCAACTGCGCTTGTATTAAGGGGTTGCAAGGTCTACTCTCGGCCGCCTGACGCAACGTGCAGGAGTTCCCGGGGCGATGGCCCAAGACCCCTGGGGGCATAGGTTTAGTCTGTCGTGCTGACCTCTCTGTTAGGTATTTGGTCGGGTTGCGGCGTATCGTTTGGCCGAGGCCGGGCATGACCTAGAAAAGTGTGTCCGGCCGGAGTTAATCGAGCGTGGTGGGTAAGTTGGTGCACCCCTGCAGGGAAGAACTAATCTGTCGATAGCCTGTCCTATGGTAACGGACACTCGGAGTTGTATCCCGATCGGTACAACTAGAACTTGAGATGAACTGGATAGTATGGCTCTGGGATTGCTTTCTCGCAGGGAGTCGAGGAAGGATCTCTGGGCGAGGATGATAACACTACTACTACTTTGCATTATGTTAATCTGCACTCTTCTAATGCTGCAAGACCGATAAAGATGATTGAAGATGCTAGTCTTCGATAGGACTAGGCCATCCCCCTCTATTCTGGCATTTCTGCAGCCCAGTCCACATATACAGCCCCCTTTGAAAATGTTGCATATGTAGTATAGATCCTTGCTTGCTGAGTACTTCGGATGAGTACTCACGTTTGCTTTATTTTCTTTTTCTCCCCATATCCATTTGACGCCGCCAGATGACGGAGCCCCTGAGATAGCAGCCCTCGTCGACGACTACGGCTACTACTACTACCCTCCCGGCGAGTACTACTACAAGGAGCCGACAGACGACCAGGAGTAGGATTCGGAGGGTCTTAGGCAGGAGGCCTGCGCCTTTCGATCGTAGATTTCATTTTGCTCCGCCTTTCTAAAGGCTTATCTCTATTTCTGTAATATATCTGTACCCAGATATCTGATGCTTCCGCTGACACTTGTATGCCATCGAGCTATGTATTCGAGCCCTCGAGGCCCTGGCTTGTAATATAAAGCTTGTATGAATTTATTTATATTTTAGAGTTGTGTTATGATATCTTCAAGTGAGTCCTTAGGCTTGATCGTGTGCATTTGCGTGTATGATTAGTGCACGATTAAGCCGGAGTCGTCACATCATAGATCCCAAAGGAGAATTTCATTACCCGCTACTGCAGTAATGCCTCCATATATGTAGGAGAAATTGTATATATACATGTGTATGTGTGAATGGTGGTGCGAGACATTCGATGATATATATATATATATATATATGATCGGTTCTACGAGAAATTCTATTTATATATATGCATAACGTGTACAATATGTAGTATCGTAAAATACCAGCAAATGGAAAAGAATTAAATGGAAAACACAAAATTAAAGGAAAAATAAATCATAAACCCAAAACCCCCTAAACCTTTTAGTACCGGTTACCAACCGGTACTAAAGGTCTCCCAGCCCCCGGCGCGGGCTCGTGCCACATGGTCGCCCTTTAGTGGCGGTTCGTGTTGAACCGGGACTAAAGAGGGTGCTAAATCCCAATTCTGCACTAGTGGATGTTGACTTCACATGTCATCGGAGTTATTTTCATTTATTAATATTTTTTGGGTATCCATTGAGTTATCCATGGACACAATTTCATACCCATACCTTGCCCATATTTTTATGGGTATGGATACCCATTACTCATGAGTACAAAATCTTATCAAGTTTTGACCATGCCTGTTCTTTTTGGGTAGGGTATCCGTGGGCAAATCTGCCATCCCTCAGCCAAACAATAGTTCGGCATTGCAAGCTACTAAAGTTAGTCACGAGATGACTAACGCTATTACCAGTACAAGATTCACGTCCCCTGTACTAAAATTGATCACTCCGATCATGAAAGTAAACTTCGATTCGTTGCTATCAACACTCTTCATCATTGATACAGCCTCCAGGCAATCAGACTCAATTTCGATTGGCATGTTGCTCCACCGCAAGGCCAAAGAGAGACTTTCTTTAATAACCATTTTTTTAATTCTAGCACAACAGTGTATGTGTGGAGGTGTCTGTAGAAGCTAAATATTATTGCCCCCCTTGTGGTCCCTTAGAATGATCAGTAAATATGTCCATGCGTTACAACGGAAGAAGAAACTAATATATAAACGGGTCAACTGGTCACCGTCTATTCTGGTGTCTGCCTACGACAGCACCATTGCGCGCCCATCCTCTGAGTCTAGTAAATGTTTGGCCTATTTCCTATTATTTGTAATCAAAATAGACATCGACCACTTTCGACAATAATTGTGGCCACGGTGGTCTTTCTATTCCGGCGAAGTATCAAGTGCACACCTCGATTGAGTGAAAATCTGGAAACTACCATCATTGGTCGTTGGATCAGTAGCGAAGGGCGGAGAGGAAAGGTGGGAATGTTAACCTGCCACTTAACCAAGTTTTACACATAAGCCCCTCCTCTGATTAATTAGCTCAATCCACTTGGCCTCTGCAGCCTCGCTCCATTGTAGCCCCACCACATGCGACGACGGCGGCGCGCCGCTCTGCCAACGCGACGACGTCTTGGGCGCTGCCGGCACGCACCGACGACTCGCCACAGCCGAGCTCTTCCCACGCGACGGCGGCTTGGGCGCTGCCGCCACTACACCGGAACTCGGCGGCGTGGTGCTCTCTCCACGTAATAGCTGCTTCAGTGTTGTCCCCTCCCCCCACGCAATAAGCTCCGCGGCAGTGGTGCTGGCTCCACGCGACGATGAAGAATCGGGGACGTGGTTCTACCTCGCGAGATGCCGTGTCTGTGCCGGTGGAATGAACTGCTTCCTGCCGTGCAGGCTTTACTGCAGCTGAATGTTTGCAATTTGGTATCTTGGGAGAACAAGAATACAGGACGTGAAAGGATTTGTACAACCAAGTCACTGTGAAATAAACTGAATCAGAAAATCACATTGAACCGGAAAATCACATTGAATCTTGAGTGGTAATACGTCAGATTCAACTACAAGTTCCCAAAGGAGGAGCTACAAAATCAGAGGGAAATTTGTGTACATTAAAGAATCAGGAGGAGCTACAACTTCACACTGAATCAGCGCACACTGCTGGACGCGGCTCCCAGCAGGACACGGCCAGCGCCGCCACTCGACTTCATCTCAGCTGCTCGTGTCGTGTTCGGACCCCCTCCCAAGGGGAGCTTCAGCGTGGTGCGTGCCTGCACCGGCGCCGTTTGGAGCACCGCGAGCTGTGGCTGTCTCACTTCCACAGCCCTCCCCGCCGAGGACAGCTTCGGCGCGGTACATGGCTGTGCCGCCGTCGTTGTGAGCTCCGGCTGTGGTCGCCTCACCCCGCGTCGTTGTGAGCTCCGGTACGTGGCTGCGCCACCACATTGACTGGATGGTGTGTGGCTGTGTCACCGTTCTTGGGAGCGTCAGATGCGGCGCCTCGCCTGGTGCAGAACTGCAGATGCTCTCTGGATCTGCGTCTCCGGCGAGGTAGGGCCGTAGGGGTCTCCACACACACGCGACGTCTCTCTCTTTTTCCTGTACAGAGAGAGGGCCGCCTCCAACCTCCATGGCAGCACCCCCGGAGCCGCTCGTCGCCGCCGCCCCTGCGGAATCACCAGATCCGCCCGGCTCCCGCTCCATTCCCGGCGCTGGCAGTGGCTCCTCCCCTCGTCCTCCACGCGCGTGCGTCGACGCATCTGGCCCCGCCTCCGGCGATGACCGCCTCCTCCGCGCCTCCTCATGCTCCTCAGTGTGCCGCCCGTGCTCGTCAAGTGGTCGCCACCTCGCCGGACGAGCATGGCGTCGCCACTGCACGAGCGCTGCCTTCACGCCCCTGTAGCCGCGCGCCACTGCCCGCGCCCGTCATATATGCTCGTCCGGTGGGCGCTGCTGCCAGATCGGGGTGGAGGGAGGAGAAGAGGCTGGTGCTCCAGATCGGGGTTGGAGAAGCCGGGAGGTGGCACGCCGGCCTCGTAGGATTGGTCGAGAGCGGCGCTATCGGCGGAGACAGCAGCGACTTGGGGGAGGTTGGCGTCAGCGGCGGTGACGAGTGGCGAAAGGTGCGGCGGCGGCCGTCAATTGCTTGGCCGAAAAAGGGAATCGGGGCGTGGGGACGGACGAGCGGGTGGGCAGGCGTCCGACTCATGTTTTTTTTACGTACCCACGAATCGTTTTTTTTAAGTACCCACGAAACGTTGTTTACCACTGTCAGGGCTTGGCACGATTTAAGTTGTATGGCGTATTGTCCTGCTCCGGCTGCTTTCAAAAAAGGAGTCCTTCACAGGTTGGTTTCGGTCGTTTTTTGCCTTTTAAATTAAATTTCAGCCGTTGATTTTTATGGTTAACGTAAAATCAACAGATATAAAACGGTGACGTATGAAGAACTATAAAAACCTCCGTCCTTTATTATTAGGTAAAAATACGAGTTCCCACACATCCATCCAAAAGTGCCAGAGGAACCCACATACAGAGTTCTGGATTGTTGTTTCGTTCGCATGATGACCGGGTGTGAGGAAAGCAAGTGTGAGCTACATCCTTGCCTTCAACTTGATCATAATTTGGATCGACTTGCAAGGAATCATGGTGCGGATTGGACCAATGCAATGGTTAAAACCCCTTTCACTGACACAGTTTCGAACCATCGCCTTGCAAATGTGTGCAATGGGAGGGCGGTGGGGGTCTATCACATGTCCCAGATTAATCGTTTGCGTAAGCGATGCATGAAGCTATCGCACACAGCATAGTTGGGACGGACGTGTGAGATTGGTCATCCATCGCACACGACCTTTTTGAGTTAAGCGCGTGCAATTGCTCAAGGAACCCGGTCGGAGATTCAGCGCAAAACATTTGCGAAATGGTGTGTATGGCACGCAGTTTTCCCAAGGAAACTGTTCGTGATTTCTCGAGCATCACACACTACTTTTCGGTTCCTGACGCCCGCCGTGTATGATATCAACAAACACAGTTTACATATATAGTTTATGAGTGGGATTGCGTTTGGCATCGAACACGGTGGCTTTGAAGCTCACATGTGGGACAAGGTGCCATCGCAGACGATTTTAAGACCCCTGTCACATAAAACTATCACATTTCAGGTTAGGGTTCCAAAAAAAACTACCACATTTACAAAAAAATTCAAAAATCAACCATAAAATTGGTTTGTTGTTTCGAAAAACTACCATATTGAAGTGGTGACTTTGTTAGTTAATTTTAAGCGCACTTATGATTGACTGGGTCCACTCGACAAGTCTGGCGTAGGCGCGTGGCATAAAAGTCAACATCGTTAGCTTTGACTATTAGGTTGGGCCAACTTATCTTTTTACATAAAAGGAGAGAGAGAAACCCACACCTTGTTCATCCTAGTCCGATGAGAATTCCTAGAAATATATCCTGATGAGAAGTGCTAGAAATGTATCTATTCTTGCCCTCGAGACGTACTTTTCACCTTTCTCTTGGTCACTTGATTTTTTGGGTTTTGGATTCATTCTACCTGATTTTTCATGTAAGTTAGAACCTTACCACCATTAACATGAAATAGCTCCAACAGTCGATTTCAATAGAGAGAAAAACTCGAGCCAACTGGCTATATAAAAATCGCTATATTTTTCCACAAAGACATGGAAAGAAAAGCGAATTTTGCATCATTGAACACCTATCTCTAGAATACCCTTCATCTATATGCTAGTATTAATTCTCTGGTGGAGAAAACTTCTCGCGCTCCAGACTTGACTTTTCAAACTTTTATTTATTGAATTCTCTTTCAATGTTGTAATCCATAGTTAAATAGAAAACCTGATTTCAATGGGGGCAAGATTCTACAATACCGTGAACAGTGGGGTTTCTTCCTGACAACCAGCTTCCGTAAAAAAACAAAGGAGGAAACCTCCAGAAAAGTAAAACCCGCTTCCGCTCTTCTCACCAAGACAATGAAAGAAAAGTTCGCCAAAGAGAGGTAAAAAACAAAAAACATCCAATTATTATGTTCATTCATGAAAATACATTTTCACGCTCTAGGCTTGATAAGTTGATATGTCATCTTCCTCCTAGCCACACGATTTGTTTTGAATTTTGATTAATTCCTTTTCTCCACCATGTGAACCATAGTAGCTCCCTGATCGTAGAGGTAGATTCAATCACGCATACGATCTCAAGGTAGATCAACCTGTACTTTGTACCCCATCCATAATCAATACAACAAAGCAGGACCTGAACCTGGGTAAATACTGTATCCCTTCTTCGTCTTGTTACCATCGTGTCAAGATCACTAGCTCGGGAGCCCCCTATCCGAGATCTGTCGGATTCAGCTCCGTCAGCAAGTCTGTATATAAAGGAACCTACGTGGGGAATTTTTTACATGGAACATTATGTATGAAACCTCATTTTTCCCGCGTGCGCCCTTTTGTTTATAAAATTTATTTGTCACTCTCTATATGTGGCTGCACTCTAGTTCTTAGTTTTTTTTTCCAGTCACTCATTCTTCGTTATTAACTTTGCATACGTGCAGTGATCCATTCCTAAAATTTAGGTGTTGTCTAGTTCATGTCTCCTTTTTCAGATACAAGGTCTAAACTTTCTTTGCTTGCAAACTATGTCTAACATACAACAGATAGGGGAGTGATAGATTCCAGTATGCAGGGACATGTGGGTGGGGCTGGGGTTGCGTACATGAGCTGATCCCCCATTGGGTGGGTGCAGGTGGCTGTGGTCTGGATCGCAAGTAGCATCAATCCCAGTTGCTCATCCTGGATGAGCCTAAAGAAGAAGAACATGATCGGAAAGGGAGGAGGAAGCAATCAAACTGTCTTTTTTGTATGGTCACAATCGTTAGAGCATCTCCACTCGTTTGCCCCCCCCCCCCCCCCCCCCAGGAGGCATTTTTTCGCCGCTTGGGGGGCTGCCGGTGAAAATTTTGGCCTGGGGGAAAAAAATTCCACTCGTTGCGCCCCCAGCACCGTCTCGTCGGCGCGCTGGTACAACAGATCACCTCGTCCTGCCCGGCCTCCACCGCCAGGATGCTGGCGTGGAGGCGCTTGGAGGTGTAGCCCATGAGGTTGGGGCTGATGCCGACGGCGGCGGCGGCGGTGACGTGGGGGAGGATGTAGGAGGCGGGGAGGAAGTTGACGGTGTCGTTGTAGGCGTCGGGCGGGTCGAGGCGCGCGCCCAGGGCGTCGTCCATGATGGCTGCGAAGCGGTCGAAGCTGAGGTCGATGGCCGGGCGCGGGAACCCGCCGTTGGCCTGCATGATGGCCCTGATGTGGCCCACCTCCTGGTACCCGAGCTCGGCGGCAATCTCGATGGTGCGGAAGTCGAGGCTGGCCTTGCGCGCGCCGACGGGGGCTGGGCCCCCCGCCGAGAGGTTGCGGTCGAGGTAGTCGATGCCGTGCCCCAGCACGGCGTGGAGGAACCACTCCACCTCCATGAACTTGGGGTTGAGCAAGAACCACTACAAGAAATATGTCAACTTGCGACCATCACTATTGGTCACTGAATGGTCATTGTTTTTCATTTGCGATCTTTTTGCGACCAAAAACAGATGGTCAAAAGCTGGCCGTCGTAAACTAAAATTAACGACCTTCTTTGTGATATGTAAAAGGTCGTTGGTTCCACGACCAAATTTTTGGTCACTGGCAGCCTTCTCAGGCCACGTAGGATCCAGCGTGGCAAGCTGACGTGGATAAGAATCAGCCCGGTCCAATTCGGTGTTTTACATGGGCCGAGCCCATTAATTCAGCCCATTTATATATTTTTTCCTATGAATTTTTGTCAGCTTCATGGACCAAGCCCAACATTGCAGCCTTTTTATTTTTGGGCCACGGCCTTTTATTGTTTATTGATTTTCTATTTTTAGCCATTATATATTCAAGCTGGTTCCACTAGTCAGATGGGTCCCACTTGTCATGATCATCTCTCAAATTGGTCCCACATGTCAGAAATGTACAAATTTGACAGATTATTTTCATAAGTGGCCCCGTTGGTCAAGTTTCCATTTCACAAGTTTTCAAATCGCATACATAATCAAAAAGAACACATAACATTCATCAAAGATACCACTAAATAAATCTATTACAATCTTTACAACACATATGCTACAATATGCTACTCTTCACTGACTAGGACTTGACGGCTTCACACTTGCTTCACACTTCACACTTCACACTTGAGCTTCTGTAAAAGAGGAACAACCACAATTTTAAATCTCAATTGCAGTATAGGCCATATACAGAAGCAGTTCAAAGTTGAAGCAACATCAATTAAACACACGCGCACAGAAACATAGGAGTCGAAATGCAGTATAGGCCCAGGACAAGGACATTCCTATTATCAAATCAACACACATAATGTGGATGTCTCATGTGAGCATCATGTTGTGGTTTTATTAAACAATGATACAGCAACAGAATACAATATCTTCAATGCGAATTACGGTACTTGTAGCAAAACAGTTTGAAACAACAACTACGAAATACATTATAACGAGAGTAAGCTTGAATCAAACAGAAAAGGGAACACTTTCGAGTTTAAAAGTTAAAACGTTTGCAAGATATCCCAACTCGCAAGTTCAAGAGGCATAATTCAGAAACTTGCATCAGGGCACTCTATAATAATAATAAGAGTAGCATTCGACTTGACACACGAAACAGCGACACAAAATAATTATATACCTTCAGCTCTGCTCACAGCTTCTCTGCTCATAACAGTTACACCTGCCATTGGAGGAGTCAAAACAAGAAGTATTAGATCACAATATTTGCATCTTTCCCACTGAGACTAGACCACATATCAGTAACTCGAATCACAAAGTATATCCATAACACCATATAATAGTCCCAGAACTCCCAATACTGTTTAAACATGTGACAACATGTTTATTTTCAAATGAAGTGTACATGAACAATTAATCTATAAATAGCAGGTACAATACAATTCTACTCTGGATACATTATCGCAGTAACCTCATTACAAGCACCCATACTCTCAAATTCAGTATCCAGTCTCAAATTCTTCACTATCGAGTTGCTAACTGAAACAAGTTCAGTTGAAAGCAGAGCAGATAACAAGAAACAGAGCTGCTTGCTGTCTCGGCTGACCGCCTACATGCGAGAAGGCAAAAAAAAACATTTACTCGAAGCATCTTACAATTCACAACAAATTTGAGACTGACACAATTAATTTTACAGCATATAGAGATTTCACAATCAAAGTTCATGATGCTAGGCTGCTAGCTATCAAGATGAAAACAACATGTAGCAGATACAATTCGAGACTGGACTAAAGGTATCCTCATAATCGATACCATAGCGTTGCTTAAAGCCTTTAGCTACTAATCTAGCCTTGTATCTATCTATTGTGCCATCAGGTCTTTTTTTTTAATTTTGTACACCCATTTACAATCTATGATATTCCTCCCTTGCTTTGAAGGAACTAGGTGTCAAGTTTGATTTTTTATGAGTGCATCATATTCTGCATGCATAGCATTCCTCCAATTGTCATTGCTTAATGCCTCTGTCAAATTATGAGGTTCACCAGAGAAGGCAAAGTTTACAAACTTGAAGTTCTTTGCAGTTTGACATCGTCGATGGCAGTTGCATAATGGACGTGACGCGTTCGTCCTCGAGGTCGAATGACATGACCTTCGCTGTCCCATCTGATGTGGACCAATACGTGGCGGTGGCTGAGGCGGCGTTGACGCTGACAACGCCATGGCCGGGGTCACATCTTGCGGCGGGGCCTGCCGGAACGTCCCGCCATGATGGCTCCCCCAGCGTGAACACGTGCACCGCATTGAACACGAACTGGTCTACCTGGCACGGGACGTGCACGATCTTATACCGCTCCGTGGTCTGGATGTACACGAAGCTGTACGCCTGGTGCCAGAGCCTAGTACTAATGGAGCCTATGTCCTGCTCATCGGTACACGGTGGTGGCAGGGGCAGCGGCGGGATGGTCAGGGCCTCGCCGGTGACAGGGTTGGCCACGGTGATGGCGCCGCCGGGCTCCCGGCCGTCGTAGAGGCAGACGAGGCCGTTGCAGGTGCCGACCACGCTCATGGCCAGGTAGCGGCGTGCCGTGTGGAAGTTGGACCATAGCTCTCTGATCGATCCCGGAGCTGATAGGTCGTCGACGACGTAGGCAGAGCCCATGGCGGCGACCAGTGTCTTGGCGCGGCTCCGCATGTCCGTGGGCGTGCGCCTGTCAACGACGTAGCGCCAGTGCCGGCAGACGAGGCGGAGCCGGCGGCGGGTTTTGGGCGCGAGGCGCCCCAGGATATTCACCAGCACGTCCGAGGCGAAGCCCCTGTAGATGCGTCGTGGATCCATTGCTGCTGTAACCTCGCAACTGTAAGAAGAAAGAAAAGCGTGGAAGCGTATGCCTTCCTGGCAGGGACGCATTCGTGTTAAATACACAGAAGATCAAGTACATCATGCGCAGGTTGTTGTTAGGCTTTGCCCCTACCCAAGCTATACAAGATAACGCTAATCCTATACTAACAACCTGCGCCATCTCTTTACAACGTATGCATACAATATACGTGACAGTATGTCACGTTTATACAACTACTAGCCTACCTTTTAACATCCTCCCTTAATCTTGACGTATCAAGGTTTAGATTATGCTTGAAGGCTTGTAGTTGTCTGACTTGAAGAGGCTTGGTGAATCCGTCCACAACTTGGTCTCCTGTTGGAATAAACCGAATGTCCAACAGTTTTTGTGCAACTCTTTCTCGGACGAAATGATAATCAATCTCTATGTGTTTCGTTCTTGCATGGAACACAGGATTTGCAGAAAGATATGTTGCCCCAAGATTGTCACACCATAAACATGACATGTGTGATCTTCCAATACCCAACTCATCAAGTAAAGTTTCTATCCACATTACCTCAGCAGTTGCATTTGCCAGAGATTTATACTCTGCTTCAATGCTAGAGCGTGAGACTGTGGCCTGTTTCTTTGCATTCCAGGATACAAGATTTGATCCAAAAAAGATTGCAAAGCCTCCAGTTGATCTCCTATCATCTGGGCATCTAGCCCAATCTGCATCAGAAAATGCACTTACTGCTGTTGAAGGAGACTTGCATATCTTGAGACCTATTTCAGCACTCCCTTGGATATATCTTATTATTCTCTTTACAGCTGTCCAATGCAGAGAAGTAGGAGCATGCAAAAATTGACAGACCTTATTAACAGCAAAAGATATATCAGGTCTTGTCAATGTTAGATACTGTAATGCACCAACTGTACTCCTGTATTTAGTCCCTTCTTCTGGACTTAACAGTTCTCCTTCATGCAGAGATAGCTTGTCAGTGGTAGACATGGGTGTACTAGAAGGTTTACAATCCTTCATGCCTACTCGCTTGACTATGTATCTGGCATATTTTTCCTGAGTTAATATAATACCATCATGACACTGTTTTACTTCAATACCTAGGAAGTAATGCAATTCTCCTAGATCTTTAAGGGCAAATTCATCTTTCAGATTTCTTAGCAATGCTGAGGTGGCTTCTTGTGATGAGCTAGCAACAATTATGTCATCAACATAAATATAGTCACCTTCCCTTTTTTGAAGAAGAATAAAAAAGTGTCTCCCTTCGAGGTCTTGAAACCAAGTTGCTGCAGTTTTGTACTCAGCTTGTGGTACCAGGCTCTAGGTGCCTGTTTTAGACCATACAAGGCCTTGTCCAACTTACACACATGGTGTGGCTTTGAACGATCCTCAAAACCAGGTGGTTGTCTCATATAGACCTCCTCCTCGAGAACGCCATATAGAAACGCATTCTGTACATCCAATTGGCGAAGACTCCAGCCCCTGGAAACAGCAATAGACAAGACAAGCCTGATAGTAGCAGCCTTAACTACTGGACTAAAGGTATCCTCATAATCGATACCATAGCGTTGCTTAAAGCCTTTAGCTACTAATCTAGCCTTGTATCTATCTATTGTGCCATCAGGTCTTTTTTTAATTTTGTACACCCATTTACAATCTATGATATTCCTCCCTTGCTTTCAAGGAACTAGGTATCAAGTTTGATTTTTTATGAGTGCATCATATTCTGCATGCATAGCATTCCTCCAATTGTCATTGCTTAATGCCTCTGTCAAATTATGAGGTTCACCAGAGAAGGCAAAGTTTGCAAACTTGAAGTTCTTTTCATACCTGATTGTCCCATCTTTAAATTTTGCAGGCTTCAAAATACCTCTCTGGGCACGTGTGGTCACCCGAGGTGACATGTAGATGGGGGGCACCTGCTCCGCAGCCGCAGAGGATCCCTCTCCTCGTACAGCAGCCGACCGGGCAGGCGAGATCAATTCTTCCTCAGCCATCGGGCTCGAATCCCGTGTATGCGGGCCAGGCAAGAGTGACCCGCAGAGCCGTCCAGCACTGCTCGTGCGCACGTCGGGAGATGTACCGCCTGTCCCGCCTCGACAACTGGCGCGTGCGGATGAGGGAGCATCCGGTCCTCCCGACCGGGGGCCTGCCTCGAGGCGAGCACCTGGATGCGACGAAGACGCGTCTGATCCACCTGGCGAATCCGGGGGCGTCACGGGATCCTCCTGGGATCCTGCAACTGTGTCAGCCAATGCGCTCGCGCCAGATCCCGAGGGCGTATCTGCCTCGTGTCCTGCGCCGCCAGGATGCTCAGGAGTTCTCTGTTGCTGCTGCATAAAATCACAGTTTGGAGCACTGTTTTTTTTTTCACCGCTGTCTCCATTAGGATTAGGATTATTAAACAAGTGATCATTAGCATAATATTCACCCCCTTGATCAGTAGGATTTAATAACTCTGGAGGCAGCAAAAGTATTACAGCACATAAGCGGGCGTCGGCATTAGGATGCAAAGTAGAGAAGGGAAAAATGTCCTCATCGAACACAACATCCCTAGAAATATAAACACGTCCAGTGGAGATGTCAAGACATTTGAACCCCTTGTGAAGATTGCTATAACCAAGGAAAGCACATTGTTTGGACCGGAATTGAAGTTTATGATTATTATATGGCCGAAGATTTGGCCAGCAAGCGCATCCAAAAGTTCTGAGGATAGAATAATTGTGTTTTTCATGAAACAGGCGCTCAAAGGGTGTCTCAAAGTTGATAACCTTGCTAGGGATATGGTTTATCAAGTAGGTTGCAGCGATAAAGGCTTCGTCCCAAAATTTTAAGGGCATAGAAGCTTGGGCAAGAAGAGACAGACCCACTTTGACAATGTGTCGATGTTTCCTCTCAGCTGAACCGTTTTGTTGGTGAGCGTGAGGATAGGAGACATGATGGGATATACCTATCTTGGTGAAAAAAGAAGTTTAACTTAACATACTCCCCACCCCAATCTGTTTGGAGAGCGAGAATCTTACGATCAAATTGTCGTTCTACAAGATTCTGAAAGTCATGGAATTTCTGAAAAACCTCAGACTTGTGTTTGATTAGGTAGATCCATGTAAATTTACTGAAATCATCAATGAAACTGACATAATATTGTTTCCTTCCTACTATTTCAACGACAGGGCCCCACACATCAGGAAACACAAGTTCTAAAGGAAACTTTGATTCACTTATTGAATTTGGATAGGGAAGTTGGTGACTTTTGCCTTTTTGACAGGCGTCACATACAAGCTCATTATTGAGATAACTAGCACACAGGAGATTATTTTGACTAATGACCTTTCTAACAATAACATAGGATGGATGCCCTAAACGTCGATGCCACCTATCTGAAGATAACTTGGTGGCACTTAGCACTTGCTTGTTGACGTTGGATCCCGAGTGCCTAACTGGGTAGAGACCTCTCCTACCCCTGCCTTGAAGGAGTACCTTCCTCGTTCCCTGTTCCTTGACAGAAAAAGGAATAGGGATGGATTTCAACAAAAGAACCATTGTCAATGGCAAGACGACTAGCAGAGATTAGGATTTTGTTGGCTTCGGGTACATGAAGGATGTTATTTAGATGAAGATCACGATCTTGGGTGTGAATAGCTGAATGACCAACATGTTTAATAACCATACCTGAACCACTTGCGGTATGAATCTGCTCGTTGCCTTGGTAGCGATCGCGTACGGTCAGCTTCTGCAGATCGCCTGTGATGTGGTCGGTGGCACCACTCTTAAGGTACCAGTTGGTGTTCACCCCGTACTGCGGCGCCGCGAGATTGGCTGACTTCTCTTCTACTCCTTGGTAGGATTCGTCATAGCGTTTCCAGCACTTCCATGCTGGGTGGCCCATCTTTCCATAGTTCTGGCACTGCACCCTGGGCGTAGAGGCATTGTTGTTGTAGTTTCCCCCGCCGCCGCCGTTGCCGCCATGTCCACCACCACCGCGACCTCCAGACTTGGAGTAGCTGGGCCACCGCGATCACCACCAGCGCCGGCTTGTCTGCGGCCGCGGTCACCACCACCGCCGCCAAACTTGCGGCCTCGGGTGGCGGTGTTGGTAGAGGACTGAGATCCTCCGCCATGAAGGTTTAGCCTTGTCTCAAAGTTGAGCTGCTGTGAGTACAGCTCGACCACGATCACCGGTTCCACCCGGGAACACATGGCAGAAACCACCAGGTCGAAGTCTTCTTCGAGCCCAGCTAGGAGGTGGGAGACGATGTCATCCTCGTCCACCCTCTTCCCCGCAGTGATCAGTTCATCGCAGAGGGACCTGATCTTCCCGACGTAGTCGGTGATGGAGGAGTTGCCCTTCTCCAAGTTGGCGAGGGCGATCCGGACGTTGGTGGTCTGGGAACGGGTGCGAGATGCGAGCATCCCTTCAACCGTGTTCCAGAGTTCCGCCGAGGTGTGGCACGATGCAACCTGGATGGCTATCTCATGAGGGAGAGTCGTCAGAAGGTATGAGAAAACTTGCTGATCTTGGGCGTACCAGGTTTGGAACTCCGGGTTTGCTGCCTTCGTCATGGTCTTGCCATCAGACGAGGTCACGTCGATCTGCATCGGTGGTGCTGGTTGCTCGACGTCGAGGTACTTCGCCATCTGCGCTCCCCGGATGGCGGAGAGCACGGTCGCTCACCACAGCGCTTGGTTGCCCTTGCTGAGCTTCTTTGTGGCGGCATGAGCAAATGGCGAGGCAGGGAAGGAACTTGAAGACTGTTGGGAAATGTAGCATGCAATTTCAAAAAAATTCCTACGTTCACGCAAGATCTATCTAGGAGATGCATAGCAATAAGAGGGGGAGAGTGTGTCCATGTACCCTCGTAGACCGAAAGCGGAAGCGTTAGCTTAACGCGGTTGATGTACTCGAACGTCTTCGCGATCCAACCGATCAAGCACCGAACGTACGGTACCTCCGAGTTCAGCACACATTCAGCTCGATGACGTCCCTCGAACTCTTGATCCAGCAGAGGGTCGAGGGAGATTTCCGTCAGCACGACGGCGTGGCGACGGTGTTGGTGATGTGATTCGCGCAGGGCTTCGCCTAAGCACTACGACAATATGACCGGAGGAGTAAACTGTGGAGGGGGGCACCGCACACGGCTAAGAACAATTGATGTGCCTTTGGGGTGCCCCTGCCCCTATATATAAAGGAGGGGAGGAGGAGAGGGCCGGCCTAGGCGTGCCCCCAAGGGGGAGGAGTCCTACTTGGACTCCGTGTCCAATTCGGCCCCCCCTCTTCCTTTTTCCGGAGTGGGAAAGGGGAAAGGGAGAGAGAAGAGGAGAAGGAAAGTGGGTGCACCCCCTCCCCTAGTCCAATTCGGACTCCTCATGGGAGGGGGGCGCAGCCACCCCTTGTGGGCTGCCTCCCCTCTTCCCTATGGCCCATGTAGGCCCAATAATTCCCGGGGGGTTCCGGTAACCCCTCGGTACTCCGGTATGTACCCGATACACTTCGAAACCCTTCCGATGTCCGAATACTACCTTCCAATATATCAATCTTTACCTCTCGACCATTTCGAGACTCCTCGTCATGTCCGTGATCTCATCCGGGACTCCGAACAATCTCCGGTCACCAAAACACATAACTCATAATACAAATCGTCATCGAACGTTAAGCGTGCGGACCCTACGGGTTCGAGAACTATGTAGACATGACCGAGACACATCTCCGGTCAATAACCAATAGCGGAACCTGGATGCTCATATTGGCTCCTACATATTCTACGAAGATCTTTATCGGTCAAACCGCACAACAACATACGTCATTCCCTTTGTCATCGGTATGTTACTTGCCCGAGATTCAATCGTCGGTATCTTCATACCTAGTTCAATCTCTTTACCGGCAAGTCTCTTTACTCGTTCCATAATGCATCATCCCGCAACTAACTCATTAGTCACATTGCTTGCAAGGCTTCATATGATGTGCATTACCGAGAGGGCCCAGAGATACCTCTCCGATACTCGGAGTGACAAATCCTAATCTCGATCTATGCCAACCCAACAAACACCTTCAAAGACACCTGTAGAGCATCTTTATAATCACCCAGTTACGTTGTGACGTTTGATAGCACACAAGGTGTTCCTCCGGTATTCGGGAGTTGCATAATCTCATAGTCAGAGGAATATGTATAAGTCATGAAGAAAGCAATAGCAATAAAAACTTAACGATCATTATGCTAAGCTAACGGATGGGTCTTGTCCATCACATCATTCTCCTAATGATGTGATCCCGTTCATCAAATGACAACACATGTCTATGGTTAGGAAACTTAACCATCTTTGATTAACGAGCTAGTCTAGTAGAGGCATACTAGGGACACTGTGTTTTGTCTATGTATTCACACATGTATTAAGTTTCCGGTTAATACAGTTCTAGCATGGATAATAAACATTTATCATGATATAAGGAAATATAAGTAACAACTTTATTATTGCCTCTAGGGCATATTTCCTTCAGTCTCCCACTTGCACTAGAGTCAATAATCTAGTTTACATAGTAATGATTCTAACATCCATGGAGTCTTAGTGCTGATCTTGTTTTGCTCGTGGAAGAGGCTTAGTCAACGGGTCTGCAACATTCAGATCCGTATGTATTTTGCAAATCTCTATGTCTCCCTCCTTGACTTGATCACGGATGGAGTTGAAGCGTCTTTTGATGTGTTTGGTTCTTTTGTGAAATCTGGATTCCTTCGCTAAGGGAATTGCTCCAGTATTGTCACAAAAGATTTTCATTGGATCCAATGCACTAGGTATTACACCTAGATCGGATATGAACTCCTTCATCCAGACTCCTTCATTTGCTGCTTCCGAAGCAGCTATATACTCCGCTTCACACGTAGATCCCGCCACGACACTCTGCATGGAACTGCACCAACTGACAGCTCCACCATTCAATATAAATACGTATCCGGTTTGTGACTTAGAGTCATCCGGATCAGTGTCAAAGCTTGCATCGACGTATCCATTTATGACAAGCTCTTTGTCACCTCCATAAACGAGAAACATATCCTTAGTCCTTTTCAGGTATTTCAGGATGTTCTTGACCGCTATCCAGTGATCCACTCCTGGATTACTTTGGTACCTCCCTGCTAAACTTATAGTAAGGCACACATCAGGTCTGGTACACAGCATAGCATACATGATAGAACCTATGGCTGAGGCATAGGGAATGACTTTCATTTTCTCTCTATCTTCTGCAGTGGTCGGGCATTGAGTCTTACTCAACTTCACACCTTGCAACACAGGCAAGAACCCTTTCTTTGACTGATCCATTTTGAACTTCTTCAAAACTTTATCAAGGTATGTGCTTTGTGAAAGTCCTATTAAGCGTCTCGATCTATCCCTATAGATCTTGATGCCCAATATATAAGCAGCTTCACCGAGGTCTTTCATTGAAAAATTCTTATTCAAGTATCCTTTTATGCTATCCAGAAATTCTATATCATTTCCAATCAACAATATGTCATCCACATATAATATTAGAAATGCTACAGAGCTCCCACTCACTTTCTTGTAAATACAAGCTTCTCCAAAAGTCTGTATAAAACCATATGCTTTGATCACACTATCAAAGCGTATATTCCAACTCCGAGAGGCTTGCACCAGTCCATAAATGGATCGCTGGAGCTTGCACACTTTGTTAGCACCCTTAGGATCGACAAAACCTTCTGGTTGCATCATATACAACTCTTCTTTGAGAAATCCATTAAGGAATGCAGTTTTGACATCCATTTGCCAGATTTCATAATCATAAAATGCGGCAATTGCTAACATGATTCGGACAGACTTAAGCATCGCTACGGGTGAGAAGGTCTCATCGTAGTCAACTCCTTGAACTTGTCGAAAACCTTTCGCAACAAGTCGAGCTTTGTAGACAGTAACATTACCGTCAGTGTCAGTCTTCTTCTTGAAGATCCATTTATTCTCAATGGCTTGCCGATCATCGGGCAAGTCAACCAAAGTCCACACTTTGTTCTCATACATGGATCCCATCTCAGATTTCATGGCCTCAAGCCATTTTGCGGAATCTGGGCTCATCATCGCTTCCTCATAGTTCATAGGTTCGTCATGGTCTAGTAACATGACTTCCAGAACAGGATTACCGTACCACTCTGGTGCGGAACGTACTCTGGTTGACCTACGAGGTTCGGTAGTAACTTGATCCGAAGTTTCATGATCATCATCATTAACTTCCTCACTAATTGGTGTAGGCATCACTGGAACTGATTTCTGTGATGAATTACTTTCCAATTCGGGAGAAGGTAAAATTACCTCATCAAGTTCTACTTTCCTCCCACTCACTTCTTTCGAGAGAAACTCCTTCTCTAGAAAGGATCCATTCTTAGCAACAAAGATCTTGCCTTCGGATCTGTGTTAGAAGGTGTACCCAACAGTCTCCTTTGGGTATCCTATGAAGACGCATTTCTCCGATTTGGGTTCGAGCTTATCAGGTTGAAGCTTTTTCACATAAGCATCGCAGCCCCAAACTTTAAGAAACGACAGCTTAGGTTTCTTGCCGAACCACAGTTCATACGGTGTCGTCTCAACGGATTTAGATGGTGCCCTATTTAACGTGAATGCAGCTGTCTCTAATGCATAACCCCAAAACGATAGTGGTAAGTCGGTAAGAGACATCATAGATCGCACCATATCTAATAAAGTAAGGTTACGACGTTCGGACACACCATTACGCTGTGGTGTTCCAGGTGGCGTGAGTTGCGAAACTATTCCACATTGTTTTAAATGAAGACCAAACTCGCAACTCAAGTATTCGCCTCCGCGATCAGATCGTAGAAACTTTATGTTCTTGTTACGATGATTTTCCACTTCACTCTGAAATTCTTTGAACTTTTCAAATGTTTCAGACTTATGTTTCATTAAGTAGATATACCCATATCTGCTCAAATCATCTGTGAAGGTCACAAAATAACGATACCCGCCGCTAGCCTCAACACTCATCGGACCGCATACATCGGTATGTATTATTTCCAATAAGTCATTGGCTCGCTCCATTGTTCCGGAGAACGGAGTCTTAGTCATCTTGCCCATGAGGCATGGTTCACAAGTATCAAGTGATTCATAATCAAGTGATTCCAAAAGCCCGTCAGCATGGAGTTTCTTCATGCGCTTTACACCAATATGACCTAAACGGCAGTGCCACAAATAAGTTGCACTATCATTATTAACTTTGTATCTTTTGGCTTCAATATTATGAATATGTGTATCACTACAATCGAGATTTAACAAAAATAGACCACTCCTCAAGGGTGCATGACCATAAAAGATATTACTCATATAAATAGAACAACCATTATTCTCTGATTTAAATGAATAACCGTCTCGCATTAAACAAGATCCAGATATAATGTTCATGCTCAACGCTGGCACCAAATAACAATTACTCAGGTCTAAAACTAATCCCGAAGGTAGATGTAGAGGTAGCGTGCCGACGGCGATCACATCGACTTTGGAACCATTTCCCACGCGCATCGTCACCTCGTCCTTAGCCAATCTTCGTTTAATCCGTAGCCCCTGTTTCGAGTTGCAAATATGAGCAACAGAACCAGTATCAAATACCCAGGCGCTACTACGAGCATTAGTAAGGTATACATCAATAACATGTATATCAAATATACCTTTCACTTTGCCATCCTTCTTATCCGCCAAATACTTGGGGCAGTTTCGCTTCCAGTGACCAGTCCCTTTACAGTAGAAGCACTCAGTTTCAGGCTTAGGTCCAGACTTGGGCTTCTTCTCGGGAGTAGCAACTTGCTTGCTATTCTTCTTGAAGTTCCCCTTCTTCACTTTGGCATTTTTCTTGAAACTAGTGGTCTTGTTAACCATCAACACTTGATGCTCCTTCTTGATTTCTACCTCCGCAGCCTTTAGCATTGCGAAGAGCTCGAGAATTGTCTTTTCCATCCCTTGCATATTATAGTTCATCACGAAGCCTTTATAGCTTGGTGGCAGTGATTGAAGAACTCTGTCAATGACACTATCATCAGGAAGATTAACTCCTAGCTGAGTCAAGTGGTTATGGTACCCAGACATTCTGAGTATGTGTTCACTGACAGAACTATTCTCTTCCATCTTGCAGCTATAGAACTTGTTGGAGACTTCATATCTCTCAACTCGAGCATTTGCTTGAAATATTAACTTCAACTCTTGGAACATCTCATATGCTCCATGACGTTCAAAACGTCTTTGAAGTCCCGATTCTAAGCCGTAAAGCATGGCACACTGAACTATCGAGTAGTCATCAGATCGAGCTTGCCAGACGTTCATAACATCAGCATCTGCTCGTGCAGCAGGCCTTTCACCTAGCGGTGCATCAAGGACATAATTCTTCTGTGTAGCAATGAGGATAATCCTCAAGTTACGGACCCAGTCCGTATAGTTGCTACCATCATCTTTCAACTTAGCTTTCTCTAGGAACGCATTAAAATTCAAGGGAACGGTAGCACGGGCCATTGATCTACAACAACATAGATATGCAAAAACTATCAGGTACTAAGTTCATGATAAATTAAAGTTCAATTAATCATATTACTTAAGAACTCCCACTTAGATAGACATCCCTCTAGTCATCTAAATGATCACATGATCCATATCAACTAAACCATGTCCGATCATCACATGAGATGGAGTAGTTTTCAATGGTGAACATCTCTATGTTAATCATATCTACTATATGATTCACGTTCGACCTTTCGGTCTCAGTGTTCCGAGGCCATATCTGCATATGCTAGGCTCGTCAAGTTTAATCTGAGTATTCTGCACGTGCAAAACTGGCTTGCACCCGTTGTATGTGAACATAGAGCTTATCACACCCGATCATCACGTGGTGTCTCGGCACGATGAACTGTCGCAAAGGTGCATACTCAGGGAGAACACTTATACCTTGAAATTTAGTGAGGGGTCATCTTATAATGCTACCGCCGTACTAAGCAAAATAAGATGCATAAAAGATAAACATCACATGCAATCAAAAAATGTGATATGATATGGCCATCATCATCTTGTGCCTTTGATCTCCATCTCCAAAGCACCGTCATGATCTCCATCGTCACCGGCTTAACACTTTGATCTCCATCGTAGCGTCGTTGTCGTCTCGCCAACTATTGCTTCTACAACTATCGCTACCGCATAGTGATAAAGTAAAGCAATTACATGGCGATTGCATTTCATACAATAAAGTGACAACCATAAGGCTCCTGCCAGTTGCCGATAACTTTTACAAAACATGATCATCTCATACAATAACGTATATCACATCATGTCTTGACCATATCACATCACAGCATGCCCTGCAAAAACAAGTTAGACGTCCTCTACTTAGTTGTTGCAAGTTTTACGTGGCTGCTACAAGCTTATAGCAAGAACCGTTCTTACCTAGGCATCAAAACCACAACGATTTTTCGTCAAGTGCGCTATTTTAACCTTCAACAAGGACCGGCCGTAGTCAAACTCGATTCAACTAAAGTTGGAGAAACAGACACCCGCCAGCCACCTGTGTGCAAAGCACGTCGGTAGAACCAGTCTCATGAACGCGGTCATGTAATGTCGGTCCGGGCCGCTTCATACAACAATACCGCCGAATCAAAGTAAGACTTTGGTGGTAAGCAGTATGACTATTATCACCCACAACTCTTTGTGTTCTACTCGTGCATATCATCTATGCATAGACCTGGCTCGGATGCCACTGTTGGGAAACGTAGCATGCAATTTCAAAAAAATTCCTACGCTCACGCAAGATCTATCTAGGAGATGCATAGCAACAAGAGGGGGAGAGTGTGTCCACGTACCCTCGTAGACCGAAAGCGGAAGCGTTAGCTTAACGCGGTTGATGTAGTCGAACGTCTTCGCGATCCAACCGATCAAGCACCGAACGTACGGTACCTCCAAGTTCAGCACACGTTTACTTGATGACGTCCCTCGAACTCTTGATCCAGCAGAGGGTCGAGGGAGAGTTCCGTCAGCACGACGGCGTGGCGACGGTGTTGGTGATGTGATTTGAGCAGGGCTTCGCCTAAGCACTACGACAATATGACCGGAGGTGTAAACTGTGGAGGGGGGCACCGCACACGGCTAAGAACAATTGATGTGCCTTTGGGGTGCCCCTCGCCCCCGTATATAAAGGAAGGGAGGAGGAGAGGGCCGGCCTAGGCGCGCCCCCAAGGGGGAGGAGTCCTACTTGGACTCCATGTCCAATTCGGCCCCCCTCTTCCTTTTTCCGGAGTGGGAAAGGGGAAAGGGAGAGAGAAGAGGAGAAGGAAAGGGGGGCGCGCCCCCTCCCCTAGTCCAATTTAGACTCCCCATGGGAGGGGGCGTAGCCACCCCTTGTGGGCTGCCTCCCCTCTTCCCTATGGCCCATGTAGGCCCAATAATTCCCCGGGGGGTTCCGGTAACCCCTCGGTACTCCGTTATGTACCCGATACACTCCGGAACCCTTCCGGTGTCCGAATACTACCTTCCAATATATCAATATTTACCTCTCGACCATTTCGAGACTCCTCGTCATGTCCGTGATCTCATCCGGGACTCCGAACAATCTTCGGTCACCAAAACACATAACTCATAATACAAATCGTCATCGAACGTTAAGTGTGCGGACCCTACGGGTTCGAGAACTATGTAGACATGACCGAGACACATCTTCGGTCAATAACCAATAGCGGAACCTGGATGCTCATATTGGCTCCTACATATTCTACGAAGATCTTTATCGGTCAAACCGCACAACAACATACGTCATTCCCTTTGTCATCGGTATGTTACTTGCCCGAGATTCAATCGTCGGTATCTTCATACCTAGTTCAATCTCTTTACCGGCAAGTCTCTTTACTCGTTCCATAATGCATCATCCTGCAACTAACTCATTAGTCACATTGCTTGCAAGGCTTCATATGATGTGCATTACCGAGAGGGCCCAGAGATACCTCTCCGATACTCGGAGTGACAAATCCTAATCTCGATCTATGCCAACCCAACAAACACCTTCGGAGACACCTGTAGAGCATCTTTATAATCACCCAGTTACGTTGTGACGTTTGATAGCACACAAGGTGTTCCTCCGGTATTCGGGAGTTGCATAATCTCATAGTCAGAGGAATATGTATAAGTCATGAAGAAAGCAATAGCAATAAAAACTTAACGATCATTATGCTAAGCTAACGGATGGGTCTTGTCCATCACATCATTCTCCTAATGATGTGATCCCGTTCATCTAATGACAACACATGTCTATGGTTAGGAAACTTAACCATCTTTGATTAATGAGCTAGTCTAGTAGAGGCATACTAGGGACACTGTGTTTTGTCTATGTATTCACACATGTATTAAGTTTCCGGTTAATACAGTTCTAGCATGGATAATAAACATTTATCATGATATAAGGAAATATAAATAACAACTTTATTATTGCCTCTAGGGCATATTTCCTTCAGTCTCCCACTTGCACTAGAGTCAATAATCTAGTTTACATAGTAATGATTCTAACACCCATGGACTCTTGGTGCTGATCTTGTCTTGCTCGTGGAAGAGGCTTAGTCAACGGGTCTGCAACATTCAGATCCGTATATATTTTGCAAATCTCTATGTCTCCCTCCTTGACTTGATCACAGATGGAGTTGAAGCGTCTTTTGATGTGTTTGGTTCTTTTGTGAAATCTGGATTCCTTCGCTAAGGCAATTGATCCAGTATTATCACAAAAGATTTTCATTGGATCCGATGCTCTAGGTATTACACCTAGATCGGATATGAACTCCTTCATCCAGACTCCTTCATTTGCTGTTTCCGAAGCAGCTATGTACTCCGCTTCACACGTAGATCCCGCCACGACGCTCTGCTTGGAACTGCACTAACTGACAGCTCCACCATTCAATATAAATACGTATCCGGTTTGTGACTTAGAGTCATCCGGATCAGTGTTAAAGCTTGCATCGACGTAACCATTTACGACAAGCTCTTTTTCACCTCCATAAACGAGAAACATATCCTTTGTCCTTTTCAGGTATTTCAGGATGTTCTTGACCGCTGTCCAGTGATCCACTCCTGGATTACTTTGGTACCTCCCTGCTAAACTTATAGTAAGGCACACATCAGGTCTGGTACACAGCATAGCATACATGATAGAACCTATGGCTGAGGCATAGGGAATGACTTTCATTTTCTCTCTATCTTCTGCAGTGGTCGGGCATTGAGTCTTACTCAACTTCACACCTTGCAACACAGGCAAGAACCCTTTCTTTGACTGATCCATTTTGAACTTCTTCAAAACTTTATCAAGGTATGTGCTTTGTGAAAGTCCTATTAAGCGTCTCCATCTATCCCTATAGATCTTGATGCCCAATATATAAGCAGCTTCACCGAGGTCTTTCATTGAAAAATTCTTATTCAAGTATCCTTTTATGCTATCCAGAAATTCTATATCATTTCCAATCAACAATATGTCATCCACATATAATATTAGAAATGCTACAGAGCTCCCACTCACTTTCTTGTAAATACGAGCTTCTCCAAAAGTCTATATAAAACCATATGCTTTGATCACACTATCAAAGCGTATATTCCAACTCCGAGAGGCTTGCACCAGTCCATAAATGGATCGCTGGAGCTTGCACACTTTGTTTGCACCCTTAGGATCGACAAAACCTTCTGGTTGCATCATATACAACTCTTCTTTGAGAAATCCATTAAGGAATGCAGTTTTGACATCCATTTGCCAGATTTCATAATCATAAAATGCGGCAATTGCTAACATGATTTGGACAGACTTAAGCCTCGCTATGGGTGAGAAGGTCTCATCGTAGTCAACTCCTTGAACTTGACGAAAACCTTTCGCAACAAGTCGAGCTTTGTAGACAGTAACATTATCGTCAGCGTCAGTCTTCTTCTTGAAGATCCATTTATTCTCAATGGCTTGCCGATCATCGGGCAAGTCAACCAAAGTCCACACTTTGTTCTCATACATGGATCCCATCTCAGATTTCATGGCCTCAAGCCATTTTGCAGAATCTGGGCTCATCATCGCTTCCTCATAGTTCGTAGGTTCGTCATGGTCTAGTAACATGACTTCTAGAACAGGATTACCGTACCACTCTGGTGTGGAACGTACTCTGGTTGACATACGAGGTTCGGTAGTAACTTGATCCGAAGTTTCATGATCATCATCATTAACTTCCTCACTAATTGGTGTAGGCATCACTGGAACTGATTTCTGTGATGAATTACTTTCCAATTCGGGAGAAGGTAAAATTACCTCATCAAGTTCTACTTTCCTCCCACTCACTTCTTTCGAGAGAAACTCCTTCTCTAGAAAGGATCCATTCTTAGCAACAAAGATCTTGCCTTCGGATCTGTGATAGAAGGTGTACCCAACAGTCTCCTTTGGGTATCCTATGAAGACGCATTTCTCCGATTTGGGTTCGAGCTTATCAGGTTGAAGCTTTTTCACATAAGCATCGCAGCCCCAAACTTTAAGAAACGACAGCTTAGGTTTCTTGCCGAACCACAGTTCATACGGTGTCGTCTCAACGGATTTAGATGGTGCCCTATTTAACGTGAATGCAACTGTCTCTAATGCATAACCCCAAAACGATAGTGGTAAGTCGGTAAGAGACATCATAGATCGCACCATATCTAATCAAGTATGGTTACAACGTTCGGACACACCATTACGCTGTGGTGTTCCAGGTGGCGTGAGTTGTGAAACTATTCCACATTGTTTTAAATGAAGACCAAACTCGCAACTCAAATATTCGCCTCCGCGATCAGATCGTAGAAACTTTATTTTCTTGTTACGATGATTTTCCATGTCACTCCGAAATTCTTTGAACTTTTCAAATGTTTCAGACTTATGTTTCATTAAGTAGATATTCCACATTGTCTTAGTCGTGGTGGGGTGCCAGATCTAGAGTTCGATGGCGTGTCCGGGGTGTTGCCCCGGTCTGATTTGTTCAACGACAATGGCTTCACTTTTGGTGAGCCACCTTGGAGGTCCGCAAAGCTGCATATCAACGATGGAGCCGCGTCGAGCTCGGGTGAGGAGGTGATCCATTATTCTTTTCTTCGGTGGCTGCTGTGGTGGTGCCGGAGGCAGGTGACGGGCGTTGGTGTCAAGCTCAGAGATGTTCTGCTATCTTTTCAGTTTTGTCATGTTGGTTTTTACGTGACTTGTACTTTGTTCTTTATGATATGAATGAGACACGTATTACCATGAAAAAAAATGCCTACCTTTTAACAACAACATCGTCCCTCGACATGGAAGGATATATAGATCGATGGTGTACCTGCTACAGCCTTCGCAACATTGTCGTCGGATACGTACTGCTAGCTAGTTTTGGCTTTCCTTTCCTTAGATTTTTTTTAGATGGAACACTCGTATTTCATTAAGACACAGCTAAATCGCCGGTTAGAGCACGGGTTACATCATCAGGATAGTTAGAGAACCACTAGTTAGACTCTCTAGCAACTAAACCCGCACCAATAGCAGCCATCACATGCGTTGGCTTGTTACAAACACGTGGCGTGTGTACAACCATAGTCTGGCACTAGTAGAAAACAGGGAACTAGTCCCGGTTCCAAAGGGCCTTTAGACCCAGTTCTGGAACCGGGACAAAAGGGTCGGGACTAAAGCCCAAAACCTTTGGTCCCGGTTCGCTTACGAACTGGGACAGAAGGGGCTCCACGTGGCCGCTGCGGGGCGCCCAGGCAGGAGGACCTTTAGTCCCGGTTGGTAACACCAACCAGGACCAAAAGGCTGCCACGCGTCAGCAACTCGCAGGCACTGGGGTTTTTTTTTGAAAGGGGGGTTAGGGGTTTTGGAGGGTTAATTTAGGGGTTTCATATTGTGTTAGCTAGCTAATAAAGAGAACTCGACACGCTAGCTAGTAAGCAAATGAAGGAACCATTAATTACACACACTACTGGAATCTGGTAATTTGCCGTCTGCCACCTCTTTGCCGTCCGCTTCCACAAAGCGGACGGCAAAGAAAGTGCAGATGGCAAAAAGTCTATTTGCCGTCCGCTGTTTCTTTGCCGTCAGCCAGCTGACGGCAAAGAGCTATAAGGCAGACGGCAAAGGGCCAGGTGGGTCCCACGGGGCACGGCGTGGCTAGGTTAGGTTCTTTGCTGTCCGCCAGCGGACGGCAAAGAGGAGACGTGGGCTAGCCCTAAATGGCCGCCCTCTTTGCCGTCTGCTAGCAGACGACAAAGAAGGCCCACTTAACGGGCCGAGCCGTCTCCCCTCTCTCTCTCTTTCTCTGTTTCCCTCCCGCGAGATACGAAACGAGATGAAGAAAAAGAAGAGAGGGGGAAAAGCAAGAAAGAAAAGAAAAGAAAAAAGGAAACAAGAAAAACAAAGAAGCTCAAGCACTTACAGAAAACACAAAAGAGCAAACGTAGAAACAGGAGAAAAGACGAGAAACCAGTGTCGCCCCCGTCGCCGGAGAGGACTGCGCGGGCCCGCCCCGGTGCAGGACCCCTCCCCGTGGCCCTACGCCGCCCCGCCCCGCTGCCGCCCTCCTCCCCGCGGCCCCTGCGCCGCCCCGCCCCACCGGCCGACCTCGCCCTCCACCGGCGATCCCCTGCAGGTTTGTTCTTCACCCCTTTTTTTAGTTTTGTTTTTTTTAGTTTCTTCTAGTTTAGTTTCTGTTTTAGTTTTATTTTCAGTTTAGTTTTAGTTTTAGTTTTAGTTTTAGTTTATTTTAGTTTAGTTTATTTTAGATTAGTTTTAGTTTTAGTTTAGAAGAAGAAGAGGAGTAGAAGGAGGAGGAGGAGGGAGGAAGAGGAGGAGAAGAAGAAGAAGAAGAAGCAGAAGAAGAAGAAGAAGAAAAAGAAAAAGAAGAAGAAGAAGGAAAGGAAAAAAGAGGGCGCCCGGGGACGAGTGGGTTAGGGGTTCCTTGGTGTCGATGGAACCCTAAATAGCAAGTATCGTCGGTGCGAGATACATGTGGCCGTCGGTGTCGAACACTACATCCATGTCCCACAAGTGACGCCGACGTCTGGCGTCCCAAAGCAACTGTTCTCGGCGTCGATGGCGGTTAAACACCATCGCGAATTTGCCTGGCAGCCTCTGCGATGATGATTAAAAGGCAAGTGTTGAAACTTGAAACACCCAAACTGACTCAAGTCGGTTTGGTTGTTTGAAATTTCAAAACTTGGCTTTAATCCTCATCGCAGAGGCTGCCAGACAAATTCGCGATGGTGTTCGACCGTCATCGGCCACCAGAACTATTGTTGCGGGACGCCGGGCGCCGGCTTCACTTGTGGAATGTGGATCTAGTGTTCAACGCCGAGCGCCACATGTATCTCGCACCGATGATACTTGCTATTTAGGGTTCCATCGACGCCAAGGACCCCCTAACCCGCTCTGTTCCGGTCTTCGTGCCGATGTGCGTCCAGTAGGAAGTCAATATGAGTAATCATGCATGGATGTACACCGGTTACACTTGTCAGAAAGTTTGGACCGAGGAATGGTTAACAAAAACGAAGGGGTTTGTTAGAGCCGCATTTGCAAATGGCCAGGAATTTAGCTGGTGCCCCTGTGCCCGTTGCGACAACTATAGCAAGAGGGACGAGCTTGAAATGAGTAAAGACCTGCAGAAGTTTGGTTTTACACCTGGTTACAGGATCTGGACATTACATGAGGAGGAGGGAGGAAGAGGAGGAGAAGAAGAAGAAGAAGAAGAAGAAGAAGAAAAGAAGAAGAAGAGGAAAAAGGAGAAGAGGAAGAAGAGGAAGAAGAAGAAGAAGATATTGAATCTGCAAATATTGCTGCACTGGTTGAATGTTGTGAAAGTTTTGTGAAACTTCCAGATAGCATTGTCAGGCTTCAAGGGCACCATAGAACATGTCACCATAGAATGAACATATCACCATAAAACCTCCCCCCGCCAATTCTTTAGATATAGTTTTAGATAATAAATAGTTTTAGATAGTTTACATATTAGAAAAGAAGAAGGAAAAAAAGGAAAAAGGAAAAAGGAAAAGAAGGAAAAGAAGAAGAGGGAAAGGGAAAGGAAGAAGAGGAAGAGGAGGAGAAAAAGAATAAGAAAAAGAAGAAGAAGAAGAAGAAGAAGAAGAAGAAGAAGAAGAAGAAGAAGAAGAAGAAGAAGAAGAAGAAGAAGAAGAAGAAGAAGAAAAGGAAAAAGAGGAAAAAAGAAGAAGAGGGGAAGAAGAAGAAAAAGACACATTTATACTTTCTTATTTAGGGTTCCGCCACGTTTTGCAGTTTCTTTCTTTTCTTTAGTTGAATGTTTTTATACTACTAGCTAGTTGCCTAGTTTGCTGACCCAAAGAAGTTAAAATAGTTATTATATGAAATTCAACTAAAGTCAACATTTTTGACGATTAGTGCTACAAATAAATTCAACTAGAGCCATCATATGTCCACAAGTGCATTGTTTTTTGAATGAGAAATGATAACTTGGTGTAGTTGATTATCTTCTGCTGCTTATCAGAGATGGGGGGAAGCCACCACCGCAGACTCCGCTCTGCCACACCGGAGTACGAGTTGGATGCTTTCGAGTTCTTCAGTATCATACTTGGGACTTCAGTATCATCCACGAGGCAGGTATATAAAAGGAGAGATCTCCCCTTCACCCATCTCATTATGATAACTCTGTTGTTTGCTACATCACTCATTGTCCCAAACTGCAGAGGCTGCCTGACACTTTTATGAACATGCTGGGTGAAGATCCGCCAAATAATGTGAAGCTGCGACAGGCCGGCAGCGGGTTTCGCAGGCTGTGGGACGTGGAGTTGGTGATCAAGGAGGGCCACATGTACCTGTGTCGTGGCTGGGAGAAGTTCTACTGTGCCTACGACCTGCGGCAGGGGTACTTCCTTCTCTTCAGATACGACGACAACGCCACCATGCTCATCGTGAAGGTGTTCAACGCGACTATGTGTCGCATGCGCTACGCTGACAACGATGATGCCAGTACGTTCTGCCTCTTCTTATTCCTCTACATTTGGCTTTGTCTCGCATCGATTGTTAATGGTCATTGTTGCATTTGGACAGGCAATGGGAGCAGCAGCAGCGACACTGGCTACAGCCAAAGCAGCAGCGATTCTGGCTGTAGCAAAAGCAACAACGATTCTGGCTGTAGCAAAAGCAACAGCAAGGAGGATGATCCGAACTGGAGTGGGGAAGAAAAGGAGCAGAGTGGGCATCAGGCTGAGGATGACCTAGCGATGGTGGTGGCTGAGGATGACCTAGCGATGGTCGTGCCTGTCCTGCCTGAAGATGGCCTCGCGATGGTGGTGGTGCCTGACAATGACCTCGCACTGGTGGTGGTGCCGGCGATCCCACAGCTGGGCGACATGACCACGCCAATTGTGGTAGAAGACTACATCCCACTGCCTCCACCGCCTCGCCGCTCTTGGCGCATTAGGCTGAGGAAGGAGAAGGAGAAGAACAATGAGAACTGAACTATTTCAGGTATGTTTGATCTCCAAAATGATCTATATATACTTAGCTTTGTTTCCTCCGAAATGACATAAGTTAGCTCTAATATGCTTAGTTACCTATGTTAGCTCTAATATGCTTAGTTACCTATGTTAGCTCTAATATGCTAAGTTATCTCTACTATGCTTACTTTCCTATAGGTTAACTCCAAAATTACTTATGTTAGCACAAAATGACCAAGTTTACATAATAAGCTTATAGTCTTCTTCTTCTTCTTCTTCTTCTTCTTCTTCTTCTTCTTCTTCTTCTTCTTCTTCTTCTTCTTCTTCTTCTTCTTCTTCTTCTTCTTCTAGTATTCTTCTAGTCTTCTTCTTCTTCTTCTTCTTCATTTTCTTCTAGGTTAGCTCCATTTTACTTAAGTATGCTTACTTCTTATAGTCTTGTTCTTCTTCTTCATTTTATTCTTCTTCTTCTAACATCTTGTTTATCATTTTGCAGATTTGATTTAATTCACGGAAGCTTGCATGGATGGAGTGCTTCTTTTCCATTTGTGCTTTTATTTTGTATCAATGAACTTGCATGGTTGGAACTTGTTATGTGGATGGATGGATAACGGTGTTGGATGAACAATGTGAAACTTTTGTAATATGTAAGGATGGAACTATATATGTGTTGGTTATGTATGTATATATGATGAAACTAGTGTGTTGGATATGCTTGTTGTGTATATACGTATATCTGCGAATTGCTATCAAATTGAATGAATTAAATTAAAAACAGGGCTGTACAGGCTCTTTGCCGTCAGCTAGCTGACGGTAAACATGCCATGTGGCAGCTACCTGTGATTCCTGGGACTGGCATGTTTGAGAACTTTGCCGTCTGCCAGCGGACGGCAAAGACGTTAGCCTCTTTGCCGTCCGCTGGCTGACGGCAAAGCACGCCGTTAACCCCTAACGACCCTCACCCCACCTCACTGCCGTCCACGATCTTTGCCGTCTGCTGGCCACCAGAGGCGGACGGCACAATCCTTTGCCGTCCGTTTCTAGGAAGCGGGCGGCAAAGAAGGCCTTTGCTGGCATGTGTTCATCCGGACATTTTGCCGTCTGCTGGTGGACGGCAAAGAGGTTTGCCGTCCGTGATCTATGCCTTTGCCGTCCGCCGTGGCGGACGGCAAAGAAGCTGATTCCAGTAGTGACAAGATCGTCATGAACATATACAGAGAGAAGTGACCTCTCTTTCTCCGAGAGATTGGTCGAACAACAAGTTTTCGTATATCTATCCGACGCTACTACATATATACAATATAACATCTCTTACAATCCCTCATCTAAAATCCATTTCAATTTCCAGATGGTATTCTCCCTTCTCATTTATGACGTGGTCAAGAAAGAATCCCGCAAATTCCTCTTGAATTGCTCGTATGCGATCATGTGGTAGGAGTTCATCCCGCATCTGCCACATCTAATTTAAAGAAGGGGGTCAATACATATATATGAATGAAAGTCAACACAAATGATGGTTATAAAATAAAATTATGAATATTGTTTACGTACTTCATATTGTTTGTCAGAGTAGCCCCGTTGAGAGGTCGAGTTGTAGATGAACTTGCAAATGTAGTATCCACATAAATTATTCCCGCCTTCCTGCCACAAGCACTTTACGAGAATAGAGTTCAATCGAACTGATAATCAAGCATGATAAATGGTATTGATGAAACTAGAATCAATGGGAGATGCGCGGAACTAGCTACTACTACTTACTTTTGGGTGTGTAAATCGCAGGTCCCTCGGCAGTCCCGGAACCATTCCAGTGAACTCTTTCCAAACCCTGCCAGACAAAGAAAATAATTATTTGATATCCGGAAATAAACAAAGTTGCCGATATGATATGGTGCGATAATGATCGATTGAACTTACTTCTGGAGCATTGCAGTCATGTCCGCATAAAGCTGGGGATCTTTTCGTCTCGAGTCTAAGACAGTTACTACTCCCCAGTCAAGCTTAATCTCTAGCAGAATAAAGTGGAAGCTGCGCACGCATGCATAACTCATCAATTACATTACTATAACCTCGAGTAAGTGAAACCGAATATGCACAAGATAGTAACACTCACTTGAAGTTGTAAGGAAAGAGTATTTTCCCTTTGTTTTGATTTCGAAGTAACGATTTTAGCAAGTTGTCCTCAGTATCTTTGTCTCTGTTTTGAACCGACCATTCATTTATGGTATTTGGGTTAATGAACCCAATGTCATAGATTTGTGCTTTTTGCATTCGATGATCTTCAGTCTGCATAATATAGTAAGGATAATTATATATACATGCAATGAAAGAGCTGAGCTATAGAGACTTAATTACAGAGGTAATACTTACAGACAGTAGCAAGTCATGAGTTGTTTGTCGAGGGCGTCTTGATTGAATAACTGGAATAACTCCACAAATTCAACAGGCATCACCTCAGTTCCAACGAGGTCGTGCTCCTCTTTAAGTCCCAGCATCAAAGTATCCTTCCCAGACTTCCTGCAGGTATCCATGTACCATTCATGCAATCTTCGCATCATCGTTGTTAGAGAAGGATGATCAGGTTTGACGACAGGCTTCCCGTACTCGTTTATGAAGATATCTACTACCTCTAACATTTCAAACTGTACATCATCGGCTAGGTAATCAGCAGGATTAGTACCGGGCACTAGCCCCGGATGATTAGCGACGATATCGCTAGACACCTTGAGCGGGGGGCACGATTGCTTCGCCTGTTCGCCGAGCTGGGGAATTGTTTTCCCACTTCTTCGTTTTGCTTCTCTTGCAACACTGCAAGTACTTCTCGACCGCTCCGCTTACTTATATGTCCTTTCAATAATGCGCTCATAGTTGGATTGCGGCGGAGACGGTGGTGGTCGCTTAAGGGCACGCAGAGTGCGCTTCACTTTCACCTGATCTATTGTTTCCTTCGAAGGTGGAGGTTTCTGTGCAAAATGGGCCTCCACTTCGGCAACACTGATTTTTGTGTTTTCCTCGTCAGCCCTCTCATATGGTAACTTTTCCAGAGTCTTGAGGCTTGGACCGTATTTGAATCTCTTCCCGCCGGGTCCTCTTGTACTGCTAGCCACCGGAGCGGCGCCGTCTCTCTTCCGACGTTGCTGACGCGGCAGAGTCTGCTGACACGCCGGATAAGGCTTAGGAGGAGGCGGAGTGCTTCGACGCGCCGGAGGAGGCGGAGTGCCCTCACGCGCCGGAGGAGGCGGAGGACGAGGCGGAGTGCCCTGATCACTCGCCGAAGGAGGAGGAGGAGGAGGAGGAGGAGGATGAGGAGGAGGAGGAGGCGTAGTGCCCTGACTCGCCGAAGGAGGAGGAGGAGGAGGAGGAGGCGTCCAGTTTGGAAGCTTGATGTACTCCTTCCTCCATAGACAGGTGCTCCTTAAAGCATTTTCCAGATGATTCTCCCCTTCACCTGTAGGGTAGTTAAGCTCCAGCTCCTCAAATCCCTCCATTATTTCATTCACCATCACAACAGCATAGCCATGTGGAATCGGACGGCAATAGAAAGTTCCCTCAGCTTGAGGAGGTGCAACAGAGCGGACCGCCGCCTTCAAAGTCAGGTTCTGCCATTTTGTCATTAGCTCGCAATGTTGAGCCTCCGTGATAGTATCCACGGGGTAGCGAGGAGCCGTGAAATCAGGCTGAACGAGCTCCGTGGAACCCACGCTGCTTCTCCGCTGAGATGGTGGGGTAGCTTCTGGGGTAGCGTCGAAGCAAGGATCTTCGTGCCGCTGAGATGGTTGGCCGGAGCTGCAAGTTCCTCTAGCTTTGCTATTCTTGCATTGAGCTTCTGCATTTTGCTCACTTACGCTTTCCTCTTTCTCTCTCGGCTTCTGGAACCACCGCTGCCGGGAAACCCAACCACCCACGGAACAGAGCCTGGTGTGCCTCGTGTTCGTCCAGGGTGCTCAAGATTCCCGAGGGCCTCTGTCAGCTCGTCCTTCTCTCTGTTGGGAATGAACGTCCCTTCCTGCGCTGCCCTGATATATTCCTGAAGCTTCTTCATGGGTATTGCAAGTTGCTCGTCCGTCCAACGACACTCCCCTGTTTCTGGGTCCAAAGTTTCCCCAACCCCAAAGAACCAAGTCCTTGAACGATCTGGCCAGTTCAATGTCACTGGTTGGACCCCTTTAGCAATCAGGTCTTGCTCAGCTTTGTCCCACAACGGCCGGGCTTTGTAGTAGCCACCTGACCCCGTGTGATGGTGATACCTCTTCTTTGCAGCATTTTTCTTGTTTGTCTTTGACCTTTTCTTACCCTTATCCGATTTCTTGTAGGCCACAAATGCGGGCCAGTGATCTCTTATCTTCTCATATCGGCCGGTGAATTCCGGAGTCTTCCCTTTGTCGACAAACTTTGTGTTCAACTCTTTCTTCCAGTTCCTGAATAGATCTGCCATCTTCTTAAGAGCAATCGCCTTGACCTTTGGCTCTATAACTGGCTTATTCGGATCCTCCTCTGGCGGTAGGCTGAAATTTGCCATCAGCGAGGTCCAAAGATCACCTTTCAGTCTATCCTGGACATAAGAAACTTCAGGGTCGTCCTTAGTCTTATTCCATTGCTGGACACTGATCGGGACGCTGTCCCTAACAATAGCTCCGCACTGATGTACAAATGCGTCCTTGGTCCGCTTGGGAGCAATCGGTTGGCCATCATCCGCGATTTCTGTGATCGTGAACCTTTCATCTTGGCGCAACCTTTTCTTCGGGCCTCGTCTCCTTACAGAAGTCTGGCTCGATCTAGAGGGCTATAAAAGAAGAAAGAAGTGTTAATATATGTACATACCAAAACAATTAATGCATCAAGTCAGCACAGGCGGGATTAATATATATACCTCGCCGGACTTTGCAACAGCTCCCTCCTCCTTTCGGTCACCGGAGCCATCATCATGGTCTTCTTCCTTCGCCATTCGGTCACCGGAGCCGTCATGATCTCCTTCATCCTCCATTGTTGGATTACCGGAGCCATCATCCACTCATTCCTGACCATTGGTGTCATTGAGAAACAACAAGGGATCACCTCCGTTGCGGATTATATCCCCCAACAACTCTTCTTGTCCTAAGTCTCTGTCCATAGTTTCTGCAAATATTACAACATGGCAATATACAAACATGAGAGATGGATATATTAGTGGCAAACATAGACCTAGCTAATATCACAACAAGGAATCATATGCATATATGAGCAATGAATTAGTTGCGGACCGCCTCTCTCATGCATGTCCGACGTCCCCCCTCATGTCGAAGTTATCGGGCCAGGGTTATACTTTCAGGGTTTGGGTGGCCTCAATATATCTAGATTTGTACCGGTTTGGGATGGCCTCGACAACGCTTTTTCAGTCCCAGTTTGGGTGGACTCGAGAGTTGGTCGGGCGAGAGGGGGTTGATCGATGTCCCCCCTCATGTCGAAGTTACCGAAGTTTTCTTCTAGGGGTTTGGCTGGCCTCGAGAGTTTGTCGGGTAGGGGATGGAGGGGGTAGGAGATCGACAACACTTTTTTTCTAGGGTTTGGGTGTGGCCTCGAGAGTTGGTCGCCTGATATGTCCACCGCGATATAAAATGATACATAGATGACAACAATTCTTTATTAGAAAGCAAGCCCGATATCCGACATATCTACATATCGTCCGGTTTTTCCGATATATCTAGACTTGTTCCGGTTTGGGGTGGCCTCGACAACGCTTTTTCAGTCCCAGTTTGGGTGGACTCGAGAGTTGGTCGGGCGAGAGGGGGTTGATCGATGTCCCCCCTCATGTCGAAGTTACTGGAGTTTTCTATATGAACAAAAAAAATTCCACATGACATGTCAGACGAGCGGACCGCCTCTCTCTCATGCATGTCCGACATCCCCCCTCATGTCGAAGTTACCGGGGAGGGGGTAGATCGACAACGACGCTCACCCCTTATTTTGAATATATGAACATTTTAACTTATTAACTTAGTAACTTGGTAAATTTTAACTAATTTCTATGAACAAAAAAATGCTATCCATCCATACATACATAGCCACATACATACATGGAAAAAAATGCTATGAACAAAAAAATACATATAGCCACATATATGAAAAAAATACATATATGAACAAAAAAATGCTATGAACAAAAAAACATCATATATACATCCATCCATACATACATATAGCCACATACATACATTATATATGAACAAAAAAATTCATCATAGAAAAAAAATCAACATATAAAAAAAATGCAGCGAGCCGGGGCGGCGGCGGCTCACAGCGGGGGCGCCCGGAGACGGCGACGGCGACGGTGGGGGCGGCGAGGGCACCGGCGACGGCGACGGCGGGGGCGGGCCGGGGCAGGGGCGCGGCCGGGCGCGCTCGAGGGCGGGGCAGGGGCGCGGGCTCGGGGGCGGGGCAGGGCCGCGGGCTCGGGGAGGACGACGGCAACGACGGGGCAGGGGCACAGCGACGGCGACAGCGGGGGCGGCGGACGGCGTCGGGGTAGCCTGGCAGCGTCGATGAGCTCGGTGTCGTCGGGGGAACTGGCGATGAAACTGTGAAAATCTCTAAGTGTGGGCTTATATACACACACCTTTAGTCCCGGTTCGTGCCACAAACCGGGACCAATTCCTACCTTTGGTCCCGATTCGTGCCACCAACCGGGACCAAAGGTCTCTTTTCGTCATCCCAAAGGGCGGGAAGCAGAGACCTTTGGTCCCGGTTGGTGGCATGAACCGGGACGAAAGGGGGGCATTGGTCCCGGTTGGTGCCACCAACCGGGACCAAAGGTGGGTATTGGTCCCGGTTGGTGCCACCAACCGGGACGAAAGGGGGGTGCTGCCCGGGGCCAAAAGTTTAGTCCCACCTCGCTAGTTGAGAGGGGCTCGGAGTGGTTTATAAGCGCCGCTGCGCCAGCCACTTCGAGCTCCTCTCTACTGCAGGCCTACGGGCCTAAATATTGTCTCTCTACCTATGGGCCTACTGGGACTGCTGCGGGCCTGCATCCTGGCCCAACTGGCGGTTGGGTTTCTAGTCGTATGCAGGCCATGGTGGCCCAGTAGGCGGCATTTTTTTAATATGTTTTCCCAGTTTTTTTGTTTTGTTTTTTGTTTATTTATTTTCTTTTTTCTACTTACAGCTAAGTACTTAGAGGTTTTGAGTGATTCTTTTTTGCTTTAGGTCACAAAAATTATAAACTTTCTGTTAGTGCTATTAGTTTTCAAATTTGAATAGTTTAAATTTGAATTCTTTGAAATTTGTGTGAATCACTAGTTTGTGAATAACTTTACTTTAAAATAGATTTTTGAGTGATTCTTTTTTCTGCTATTTAATATTAGTGTGTTTTATCATTATATTCAATTTGGTAATTTTAAATGGGTGTTTTAATCAAAAATAGATTTTGTTATTTTAGTTTGCTATTAAAGTTTCTAACAAAAAAATTCTTTATGAAAATTCTTTTTGCTATTAATGTTTTGAACAAAAGAATATTTTAATTGATTCTTTTTAGTTCATTCTTTTTTGCTATTAGAGTTTTATAAAAGTTTTCTAGTTCATTCTTTTTGCTATTAGTTCATTCTTTGAGCTAAATGACCCTGAAGTTGAAAAACACTACAAATGAACTCTGAACAGGTTAAAAGTTGGCATGGTGTCATCATTTCACCCACATAGCAAGTGCTAAAAACTTGAGAGGGTTACGGCAAAAAATGGATGCACTTCGTGTACAAAATGGACAATCTCTTTCGAAGTATCAGGGTTTCGGACGAAAACTCATCTGTTACAAAGGGATTTCATTTTTTGGAACTTATTTGAACTCCAGACTTTTTGTGTGTTCAAAATGCACCATTCAAAGCCACATCATAAATTTTCAACCCTTTCTGACTTCATTTGGTATTTTTCATGCATTTACTGATTTGTTTGAGCTAAATGGCCCAGAAATTGAAAAGCACTACAAATGAACTCTGAAAAGGTTGAAAGTTGGCATGGTATCATCATTTCACCCACAAAGCATGTTCTAAAAAGTTGAGAGGGTTACGGCAAAAGCTGGATGCACTTCATGTACAAAATGGACAATCTCTTTCGAAGTATCAGGGTTTCGGACGAAAACTCATCTGTTACAAAGGAATTTTTTTGAACCTAAATCATACAAGTAAGAATTTTTTTCTTTTAGAAAGAAGATAAGAACAAGAGGCTGTAACACCCCCTGTATTAAGCTACAGTGATCACCCTTTTGATGAGGCCATGTCATCATGATTAATAGTGCATAATCATCATTAGCATCATATTGCATTTCAACTCCTAAGCCAAATTCAAATTTAAATGAAAGTGGAATATAAAAGTTGTCCAACATAGAAACTAAAATGTCAGATAAGTAACAAATATTCCAGAGGCTATTCTAAAATTGAAACCAACATCATTGGAATTGGATGAGTGACTCGAACAACCTCAAACAGTGGATAAAGATAATATTTAATAACCATTTATTAAATCTGAAATAAGTATGGAATTAGGTTTTGTCCAAACTAATTTTAGGTGTTAGGGAATAATGCACTGGTATTTATGAAATAGGTCACACTTTTTGCAAAAGCCATTTGGGGCCTAGACATTTAACAGTAGAGAAAAGAGAATAAAGAAAAGGAAAAAGAAACAGAAAAGGATAAAGGAACCCCCCCCCCCGACTGGGCCTCGGCCCAGCAAGCCACCGGGCCGCACAGGCCGCCCAGCCGGCCTGCCTACATGGCCGGCACCCCCCACCCACCCGACAACCCTACCCAACCCCCGACCCCCCCCTCGCTTTCGCCCCCTCCCTCGCTGGATCTGGATCGGGCGATCCCCCCGATCCCGTCCGACCCCGTCGCCGAGCCGCTCGCCGCCGCCCGGACCCGCGCCTCCCCGCCGGCCTGCACCTCTCTCCTTCGCCGTCGTCTCACGACCTCCCCCCTCGCCCTCCCGCCGCAACGACGACCAGGAGTAGTTGGAGGATCCCAGGCAGGAGGCCCTGCACCTGTTCGATCGGTTGTATCCCTGTTTGTGCTAGCCATCTTATGGCACCTTGTTTAACTTATGTCTGTACTCAGATATTGTTGCTTCCGCTGACTCGTCTATGATCGAGCATTTGTATTCGAGCCCTCGTGGCCCCTGGCTTGTATTATGATGCTTGTATGACTTATTTATGTTTTAGAGTTGTGTTGTGATATCTTCCCGTGAGTCCCTGATCTTGATCGTACACGTTTGCGTGCATGATTAGTGTACGATTGAGCCGGGGGCGCCACAAGTTGGTATCAGAGCCGACTGCCTGTAGGAATCCCCCTTTCCAATTCCTTGGCCGAAGTTGAGTCTAGACAAAGAAAACCGTTTTACTAACTTGGCTGTGTGGCTTACGGGCCCACATCGCCAACTGGGTGGTATTAGGATCTTTTATTCCTCGTCTATACTCTGGGACTCTGATCTCTCTTCTACTCGGGTTAAATGAATTTTTCTAACGCCGACACTTAGGGTCTCGTGATCACATCCACCGGAGTTCTGAAAATTTCCCCCCTTGCTTCGAGATTGTGGGCCAGGTTCTGCTTACAGGATCCTTTTATCGAGGGCACCCTGTGTTGTCACTTGCAGATTCCTCGCCCCACCAGTTTTTCCCGACGTTGATGTAGCCTTTGCTATGTCTCGTTGTGTACTTCCTTACCGCGTGCCTGCGCGCCGCCTAGCATGTCCAGTTTATGAAATTGCGCCGTTATGCTGTCCGCTTGTACCCGACGTTGTGTATGGATCAGTATGTCTTAATCGACTACTGTTATGTATCTATAACACTGCTTAAACTGTTGTCGAGTTACATCATGCTTGTCGCTAAGCACTCGCGCTTGCTTTTACTAAACTACCCCCTGTTGTAATTTAGCAGGATGGTTAGACCCGCTGGTCGTGGTCGTGGCCGTGGTGCCAACGATCCACCACCGCCGAACTATATGGCTGGAATGATGCAGCAATTTGAACTGCAACGTCAGTTCATGCAAGGGATCATGGATCAGTTTCCTCGTCCCAATATGAACCAGTATCCGGGCCCAGGGACCCTGCAGAACTTTATGCGCCTCAACCCAACCGTCTACCGCAGCTCAACTCAGCCCCTGGATGCGGATGACTGGCTTCGCGACATCACCTATGAGTTGGAATCTGGTGGCGTTGCCCCTGCAAACTATGTCACCTTCGCCTCCTTCTTTCTCAAGGGCCCCGCTGCTCAATGGTGGGACAGCCACAGGCGCACTCAACCAGCTGGCACAGTCATCACTTGGCCGGATTTCCAAGCTGCCTTCCGTGCCCGTTTCATTCCTCAGGGAATCATGGACCGGAAGAAGCAAGAGTTCCGCAACCTCACCCAGGGCAACAAGACAGTGGAAGCTTATCAGCGGGAGTTTCTGGAATTATCCCGCTATGCTGAAGAAGACATTCCCACTGATGCTCGCCGCCAGGAAAGGTTTCGCGAAGGACTTCAAGCTGACATCAAGCTAGCGCTCCTTGTGCATGAATTTGATAATTTCTCCATCTTGGTGAACAAGGCTATCCAGGTCGAGACTGGTCTGCAGGCACACCAGGGATCTCTTAGGCGCAACCGTGACACCGGTTCATCTTCGAGCCAGCCTGCACAGAAGCGTCGAATCTGGATTCCAAACAGCGTGTACCGTCCAACTGCACCTGCTCCAAGACAGTCCTATACTGCACCACGTCTGCCTCCACCACCTAGGCAGCCAGGACTTCCAGCTCCACCACCCCGAGCTCCTGCTCCCAATCCCAATGATAGTCTGTGCTACAAGTGTGGGCAGCCAGGTCATTTTTCCAGGAACTGCATTCAGAACCAGAACCAACTGGCACTTCCTGCAACTGGCCGTAGGAACAATCAGCCTCGCAACAACAATGCCAAGTCTTATGGGCGTATTCAGGCCAACCACACCGATTTCAATGAAGCTCAGGACCAGCCTGCCACCGTGATGGGTACTCTCCTTGTTAATTCAGTACCAGCTTCTGTTTTATTTGATTCGGGAGCATCGCATTCATTCATGTCCGAAGAATTTGCATACAAACACGACATTAAATGTGAGGTCATGAACACTGCAATAGTAATACACACCCCCGCGGGTCAATGTCAAACCTCCATGGGTGGCAACGACGTCACCGTTGAAATTGAAGGGCTGGAGTTTCACGCCTCCCCTTTCATACTAAAGTCTTGTAGTATCGACCTCATTCTCGGAATGGATTGGTTGAAAGCGCATACTGCTTCTATAGTTTGCGCCACGAAGATCGTCCATCTTCTACACCCTTCTGATGAAATAATAAGCTACCAGGCTCAAATCATCCAAAATGCCGAGGCGAGACTTTATGCCTTGAATGCGTTAAACGCATCACCACTTGAAGGCATCGAGAGCATTCCAGTTGTTCGCGAATTCCAAGGTGTTTTCCCAGAAGAACTCCCAGGGATACCCCCTGCTCGAGCTGTCGAATTTGTCATCGACTTGAAACCAGGCACCACTCCTATCGCCAAGCGACCCTACAAGATGCCGCCGCATGAACTCCTTGAACTTAAGGAGGAAATCGACACTTCACTTCGTAAGGGTTTCATTCGCCCAAGTTCCTCTGCTTGGGGAGCACCTTCTCTCTTTGTCAGGAAGAAGGATGGCTCAAACCGATTGGTCCAAGATTACCGTCCTATTAACCAAGCAACTATCCAGAACAAATATCCCCTTCCTCGGATAAACGATCTGTATGATCAACTGGCGGGTTCATCAGTGTTCTCTAAACTCGACTTAAGGTTGGGTTACCACCAGATCCGTGTTCGTGAAGAGGATATCCCAAAGACCGCCTTCGTTACTCGATATGGCTCATACGAGTACACTGTCATGTCATTCGGCTTAACCAATGCTCCCGCCACATTCTCCCGCCTGATGAATTATATATTCATGGAATACCTTGACAAGTTCGTCGTGGTTTACCTGGATGATATCCTAGTATACTCCAAGAACAAAGAGGAACATGCTGAACATCTTCGACTTGTTCTGGAAAAACTTCGAGAGCATCAGCTATATGCTAAGTTTTCCAAGTGTGAATTCTGGCTTCCCGAAGTAACATACCTTGGGCATGTCATCTCCAAGGATGGTATTGCCGTCAACCCCGAGCGAGTTCAGGCTATTCTTGATTGGGCTCCTCCAAAGAACGTCAAGCAAGTTCGAAGTTTTCTCGGACTCGCCAGCTATTGCCGTCGATTTGTCGAGAACTTCTCCAAGATCGCCAAGCCCCTGACTAACCTGCTTCATAAAGGCGTCAAGTTCGATTGGACGGAAAAGTGTCAGGAAAGTTTCCAGACGCTCAAAGACAAGCTGACTTCTGCCCCAGTGCTTGCCCCTCCTGATTCCCAGAGGGATTTTGTCATCTATTGTGATGCATCCCGTCAAGGATTAGGCGGTGTCCTAATGCAAGACCGCAGAGTAATTGCTTATGCTTCGCGTCAATTGCGTCCGCACGAAGAGAATTACCCAGTACATGACCTCGAGCTTGCTGCCGTCATCCATGCACTAAAACAGTGGCGACATTACCTTCTCGGTAATCGTTGCGAGATCTACACCGATCATCAAAGTCTGAAGTATCTGTTCACTCAGCCAGACCTGAACCTCCGTCAACAGAGATGGATGGAGACCGTAGCAGATTTTAACTTGGGTATTTCTTATACCCCTGGCAAGGCTAATGTAATGGCCGATGCCTTGAGCCGCAAGTCTTATTGCAGTCACCTCCAGTTTCACGAAGTTCAACCTTCGCTTATTGAAGAATTCAGAAAGCTGAATCTCCACATTGTTCCTCCTGGAGCACTCGCTTCCCCTCCTAAAGGTTCCTACAAAATGAACCTCCATGTTGTTTCCCAGGGTTCTCTTAATACCCTGGTTGCTAAACCAGATCTCGTGGACAGCATCAAGACGCTGCAGGGTTATGACTCTCAAGCCCACAAGATTAAGCGCTATCTCGCTGAAGGAAGGCCTTCGTTCTTCACTATTGATGATACTGGCACCTTGTTCTTTAAAAGTCGTCTAGTGGTCCCCTCTAAAGGTAACCTGGGTATGACTCAGGAGGTCATGCAAGAAGCTCACGACACTCCGTTGTCTATTCATCCCGGCAGTACCAAGATGTACCAAGACATCCGTCAAAGATTCTGGTGGTCAAACATGAAGCAAGACATTGCTCGCTATGTTGCTGAATGTGATGTTTGCCGTCGCGGCAAAGCAGAACATCAAAGGCCCGCCGGAACTCTGCAACCAATTGCTGTTCCTGAATGGAAATGGGACCATGTTGAAATGGACTTTATCACTGGGTTTCCCAAATCACAGAAAGGTAATGATGCTATTCTTGTCGTCATTGACCGACTTTCCAAAGTTGCACATTTTCTAGCCGTCAAAGAGACGATCACTGCTAGTCAGCTTGCAACTCTCTACATGTCCAGAATTGTTTCACTTCACGGTATTCCACTGGTTATCAGTTCAGACCGTGGCAGCTTATTCACTTCAAGATTCTGGGCAAGCTTCCAAGAAGCTATGGGAACTCATCTGTCCTTCAGCACCGCTTTTCACCCTCAGTCTCAAGGACAAGTTGAACGAGTGAACCAAGTTCTCGAAGATATGCTTCGAGCTTGTGTCATATCCTTCGGAAGGAAATGGGAAGAATCTCTCCCATATGCCGAATTCTCTTACAATAACAGCTATCAAGCCAGTCTGAAGATGGCCCCCTTCGAAGTATTGTACGGACGAAAGTGCCGAACCCCTCTGAATTGGTCAGAAACTGGGGAACATCCACTCTTCGGTCCGGATATTATCCAACTTGCTGAAGATCAAGTTCGCGTTGTCCGCGAGCATTTGAAGACTGCTCAGTCACGTCAAAAGAGTCAGTATGACCGCAAACACAAAGATATGGTCTATCAACCTGGCGAAAAGGCTTATCTTCGAGTCACACCGATGAAAGGTACACACCGATTCGGGATCAAGGGCAAGCTAGCTCCTCGCTATATTGGTCCTTTCACTGTTCTTGAAAGGCGTGGTAGAGTGGCATATCAGTTGGAACTTCCACCGAACCTTTCTCAGGTTCACGATGTGTTCCACGTATCACAACTCCGCCGCTGCTTCAAAGACCCTATCCGCGGAGTAGATCACGAATTGCTTGAACTGCAACAAGACCTCTCTTATAAAGAGCATCCGGTCCGCATTCTCGATCAAGCCGAGCGTCGCACACGCCAGAAGGTTATCAAGTTCCTCAAGGTTCAGTGGTCAAACCATTCTGAGGATGAAGCCACTTGGGAACGCGAGGATCGTCTTCGCGATGAATACCCCGCTTTGTTTCTTTCTACCTCCTAAATCTCGGGACGAGATTTCTTGTAGTGGAGGAGATTTGTAACACCCCCTGTATTAAGCTACAGTGATCACCCTTTTGATGAGGCCATGTCATCATGATTAATAGTGCATAATCATCATTAGCATCATATTGCATTTCAACTCCTAAGCCAAATTCAAATTTAAATGAAAGTGGAATATAAAAGTTGTCTAACATAGAAACTAAAATGTCAGATAAGTAACAAATATTCCAGAGGCTATTCTAAAATTGAAACCAACATCATTGGAATTGGATGAGTGACTCGAACAACCTCAAACAGTGGATAAAGATAATATTTAATAACCATTTATTAAATCTGAAATAAGTATGGAATTAGGTTTTGTCCAAACTAATTTTAGGTGTTAGGGAATAATGCACTGGTATTTATGAAATAGGTCACACTTTTTGCAAAAGCCATTTGGGGCCTAGACATTTAACAGTAGAGAAAAGAGAATAAAGAAAAGGAAAAAGAAACAGAAAAGGATAAAGGAACCCCCCCCCCCGACTGGGCCTCGGCCCAGCAAGCCACCGGGCCTGCGCCGCCCAGGCCGCCCCAGCCGGCGCTACATAGCCGGCACCCCCCCACCAAACCCTAGCCCAACCCCGCACCCCCCCCTCGCTTTCCCCCCCCCATCTGGATCGGATCCCCGATCCCGTCCGACCCCGTCGCCGACGCCGCTCGCCGACCGCCCCGCCACCCGTCGCCCGCCACCCCCCCTCGTCAGACCACGCGTCAAGGCCGAACCGCGCGCC
>CM022303.1:146655643-146873986 GCA_011799875.1 Thinopyrum elongatum
CTGGATCTGGATCGGGGCGATCCCCCGATCCCGTCCGACCCCGTCGCCGACGCCGCTCGCCGCCGCCCGGAGCCCGCGCCTCCCCACCGGCCTGCACCTCGTCTCCGTCGCCGTCGTCGCCGACGACCGCGCCGCCTCGCCCTCGCCGCACGACGACCAGGAGTAGTTTGGAGGATCCCAGGCAGGAGGCCCTGCGCCTGTTCGATCGGTTGTATCCCTGTTTGTGCTAGCCATCTTATGGCACCTTGTTCAACTTATGTCTGTACTCAGATATTGTTGCTTCCGCTGACTCGTCTATGATCGAGCATTTGTATTCGAGCCCTCGTGGCCCCTGGCTTGTATTATGATGCTTGTATGACTTATTTATGTTTTAGAGTTGTGTTGTGATATCTTCCCGTGAGTCCCTGATCTTGATCGTACACGTTTGCGTGCATGATTAGTGTACGATTGAGCCGGGGGCGCCACAAGTTTTTGTCCAAACTAATTTTAGGTGTTAGGGAATAATGCACTGGTATTTATGAACTAGGTCACACTTTTTGCAAAAGCCATTTGGGGCCTAGACATTTAACAGTAGAGAAAAGAGAATAAAGAAAAGGAAAAAGAAACAGAAAAGGATAAAGGAAAACCCCCCCCCCCCCGAATGGGCCGGCCCAGCAAGCCACCGGGCAGCCAGGCCGGCCCAGCCGGCGGCTACATAGCCGGCACCCCCACACGAAACCTAGCCCAACCATCCGACCCCCCTCGCTTTCGCCCCCCTCCCTCGGCTGGATCTGGATCAGGGCGATCCCCCGATCCCGTCCGACCCCGTCGCCGACGCCGCTCGCCGCCGCCCGGAGCCCGCGCCTCCCCGCCGGCCTGCACCTCGTCTCCGTCGCCGTCGTCGCCGACGACCGCGCCGCCTCGCCCTCGCCGCACGACGACCAGGAGTAGTTAGGAGGATCCCAGGCAGGAGGCCCTGCGCCTGTTCGATCGGTTGTATCCCTGTTTGTGCTAGCCATCTTATGGCACCTTGTTTAACTTATGTCTGTACTCAGATATTGTTGCTTCCGCTGACTCGTCTATGATCGAGCATTTGTATTCGAGCCCTCGTGGCCCCTGGCTTGTATTATGATGCTTGTATGACTTATTTATGTTTTAGAGTTGTGTTGTGATATCTTCCCGTGAGTCCCTGATCTTGATCGTACACGTTTGCGTGCATGATTAGTGTACGATTGAGCCGGGGGCGCCACAGAGGCTCACCACGGTGGTGCCGGCGACGAGATCGGCGCGGGCGATCGACGGCGGTGAGGACGGGGACGGGACAGGACGGACCACCAAACCTAGACAAATCTTGAGGAAAATGGAGCTTGGACAAGGAGCTTCGAGAGGAGAAAGCTTAAGTGTGGCTCGGGCATTTCATCGAACACCTCATGTGCATAGGAGGTGAGCTAGAGCAACACAAAATTTGGCCGGCCAAAAAAACAGAGCAGTGGCTGTGCTCGCGGGCAGGGGCGGGGGTATATATAGTCCTCTCTTTAGTCCCGGTTGGTGGCTAAAACCGGGACTAAAGGACTACATTTGGTCCCGGTTCCAGCCACCAACCGGGACTAAAGGTTGTGGGCCAGGAGCGAGGCCCATTCACTACAAGAAATATGTCAACTTGCGACCATCACTATTGGTCACTGAATGGTCATTGTTTTTCATTTGCGACCTTTTTGCGACCAAAAACAGATGGTCAAAAGCTGGCCGTCGTAAACTGAAATTAACGACCTTCTTTGTGATATGTAAAAGGTCGTTGGTTCCACGACCAAATTTTTGGTCACTGGCAGCCTTCCCAGGCCACGTAGGATCCAGCGTGGCAAGCTGACGTGGATAAGAATCAGCCCGGTCCAATTCGGTGTTTTACATGGGCCGAGCCCATTAATTCAGCCCATTTATATATTTTTTCCTATGAATTTTTGTCAGCTTCATGGACCAAGCCCAACATTGCAGCCTTTTTATTTTTGGGCCACGGCCTTTTATTGTTTATTGATTTTCTATTTTTAGCCATTATATATTCAAGCTGGTTCCACTAGTCAGATGGGTCCCACTTGTCATGATCATCTCTCAAATTGGTCCCACATGTCAGAAATGTACAAATTTGACAGATTATTTTCATAAGTGGCCCCGTTGGTCAAGTTTCCATTTCACAAGTTTTCAAATCGCATACATAATCAAAAAGAACACATAACATTCATCAAAGATACCACTAAATAAATCTATTACAATCTTTACAACACATATGCTACAATATGCTACTCTTCACTGACTAGGACTTGACGGCTTCACACTTGCTTCACACTTCACACTTGAGCTTCTGTAAAAGAGGAACAACCACAATTTTAAATCTCAATTGCAGTATAGGCCATATACAGAAGCAGTTCAAAGTTGAAGCAACATCAATTAAACACACGCGCACAGAAACATAGGAGTCGAAATGCAGTATAGGCCCAGGACAAGGACATTCCTATTATCAAATCAACACACATAATGTGGATGTCTCATGTGAGCATCATGTTGTGGTTTTATTAAACAATGATACAGCAACAGAATACAATATCTTCAATGCGAATTACGGTACTTGTAGCAAAACAGTTTGAAACAACAACTATGCAATACATTATAACGAGAGTAAGCTTGAATCAAACAGAAAAGGGAACACTTTCGAGTTTAAAAGTTAAAACGTTTGCAAGATATCCCAACTCGCAAGTTCAAGAGGCATAATTCAGAAACTTGCATCAGGGCACTCTATAATAATAATAAGAGTAGCATTCGACTTGACACACGAAACAGCGACACAAAATAATTATATACCTTCAGCTCTGCTGACAGCTTCTCTGCTCGTAACAGTTACACCTGCCATTGGAGGAGTCAAAACAAGAAGTATTAGATCACAATATTTGCATCTTTCCCACTGAGACTAGACCACATATCAGTAACTCGAATCACAAAGTATATCCATAACACCATATAATAGTCCCAGAACTCCCAATACTGTTTAAACATGTGACAACATGTTTATTTTCAAATGAAGTGTACATGAACAATTAATCTATAAATAGCAGGTACAATACAATTCTACTCTGGATACATTATCGCAGTAACCTCATTACAAGCACCCATACTCTCAAATTCAGTATCCAGTCTCAAATTCTTCACTATCGAGTTGCTAACTGAAACAAGTTCAGTTGAAAGCAGAGCAGATAACAAGAAACAGAGCTGCTTGCTGTCTCGGCTGACCGCCTACATGCGAGAAGGAAAAAAAACATTTACTCGAAGCATCTTACAATTCACAACAAATTCGAGACTGACACAATTAATTTTACAGCATATAGAGATTTCACAATCAAAGTTCATGATGCTAGGCTGCTAGCTATCAAGATGAAAACAACATGTATCAGATACAAGCATACCAGGCAAAATGGCTAGGTGCTTAGTAAGATCATCTACTGTTCAGCAGGAAGATGGGTCATGAACAAATATTACCTCCCTGATTTCATCCATCATGTGGGACTTGAGGTGAACATTGGCGAAGGTCTGCAGGTTGAGGCCAAGCAGGTCGAGGACCCGCACGTAGCCATCGCTCCTCATGCCCAGGCTCAGCTCCGGCGCCATGTGCCGCAAGACGATCATCCTGAGAAGAGAAGCACAGACAGAAGGCGGCCGTGAGTGTGTACCAAGGGGAAAAACAGAAGCCAAAACCAAGAATTGGATGATTTAGTATAAAGGAAATAGCTCAGCATTCAAATATTTCTAATAAGATTGTGCACTAATCCAACACAATATACAAAAGGTGTCCTCATAGCTTTACTAATACGTGGGAGTATGGATAGTGGGGTATAGAAACAAAAGCAATCCATTGTCATGTTCTAGGAACTGACTATTAGAGTACATGCTCAGGACATAAGTGGAAGCAGAAGAATATAATGAGATGTCACCATACGTATGTGCATAATAATTGTACGTATATAATCTAACTTGATTTCTTTCTTAAAAAAATTCTTATCAACATGGCTAGACACTATATAGATGGTCTACTCTGGTATGTAGGTACATGTGCAGGAGATTGTCTAATTAGGACTGAAAGCACATCTTAAGCAAATTGAATATCATCTTACTGTTATAACTGTGTGTTTATAAACCACATGGCAGGCACCTATCATTTTGCACATACACACACCAACAGAAACAAAACAAGCAGATTGGAAGGCTTGCTGCACATCCTGTGCAGGGGCATCACCGTAAACAAACTTGTAGACTAACTTGATATGCAAAAGAAGATACATCTCCCATGTTCAGCAATCAGGATCAACCATAAGCTTTCACTAATCCTACATCAGTAAGCTTTTACTACTCCTGTTGCTAGTGTTCTAAACCAACAGAGCAATGCTATAGGAGTAGAAAAGAGAACTAGAGGTAGGAGAGGGAGCCGCTCACCGGAGAGCTTGTGGTCACCGCCATACACAGCCGCCGTCACGCCAGTCACCTCAAGAAGCACCGCTGCGCCGGAGATGCCACCAGACATCCAGGTCGACGGAGGTAGGAGAGGGAGCCGCTCACCGGAGTAGCAGCCGTCCAGGTCGACGGAGCAGAGGAGCGCCGGCGTTTGTCGCCGGCGTCCTCGAGCCGCTGCGCTCGTCTCGGACCTGCGACTGCAAGGTGCGGCACGCTGCTCCCGTATCCTATAGGAGGAGCCTCCCAGGTCGTGGATCTGGCGGCCCTCATCGCCGGCCGGCGCTGGATCCATCGGTGAACGAAACCCTAACGACGGGAGACGTCCGCGCTTGGCCGCTGGAGGACGCGCGCGCCGAATCTCACCGGACAGGAGGGAAGAGCGGAGCGTCGGGGTCACGTTGGTGTGATGGGCGCCGTCGATTCCTGCCGGAGTTCGCTGGGATCGGGCGCTGTTGGTGGCGGCGGTGAGATGGGGACGAGGGAGGAGTGCGGGAGAGAGATGGGGACGAGGGAGGAGTGCGGGGCTGTGGGCCAGGCTTCATGGGGTGAGAGGGTGAGGCTGTTTTTTTAGACAAAGAGGGGGGTGAGGGAGAAAGGGCTGCCGTCGGATCCGGGAGCATCCGACGGCGTTTGAGGCACGATCCGCGTGACCTGCCCATGAACCAATCAGAACCCAGTACACATTATGACCATCTAAAATTGGTCGTCATCGACTAAAAATAAGGTATTGAATCATATAAACGGTTTTATGATATGAGAAATTCAAAAATAAATAAAAACATTCTCATTGTGTCACCAAATGTGACCTAGTTTTTAGGAAAACTAATAAACTTGGAATTGGAATAAGACAAATATATTTTAAAAAGTGTTATGAGAAATGAGTTTTTAGGAAAAAAATCATTTTCTATTTTCGAAGTGCGAAAAATGTTTTTTTGAAGAATCTACCAAATATTTGTTTCAAAATGGCACCACTCCATTTTCCAAAACAATAAGACATCATTTTATGTACAGTTGACCAAAGCATAACATGTAAAATGCTTTCGATCCAACTCTCATCAAAAAGACAAATTATGTTTCAAAAAAGAATCTTCTACTTTTTCACATGAAAAAGTCAAAAAAAAGATCTCATATTGTGCACAAAGGTGCATCTTGGAATGGCAAACAATGTTGCCGAAGCAAATTTTCATCTTCTTTGGATGCACAATTCATTTTTCATTTTTCGAGTGCCCAAAATGAGATTTTTGTGAAGGACCTACCATATATTTGTTGTAAAATTGGACCGAATCTATTTTCTAAAATACTATGAAATATTTAATGCACAATTGACCAAATAGTTGGGTGTCAAAAGTTTTGATCCACCTCTGATTCAGCAGGAAGCGGGTCAAATTTGGACTGCAGCTGCCTCATAGTTTGCTCTTTATTTTTTCCAAAAATCATTTATAGGTACATAAGTACCTATTTAATCAAAGAAACACCAAAAAAATTCCAAGATTCAACCACTAGCTAGGAACGGTCATTCCCGTCGTTTTGACCGCATTTTGAAACAGGCATAAAAAAATTAAAAAAAACAAAAAATTTGAAAACCTTCGCATTGTGTCATTACATGTGACCAAGTTACCAGGAAAAATAATAAACTTGTAATACGGCAATTATTTAAAGAAAGTGTTCTCAGAAATGAGTTATCATGCGTGAAGATTCATGGCTTTCAAGCCAAATGATCAATCTTACGGCCACATTCATGGCATAGTTTGTTCAAATGATCCCATATTGTGCACAAGGGTGCATCCTGGAATTCCAAACAATGTTGCCTAAGGGAGTTTTCATTTTCTTTGCACGGAAATTTCATTTTCCATTTTTTGAGTGCTGGAAATGAGTTTTTTTTGTGAAGGACCTACCATATATTTGTTGCAAAATTGGACCAAATCAATTTTCTAAAATACTAGGCCATATTTAACATACAATTGACCAAATGGTTGGGTGTCAAAAGCCTTGATCCACCTCTGGTGAAAAAGACAAATTTCCGCCGATTTAGTAGAAAGCGGGTCAAATTTGAACTGCAGCTGCCTCATACTTTGCTCATTATTTTTTCCAAAAATCATTTATAGGTACATAAGTATCTATTTAATCCGAGAAACATCAAAAGTTTTCCAAGATTCAACAACTAGCTAGGAACGGTCAAGCCCGCCGTTTTGACCGCATTTTGAAACAGGCATAAAATATTCAAAAAAAATCAAAAAATTGGAAAACCTTCGCATTGTGTCATTATATGTGACCAAGTTGCCAGGAAAAATAATAAACTTGTAATACAGCAATTATTTTAAAAAAGTGTTCTCGGAAATGAGCTATCATGCGTGAAGATTCGTGGCTTTCAAACCAAATGATCAATCTTATGGCCACATTCATGGCATAGTTTGTTCAAATGATCTCATATTGTGCACAAGGGTGCATCTTGGAATTCCAAACAATGTTGCCTAAGGGAGTTTTTATTTTATTTGCATGGAAATTTCATTTTCCATTTTTCGAGTGCCGGAAATGAGTTTTTTTGTGAAGGACCTACCATATATTTGTTGCAAAATTGGACCAAATCTATTTTCTAAAATAGTAGGCCATATTTAATGCACAATTGACAAAATGGTTGGTTGTCAAAAGTTTTTATACACCTCTCGTGAAAAAGACAAATTTCCGCCGATTCAGTAGGAAGCGGGTCAAATTTGAACTGCAGCTGCCTCATAGTTTGCTCTTTATTTTTTTCAAAAATCATTTATAGGTAAATAAGTATCTATTTAATCAGAGAAACATCAAAAGTTTTCCAAGATTCAACCACTAGCTAGGAACGATCAAGCCCACCGTTTTGACCGCATTTTGAAACGGGCATAAAAAATTCATGGCATAGTTTGTTCAAATGATCTCATATAGTGCACAAGGGTGCATCTTGTAATGACGAACAATGTTTCCTAAGGGAGTTTTTATTTTCTTTGGACAAAAAATCAATTTTCCATTTTTAGTGCCCAAAATGAGGTTTTTTTGTGAAGAACCTACCATATATTTGTTGCAAAATTGGACCAAATTAAATTTCTAAAATACTAGGCCATATTTAATGTACAATTTACCAAATGGTTGCATGTAAAAATATTTTGATCCACCTCTCGTGAAAAAGACAAATTTCCGCATATTCATTTTCCATTTTTCGAGTTCCCAAAATGAGTTTTTTTGTGAAGAACCTAACAAATATTTTTTTTAAAAATAACTTCTCCATTTTTCAAGAATATTAGACCACATTTTATGAAGAAATTTGTGTACACTAGAAACATTTTCTATAGATATTAAACGGTTTTTAGTTACATCATTAACATTTTTAATAAATATTTTGATGTCTAATATTTTGAACACATGTCTAAATTTTTTAAGACACATTGGACATATTGTTTATATATGTTTAACTTTTTTCAAATACAAGATTAACATATTTTCATATATTCCCAACAAAAAAACATCTTTTCATACATACGTTTTGATGTCTATGTTTGTTTTTACACATTGTACATTTTTGTATACATATAAAACATTGTTGATATTGGTTACAAAAATTTAAATACATGAAAAATTTGTTATTTTCCCATTTTCGTTGGGCCAAATATATGTTTTTTTTAGTAATATGAGGGCATCCCAAATTTCTTCGTGGATGGGCCGAGGCCTACATGGCACACATTTTAAAAAAAAGAAGGTGGCCTCGTTCCACCGAGGCCCAAGCCCACCATGAGCGACACCTTAAGTACCAATGCATCCACGTTCAGAACCTCACGACCATTTATATTGGTCGTAATCAGGTAGAAATAAGGTCGTCGATCACTCATGTCTACTTTATGAGCATTTGGTGTAAGGCAATTTCAGGGTTTGAGCCCTTCCAAGCGAAATGGCCGTGGATTTACGACCAATTCAGCCGGAGTCACTGAGAGAAGGTCACAAGTTGACATATTTCTTATAGTGATTGGTCCCGGTTCGTGTCTGGAACCGGGACCAAAGGGGTCAGACGAACCGGGACCAATGGCCCCCGAGGCCCGGCCGGCACCCTGGCCTTACGAACCGGGACTGATGCCCCCTTTGGTCCCAGTTCGTGAGTGAACCGGGATTAATGCCCTTATCCTAGCCTCAACCAAAGCCCTGTTTTTCTACTAGTGTGGATAAATTGTGTGGCAAGATTCATCTGAAGCTCTTTGAACATTTGGCCAAGGGAAGACAGGTCGTACATATCCGAAGACACAACTTGTTGTAGCACTAGACAATCAGTCTCAAAATGTACTCTGCCCACCCCCATTTGAACAACCCAGTTAACAGCAGTGCAAAGGGCCACTGTCTCAGCGTGTAAAGCATTGGGAATTGATTGGGATGAGCCCGCTGCAGCAAAAAGGACTTCATGCGAGGCATCTCTGCATATTAATCCCCATCCACTGTATCCATTGTGTTCTAAAAAAGCTCCATCAATATTAATTTTAACAAAATTTGATGGTGGTGGCTTCCAAGAACTATGGATGCTCGCTTGAGAAACCGGCTTCTTGTTCAGGAACTCATTCCACTCATTCACATGAAAACGAACAGCATATTGGAATTCTTCTACCGTGGCTCTGCGTTCTCCATGATTTCCACGGTTTCTCTCATGCCACCAAGACCAAAGGAGAGCAATGGTAAGCATCCTTTGTTCCTCTGAAAGCTGCATGATAGCATATACTACTTCCTTTGCGGAAATTTGATGTGACAATTTCACTCTCACCTCTTCCAGCATCAACACTCGCCATCTGTGTTTCACCCATTTGCATTTTAGAAAAAGATGCCCTCCATCTTCGAACAGCCCACCGCAAATAGCACACCGTGTATCAAGCTCTACACCCCTTCTACTGATATTCATATACATTGGGTGACTATTGTGCACAAATCTCCACAAGAAATGATGCACCTTAGGAGGACACTTTTGTTTCCTCAGGTTTTTTTGCTGTGACCTAATGATTTCGGGTCGGACATGGCACGGGTAGTCTTTCTCCGGCTCTTTTTCATCAGATCATCTATCCTACTACATCATTGATTTCCTTAAAAAAATCGTTAGTTTTTGTGAGAAAACAAAATGTATGAGTATCGACCGGGTGTCCATCCCATGTGTGTGAGGATAAATTCTGTCAAATTATCAATGTACTAAGGCATTGCAGAATAAATACCTTTCTTTTACATATAGATTGTTTTTTTGTTTTGCGAGAGAAATTTCTAATCTATTCATCAATGGCAGTACAGAGAACAATAGAGGTAATAAATAAAAATTACAACCAGATCCGTGGACCACCTAACGACGACTACAAACCCTGGAGCAAGCTGAAGGCACACCACCGTCATCGCCCCTCCCTCATCAGAGCCGGGCAAAGCTTGTTGTAGTAGACAGTCGGAAAGTTGTCGTGCTAACTTCCCAAAGGATCATGTGACGCCCCCGGCTCAATCGTGCACTAATCATACATGCAAATGCACACGATCAAGCCTAAGGACTCACGGGAAGATATCACAACACAACTCTAAAACATAAATAAAGTCATACAAGCTTTATATTACAAGCCAGGGGCCTCGAGGGCTCGAATACATAAGCTCGCATACAAGCGTCAGCGGAAGCATCAGATATCTGAGTAAAGATATAAAAGAAAACACAGATAGGCCCTTAAAAGGTGGGGCAAAAGAAAACACTACGATCGAAAGGCGCAGGCATCCTGCCTGGGACCCTCCGATCCTACTCCTGGTCGTCGGCCAACTCGTAGTAGTATCCACCCTCAGGGTAGTAGCAGTGATCGGCGGCGGGGGCAGCTGTATCCGGGGCTCCATCATCTAGTTGCACCAAAAGGATAAGGGGAAAAAAGAAAGCAAAGCAACCGTGAGTACTCATCCGAAGTACTCAGCAAGCAAGGATCTACACTACATATGCAACATTATCAAAGGGAGGCTGTATATGTGGACTGGACTGCAGAAATGCCAGAATAGAGAGAAGGCCTAGTCCTATCGAAGACTAGCATCTTCAGCGGTCTTGCAGCATTAGAAGAGTGTAGATTAGTACAGCATAAAGTAGTAGTATCATTAAGTATCAACCTCGGCCAGAGATCCTTTCTCGACTCCCTGCGAGAAAGCAATCCCAGAGCCATACAGTCATCAACCTCGTCCTGAGATCCCTTCTCAACTCCCTGCGAGAAGCAATCCCAGAGCCATAGTATCCAATACTAGTCGTATCGATCGGGATACAACTCCGAGTGTCCGTTACTGAGGATCCGGCTATGCATAGATTAGTTCTTCCCTGGAGGGGTGCACCAACTTACCCACCACGCTCGCTTAGCTCCGGCCGGACACAATTTTCCGGGTCATGCCCGGCCTCGGCCAAACGACACACCACAACCCTACCTAGAGCTCAGCACAGAGGTCCCCGCGGGTCCACAACCTAAGCGCCCAGGGGTCTTGGGCCATCGCCCTGTGCACTCCGGGTCGTTGTGTGTAGGGTGGATACCAGCACCGCCTTGGATGGTCGGTACGATCCGACCATGCCACAATGCTGAACTGGACGTCTGACAGAACTTTCGGCTGATGCCACGATGCGGAGTGCCCATAACTTTTCCCGCGTGGTGGTTAGTGCTATCGGGCCAGAGGCCCACTTGAATCAAATATCCAAATCATTAGTACCTTGGGGGTGCGGTAACGAGCAGAGACTCACGATCGATGTGACCCCTTCGCCCCGTCTCGAGGACTTGCTGCAAGGGCTAAGAATGCCCGGCCGCGCCTCGTATTCATCTCACAGTTAAACTCCAAGTCAACACGACTTCTCAAAAGACTGTCGGGAACTCAGGTCCACCTCAACCGGGTGGTACCGCCTGTCCCTCCAGTCCTACAGTAACAGTCTCACGGGTACCCCTCGGGGCTGACCCACCTTTCCAAGTATCAGTAGTACAGTCCAAGTATCCGTGTGTCCAAACATCAATGGAAAATCTGAGGTATCACCCTCGATGGATACCCACTCGATGTAACTGTCAAGGTGAACATAGGAGGAATCACCCTCGAGGTTCACACTTGAGGGGTTGCACGACAGCGTCGTTATCGGGAGTGGTGAAGGAGGAATCACCCTCGATGACCACGACCGATTAACTAACCTACAAGGTTATCATCAGAAGTGCTGAGGAGGTATTACCCTCGGCACTCGATAGTAACGCTGCAGTGTCGTTACAACTAAGGGGGGTGATGTGCGGTGCCGGGGCCTGGTCTTCAATCCCGTTGATCGGGTCTTCTGATAATCCAGCGGGGCAGTCGGGACTAGTGGGGTCACTAATAGGTCTCTACCCAGCCTATACTAGACAGTTTAGGATAAGCAGGTAAGGTTTCAATGGCAGGTTACAATAAACAGGCTATGCATCAGAATAGGTAAAGCAGTAGCAGCAGCAATTCTAATGCAAGCATGAGAGAGAAAGAATAGGTGATATCGGTATGCTCAAGGGGGGGTGCTTGCCTGGTTGCTCGGCGGCAAAGGCAAGGTCGTCAACGGTGGCGTCGGGCTCCGGAGCTGCGTCGGTACCGGGAACTGCGTCGGGGTCTAACGAGAGAGAAGAGGGAGAAGAAACAGTATAAATACACAACAAACATGAGCAACACAATGTACGACATGACAATATGCAGTGCCGGGTGTGTCCTAACGTATGGTTGCACAACACCGAGGAAGGGGGAATCCATCCAGGAATGTTTTCCCGGTTCCGGACATTTGTCAGACAGATGACCGGAGGGGAACAGTTCCATGTTCGGGTAGTTAGGGACATGTGACGGACGAACAGACCACGAATTCGGACTGGACTTGAAATTCTGAGCAACTTTGATGTACAAAGTTTTTCGATCTGAGCTACGGTTTATTTTCTATGATTTTCTAAAGATTTTAGCATTTTCTGGAATTATTTTTATTGAATAAACCAACATTATCCAGAACAGTGAAATGTGACGTCAGCAGAACTCATGATGACGCAGCAGGTCAACTCCAGCGGGTCCAGGTCAAACCTGACCAGTGGGCCCCACATGTCATACACAGGGGCTAACAGAGTTTAGTTTTAAACTAAGCTTAGTTAATTAGTCGTCTGGGCCCACCTGTCAGTGTCAGATTAGGTTAATTAAGTTAGTTAAATTAGTTCTGTTAATTAGGGGGCGGTGGGCCCCATTGTCAGCGGCTGGGCTGACCGGTCAACAGGCCGGCCGGGCCCCCCTGGGGCCCGCGGGTCAGTGACCCTGGGGGTGTCCACGTGGCGCCAGGTCAGTGCCAGCGACCAGAGTTGCTCCGGCGAGCCAGGAACGCGGCGGAGGGCTCGGCCTTCGCCGGAAAACGGCTACGGGCTACCGTTCGAGCCGTGGTCGGGCTCGTATGGACGCGGGTGGAGCGGCGCATCCATTGGTGGCTTCAGTTAGGGTTGGGGCGGACTGCAATGACGGCGGCGAGTGGTGAGGGCGGCGGCCGGAATCGTTCAAGGTCGGGCGAGTGGCTACGGGGCGAGTTAGAGCGCGCAAAGGGGCGGGGGCAAGGTCTATGCGCGCGCGCGAGCAAGATGGGCACAAGCCCGCAACCTTTTGGTTGCCGAAATGGCGCCGGCGATGAGCTACGCGGCGGCGAGCTCGGGCGAGAAGGGGGCGGCGCGTACGGTGCAGAGGAGAGCGCAAGGAGAGGGGGAGGAGGACGGGGTGCTCACAGCCGTTGCAGAGAAGGCCCGGGGACGGCTCGAGGTGCTCGGGGCGGCACGAATCGATGGCGAGCTCCGGTGCATCCGAAGGTGGAAGACGATGCTGGCGCCGGCGTTCTAGAGTGCTCCAGGTCCCGTGGTTCGACGGAGAAGGAGGGGAGGACAAGGCGGAGCTCGTGGGCACGTCAGCTTGGCGCAGGGAGGACGGTGGCCATGGTGGCGCAGCGGTGCGGCGGCGGAGGGGCTCGGAAGAGGAGGGGACGAGGCAGGGAGAGGGAGAGAGTGGCGAGGGAGAGGCCAGGGGGTCACGAGGCTTCCTCTTATCCACCCACGGCGAGCGGCAGAGCCGCTGTCAAGCGCGCAAGGACGGGGGCCCCGGGCGGGCGCGCGCGCGAGTGCGGCTGGAGACGACAGTGAGGGTGGGGGGATGAACAGCGCGAGGTGGGGGTCGGCAGGCGGTGGGCTGGGCCGCCTGTGCTGACTAAGGCCCAGCCACTGTGGGCTTTTCTTTTTCTCTCCTTTTCTGTTTCTGTTTTCTTTTTAGTTTTTGTCTTGCAAATAGTTTGGCACCCAAATGAATTTTGTAAAATATGTGACCTGGTCCATAAATCACAGGGCAACATATCCGATCACCAAAAATTAGCTTGGGGTATTTATCATTTCATATTTATATTATATTAATTAATAGGTTATTAAATATTGTTTTCAGCCACTGTTTGAGGATGTTTAAGTCACTTATCCAATTCCAATGAGGTTGATTTCAATTTTAAAATTGTCTCTGATTTACTTGTTATCTAATGAATAATTTAGTTTCTGATTTGAACAACTTTTATTTTCCACTTTCAGTTTGAATTTCCATTTGAATGTGAATTTGAAAAGAGATAGTATCCAAATGATGTTTAAGCACTGTTGATCATGATAACATGGCATTATCAAAAGGGAATTACTGTAGCTAACCACTGGGGGTGTTACAATTCTCCTCCACTAACAAGAATTCTCGTCCCGAGAATTAAGAGGTAGAAGGAAAAAGGTCGGGGTATTCCTTGCGAAGATGATCCTCGCGTTCCCAAGTGGCTTCATCTTCAGTATGATTTGACCACTGCACTTTCAGGAACTTGGTTGTCTTCTGACGGGTGCGACGTTCAGCTTCATTGAGAATACGGATCGGATGCTCCTTATAAGATAGGTCATCTTGCAATTCGAGCATCTCGTGATCCACTGCGCGGTGCGGAGATTCCTTGAAGCATTTACGAAGTTGCGACACATGGAAGACGTCGTGGATATGAGAGAATTGCGGTGGCAACTCCAATTTATAAGCCACCTGACCACGTCTAGCAATTATGCGGAAATGACCAATGTAGCGTGGAGCTAACTTGCCCTTGATTCCAAAACGGTGAGTGCCCTTCATAGGGGTGACACGCAAATAAGCTTGATCACCAGTTTGATAAGTCAAACCCCATCGTTTGCGATCGTAGTTGCTCTTCTGACGGTCCTGAGCCGCCTTGAGATTTTCTCGGACAATACAGACTTATTCTTCGGCGTGTTGAATAATGTCCGGTCCCACGAGTGGTCGTTCCCCTCTTTCTGACCAATTCAGAGGGGTTCGACACTTACGTCCATAAAGTACTTCGAAGGGAGCCATTTTCAAGCTGGCTTGATAGCTGTTGTTATATGAGAATTCCGCATAAGGAAGAGATTCTTCCCACTTCTTGCCGAAAGAAATGACACAAGCTCGAAGCATGTCTTCAAGCACTTGATTGACTCGCTCGACTTGGCCTTGGGATTGAGGGTGATAAGCTGAACTCCAGGTAATATGAGTTCCCATAGCTTCTTGAAAACTTTCCCAGAACTTTGAAGTGAACAGGCCGCCACGGTCCGAACTAATCTCCTTCGGAATACCGTGGAGTGATACAATTCTGGAGATATATAATTCTGCTAACTGACTAGCAGTGATCGTCTCCTTGACAGGCAGAAAGTGTGCAACTTTAGAGAGTTGGTCGACGACAACAAGAATAGCATCGTGACCCTTTTGTGACTTGGGAAGGCCAGTAATGAAATCCATCTGAACCTTATCCCATTTCCATAGAGGAATAGGAAGTGGTTGCAGAATTCCAGCAGGCTTCTGATGTTCTGCTTTAACGCGATGACACACATCATATTCAGCAACATATCAAGCAATATCCTGCTTCATTTTAGACCACCAATACCTTTGACGGAGATCACGGTACATCTTGGTGCTACACGGATGAATAGACAGCGGGGTATCATGTGCCTCCTTCATGACCTTGTCAGTCATAAGCTCGAAGCGAGGTACCACAATGCGGTTTCTGAAATACAAGGTTCCATCTTCACACAGCGAGAAATCCCTGTACTTTTCAAGGTGAAGATCTTTCTTCATTAGATCAATTTCAGCATCTTTAGCTTGCGCATTCTTAACAGCTTTCTCAAGATCTGGTTGTATCACAAGGTTATTAAGAGAACCTTGTGGCACAATATGCAGATTCAGCTTGCGCAGTTCTTCAAAAAGACGAGGTTGAGCTCGCCTAACCATGAGGTTATCGCAATAGGACTTGCGGCTTAAGGCATCAGCCATCACGTTAGCCTTGCCAGGGGTATAGGAAATACCCAAATCATAGTCCGCAATGGCCTCCATCCATCTTTGCTGACGGAGGTTTAGAGATGGCTGAGTGAATAAGTACTTCAGACTTTTATGATCCGTGTATATCTCGCAACGATTACCGAGAAGGTAATGTCGCCACAACTGCAGTGCATAGATGACAGCAGCTAGTTCTAGATCATGTACCGGATAATTCTCTTCATGTGGGCGCAACTGACGAGAGCCATTGGCAATCACTTTACGCTCTTGCATTAGGACACAACCTAATCCTTCACGGGATGCGTCACAATAGATCACAAAATCTTTGCGAGAATCTGGTGGAGCAAGTATTGGGGCAGATGTCAGCTTGTCTTTGAGTGTTTGAAAACTCTCCTGACATTTTTCTGTCCATTCAAATTTAACGCCCTTGTGAAGCAGATCAGTCAAAGGCTTAGCAATCTTTGAAAAAATCTCGACAAAACGACGCAATAACTTGCAAGGCCGAGAAAACTTCTCACTTGCTTGACGTTCTTCGGAGGAGTCCAGTCAAGAATAGCCTGAACTCGTTCTGGGTTAACGGTAATGCCATATTTGGAAATCACATGCCCGAGGTAGGTTACTTCAGAAAGCCAAAATTCACATTTGGAGTATTTGGCATACAACTGGTGTTCTTGGAGCCTTTCCAGTACAAGACGGAGGTGTTCAGCATGTTCCTCTTTATTCTTTGAATAAACCAGAATATCATCTAGATATACCACGACGAACTTGTCGAGGTAATCCATGAAGATGTAATTCATCAGACGTGAGAAAGTTGCTGGCGCATTGGTTAAGCCGAAGGACATGACCGTGTACTCATAGGAGCCATAGCGAGTAACAAATGCAGTCTTGGGAATATCCTCTTCACGAACACGGATATGATGATAACCCAACCTCAAGTTGAGTTTAGAAAACACCGTTGACCCAGCAAGTTGATCATACAAATCATTGATCCGAGGAAGCAGATATTTGTTCTGGATTGTGGCTTGGTTAATGGGCCGATAATCCTGAACCAATCGGTTAGTTCCATCCTTCTTCTTAACGAAGAGTGAAGGTGCTCCCCAAGCAGAGGAACTGGAGCGGATGAAACCTTTCTTAAGTGACTTGTCGATTTCTTCCTTAAGCTCGAGAAGGTGGTGTGGAGGCATCTTATAAGGACGCTTCGCAATAGGAGTTGTGCCTGGTTTCAAGTCGATGACAAACTCGACAGCTCTAGCAGGGGGTATTCCTGGAAGTACCTCTGGGAAGACGTCTTGAAAATCATGAACAACTGGAACGTTCTCGATGCCTTCGAGAGGTGAGGCGTTCAAAGCATTCAGAGCATATATCTGGCTCTCAGCATCCTGTGCTATTCGGGTTGAGTAGTTGATCACCTGACCAGAAGGGTGTGTGAGTTGGACTGTCTTAGTAGTACAGTCAATCAAAGCATTATGGGCTGTCAACCAGTCCATACCGAGAATGATGACTATGTCGGAAGGTCCAAGTACAATGAGAGAAACCGGAAAAAGTAGACCTCCAATCTCGATGTGGTTGTGAGGGCTTAGCATTGTGGTTTGCCACTTGGATCCCGGGGACTAAACCATTAGAGGAGTGGGTAATTTTTCCAGGTATAACTCATGTGACTGAGCAAATTGTTGGGACACAAAAGCATGCGATGCTCCTGAATCAAAGAGAACAGAGGCTGGTACTGAATTCACAGAGAGTGTTCCCAGCATGATAGTCGGTTCCTTCTGAGCCTTTTCAGCATTGACGTGATTGGCATGGCCAAGTACAACAGCAGACGGTATGATATTACGGTTTCTGAATCGGCGGTTTCGACAACTCTTCTTACGATCAACAGGAGGACGTGGTGCAACCTGAGGAGAAGTCATAGCGTTAGGCGGTCCATCATGAACCGTTAGCTGACTCGGCGGTGAAGGCAGCCGAGGTGCAACATATGACGGCCTTCGTGTTGGAGCAGGTCGGTGGTAAACATTGTGGGGAATCTAGACTTGACGTTTCTGAACAGGTCGGCCCGAAGACGAGCCGACATCTCGAGTACGCTTGAGCGACTCCTGGTATTTAGTCAGAGCAGTTTCAACTTGGAAAGATTGGCTGACAAACATTACGAAGTCTGTGCACTCATGGACAGCAAGTGCAAGGTTCATATCAGTACGCAGTCCTTCACGGAATTTCTCCTGCTTGCGTGCGTCAGTGTGGACGTCATCTTCAGCATAGCGGGACAATTCAAGAAATTTCCTCTGATATTCATCCACAATCATTGTGCCCTGTGAGAGTTTGCGGAACTCCTGCTTCTTCTGGTCCATCAGACCTTGAGGAATGTACCATGCACGAAAAGCTGACTGAAATTCCTGCCAAGTGGTTACTGTTTCAGCAGGCAACATACCCTTGTGGCTTTCCCACCATTGAGCAGCTGATCCCCTCAGGTGATACGTCGCATAGGTGACGTAACTATCAGTGATAACATTGGCCGACTTCATCTGGAAGGCAATGTCATGGAGCCAATCATCAGCATCCATTGGATCAGTCGAGCTGCGAAAAGTGGATGGATCGAGGCACATGAATTCCTGCAGAGTTATTGGTGTAGGCTGTTGATGAGCATTCTAGTTAGGGAACTGGGCCAATATCCCGGTCATAACCTGACGGTTCAATTCAAACTGTTGCATCATTGAGGCAATATAAGGTGGAGGTGGAGGATCGTCAGCCATCCTGCCAAATCAACAGGGGCAGTTTAGCAAGAAAAACTGCATGTGTAAGAGGCCATTCACGATGTAACATGAGTAATGAATAAGAAGGGCATTAGATATAGGATAGTAGTCATTAAATACTTACCAATCCATGCACAGAGTTGGATTCAAACGGATAGTACGCGCTCGGGAATGCTCGCAGCTAGACAAACTAGGCGGCGCGCAGGCACGCGGTGAGGATTACAACAACGTGACGTAGCAAAGGCTACCTCATGTCGGAGAAAACTGCTGGGGCGAGGAATCTGCAAGTGAGCAGGGTGCCCTCGATAAAAGGATCCTGCAAGCAGAACCTGGACCGCAATCTCGAAGGAAGGGGGGAATTTCAGAACACCAGGTGGTTGTGATCACGAGCACCAAATGTTGCAGTCAGTAAAATTTTAACCCGACTAGAAGAGAGTTCAGAGTCCTAGAGTATAGACGAGGAATAAAAGATCCTAATACCACCCAGTTGGCGACGTGGGCCCGCAAGCCACACAACCATGTTAGTAAAACAGTTTTGGACCACTAGACTCAACTTCGGCCAAGGAGTTGGAAAGGGGGATCCTACAGGCAGTCGGCTCTGATACCAACTTATGACACCCCCGGCTCAATCGTGCACTAATCATACACGCAAATGCACACGATCAAGCCTAAGGACTCACGGGAAGATATCACAACACAACTCTAAAACATAAATAAAGTCATACAAGCTTTATATTACAAGCCAGGGGCCTCGAGGGCTCGAATACATAAGCTCGCATACAAGCGTCAGCGGAAGCATCAGATATCTGAGTACAGATATAAAAGAAAACACAGATAGGCCCTTAAAAGGCGGGGCAAAAGGAAACACTACGATCGAAAGGCGCAGGCCTCCTACTTGGGACCCTCCGATCCTACTCCTGGTCGTCGGCCAACTCATAGTAGTATCCACCCTCGGGGTAGTAGCAGCGATCGTCGGCGGGGGCAGCTGTATCCAGGGCTCGGTCATCTGGTTGCACCAAAAGGATAAGGGGGAAAAAGAAAGCAAAGCAACCGTGAGTACTCATCCGAAGTACTCAGCAAGCAAGGATCTACACTACATATGCAACATTATCAAAGGGAGGCTGTATATGTGGACTGCGCTGCAGAAATGCCAGAATAGAGAGAAGGCCTAGTCCTATCGAAGACTAGCATCTTCAGCGGTCTTGCAGCATTAGAAGAGTGTAGATTAGTACAGCATAAAGTAGTAGTACCATTAAGTATCAACCTCGGCCAGAGATCCTTTCTCGACTCTCTGCGAGAAAGCAATCCCAGAGCCATACAGTCATCAACCTCGTCCTGAGATCCCTTCTCGACTCCCTGCGAGAAGCAATCCCAGAGCCATAGTATCCAATACTAGTCGTATCGATCGGGATACAACTCCGAGTGTCCGTTACCGAGGATCCGGCTATGCATAGATTAGTTCTTCCCTGCAGGGGTGCACCAACTTACCCACCACGCTCGCTTAGCTCCGGTCGGACACACTTTTCCGGGTCATGCCCGGCCTCGGCCAAACGACACACCGCAACCCTACCTAGAGCTCAGCAGAGAGGTCCCCGCCGGTCTACAACCTAAGCGCCCAGGGGTCTTGGGCCATCACCCTGTGCACTCCGGGTCGTTGTGTGCAAGGTGGATACCAGCACCGCCTCGGTTGGTCGGTACGATCCGACCGTGCCACAATGCTGAACTGGACGTCTGACAGAACTTTCGGCTGATGCCACGATGCAGAGTGCCCATAACTTTTCCCGCGTGATGGTTAGTGCTATCGGGCCAGAGGCCCACTCGAATCAAATATCCAAATCGTTAGTACCTTGGGGGTGCGGTAACGAGCAGAGACTCACGATCGATGTGACCCCGTCGCACCGTCTCGAGGACTTGCTGTAAGGGCTAAGAATGCCCGGTCGCGCCTCGTATTCATCTCACAGTTAAACTCCAAGTCAACACGACTTCTCAAGAGACTGTCGGGAACTCAGGTCCACCTCAACCGGGTGGTACCGCTATCCCTCCAGTCCTGCAGTAACAGTCTCACGGGTACCCCTCGGGGCCGACCCGCCTTTCCAAGTATCAGTAGTACAGTCCAAGTATCCATGTGTCCAAACATCAATGGAAAATCTGAGGTATCACCCTCGATGGATACCCACTCGATGTAACTGTCAAGGTGAACGTAGGAGGAATCACCCTCGAGGTTCACACTTGAGGGGTTGCACGACAGCGTCGTTATCGGGAGTGGTGAATGAGCAATCACCCTCGATGACCACGACCGATTAACTAACCTACAAGGTTATCATCAGAAGTGCTGAGGAGGTATCACCCTCGGCACTCGATAGTAACGCTGCAGTGTCGTTACAACTAAGGGGGATGATGTGCGGTGCCGGGGCCTGGTCTTCAATCCCGTTGATCGGGTCTTCTGATAATCCAGCGGGGTAGTCGGGACTAGTGGGGTCACTGATAGGTCTCTACCTAGCCTATACTAGACAGTTTAGGATAAGCAGGTAAGGTTTCAATAGCAGGTTACAATAAACAGGCTATGCATCCGAATAGGTAAAGCAGTAGCAGCAGCAATTCTAATGCAAGCATGAGAGAGAAAGAATAGGCGATATCGGTATGCTCAAGGGGGGGTGCTTGCCTGGTTGCTCGGCGGCAAAGGCAAGGTCGTCAACGGTGGCGTCGGGCTCCGGAGCTGCGTCGGTACTGGGAACTACGTCGGGGTCTAACGAGAGAGAAGAGGGAGAAGAAACAGTATAAATACACAGCAAACATGAGCAACACAATGTACGACATGACAATATGCAGTGTCGGGTGTGTCCTAACGTATGGTTGCACAACACCGAGGAAGGGGGAATTCATCCGGGAATGTTTTTCCGGTTCCGGACATTTGTCAGACAGATGACCGGAGGGGAACGGTTCCATGTTTGGGTAGTTAGGGACGTGTGACGGACGAACGGACCGCGAATTCAGACTCGACTTGAAATTCTGAGCAACTTTCATGTACAAAGTTTTTCGATCTGAGCTACGGTTTATTTTCTACGATTTTCTAAAGATTTTAGCATTTTCTGGAATTATTTTTATTAAATAAACCAACATTATCCAGAACAGTGAAATGTGATGTCAGCAGAACGTCACGATGATGTCAGCAGGTCAACTCCAGCGGGTCCAGGTCAAACTTGACCAGTGGGCCCCACATGTCATACACAGGGGCTAACAGAGTTTAGTTTTAAACTAAGTTTAGTTAATTAGGCGTCTGGGCCCACCTGTCAGTGTCAGATTAGGTTAATTAAGTTAGTTAAATTAGTTCTGTTAATTAGTGGGCGGTGGGCCCCATTGTCAGCGGCTGGGCCGGTCCAGTCAGTAGGGCTGACCGGTCAACAGGCCGGCCGGGCCCCCCTGGGGCCCACGGGTCAGTGACCCTGGGGGTGGCCACGTGGCGCCAGGTCAGTGCCGCCGACCGGAGTTGCTCCGGCGAGCCAGGAATGCGGCGGAGGGCTCGGCCTTCGCCGAAAAACGGCTACGGGCTACCGTTCGAGCCGTGGTCGGGCTCGTATGGACGCGGGCGGAGCGGCGCATCCATTGGTGGCTTCAGTTAGGGTTGGGGCGGACTGCAACGACGGCGGCGAGTGGTGAGGGAGGCGGCCGGAATCAGTCAAGGTCGGGCGAGCGGCTACGGGGCGAGTTAGAGCGCGCAAAGGGGCGGGGGCGAGGTCTATGCGCGCGCGCGAGCAAGATGGGCACAAGCCCATGACCATTTGGTCGCCGGAATGGTGCCGGCGATGAGCTACGTGGTGGCGAGCTCGGGCGAGAAGGGGGCGGCGCGTACGGTGCAGAGGAGAGCGCAAGGAGAGGGGGAGGAGGACGGGGTGCTCACGGCCGTTGCAGAGAAGGCCCGGGGACGGCTCGAGGTGCTCGGGGCGGCGCGAATCGACGGCGAGCTCCGGCGCGTCCGAAGGTGGAAGACGATGCTGGCGCCGGCGTTGTGGAGTGCTCCGGGTCCCGTGGTTCGACGGAGAAGGAGGGGAGGATGAGGCGGAGCTCATGGGCACGTCAGCTTGGCGCAGGGAGGACGGTGGCCACGGTGGCGTAGCGGTGCGACAGCGGAGGTGCTCGGCAGAGGAGGGGACGAGGCAGGGAGAGGGAGAAAGTGGCGAGGGAGAGGCCAGGGTGTCGCGAGGCTGCCTCTTATGCACCCACGGCGAGCGGCAGAGCCGCTGTCAAGCGCGCGAGGACGGGGGCCCCGAGCGGGCGCGCGCGTGAGTGCGGCTGGGGACGACAGCGAGGGGGGGGGGATGAACAGCGCGAGGTGGGGGACGGCAGGCGGTGGGGCTGGGCCGCCTGTGCTCACTAAGGCCCGGCCACTGTGGGCTTTTCTTTTTCTCTCCTTTTCTGTTTCTGTTTTCTTTTTAGTTTCTGTCTTGCAAATAGTTTGGCACCTAAATGAATTTTGTGAAATATGTGACCTGGTCCATAAATCACAGGGCAACATATCCTATCACCAAAAATTAGCTTGGGGTATTTATCATTTCATATTTATATTATATTAATTAATAGGTTATTAAATATTGTTTTCAGCCACTGTTTGAGGATGTTTAAGTCACTTATCCAATTCCAATGAGGTTGGTTTCAATTTTAGAATTGTCTCTGATTTACTTGCTATCTAATGAACAATTTAGTTTCTGATTTGAACAACTTTTATTTTCCACTTTCAGTTTGAATTTCCATTTGAATGTGAATTTGAAAAGAGATAGTATCCAAATGATGTTTAAGCACTGTTGATCAAGATGACATGGCATTATCAAAAGGGAATTACTGTAGTTAACCACTGGGGGTGTTACAGATCAGCACACCAAAACAGGAATCATCGCCGATGAAGAGAGTTGTAGATCGAAAAGATCAAACCTGTAACCATATGAACGAACACGAACGAAAACTGGATCCAAATAGACCCATTGAAGACCAGCACCAATTGAATCCCACGAGATCCAATGGAGACACTCCTCCGCACATCCTCTGAAGACGCTATTCACACCATCTGGACGGGGATAAGACATGGGTGACATTGTTCCTACCGAGGGACATCGCCACCGCCACACAGCCCCAGCCAAGACGTTGAACCTAGTAAAAACGGGAACGGGGTCCCTCCCGCAAGCGGGGGCCGAGATCCTTCGCACCTCCACGACCCAAAGGCCATTGGAGGTTGGGAAGATCGGAGGCGGCGCCGGCGGGAGCAGGAAGAAGACTTTTCTTGAGGAGGAGAAACGACACCTCTTAAATATTTGGGTTGGACGATCCAAATTACATATGGACTAAACACCTCCAAACATCGACTTTCCAATTGTGTCATATGAAAAAACACCCGTGAAATTTTTGAACTTCGTAAACGTTTTTCCAATCCAAAGTCCTTTTTCAATCTCGCAAACTTTTTTAAAATTTGTGAACTTTCCTCAAAACCGTGATCATTTTTCAAATCCCCGAACTTTCTCAAACTCACAAACTTTTTCCAATATCATGATTTTTGTCAAATCAATGAATGTTTCTCCAATCCGCTATTTCTTTTTGAAACTCACGAACTTTTGTCAGAGAATGAACTTATTTTTTTCAAATTTACGCCCTTTTCAAATTCATAAACCATTTTCAAATTTTTGAACCATTTCAAATTTATGTTTTTAATTAACTTGAATATTTATGGTAGTACACATCATAGGAAAGCCTTCTTTAATAAATAAAATAAAGTAGCACAAGAAAATATATGAGATTCGACTATATTCTAAATTGATATCAAAGAAGGAGATTTTACATTTTTTGCCTTTTTTTTTGTCCTTCTGTTTATTCGATAACTCAATTGATACCGATTGAGATTTACAACTAAACACTCAATTGAAAATCAAACGTATGGCCTAAAAAATAGGTCGCCCTCTTCAAATTTCAATGAGGAAGTGAAAGGATGACTTATGTATTCGGGTCCTCGTGGCCCCTGGCTTGTAATATAAAGATTTATGTTTATTCTTTGTGTCGTAGAGTTATGTTGTGATATCTTTCTATGAGTCTCTGATCTTGATCTTGCATGTTTGCGTGGATGATTAGTGCACGATTAAATCGGAGACGTCACAATGGGCCAGTAAAGAAAAAACAAGCCCAACAAAACAAACAACACAGCCTTGAAAAAACAACACAACACGACTCTCAGAGCAAGAATCAACGGTTAAGAAATTGACTGACTCAAATTCAAAAGTCAAACAACTTACAAATAGCTAAAGTGTAAAAAAAAGTAAAAAAAATAAGCTGGCACACATGAAAAGAGAAAAAATTTGACAGAACTAAAAAAAGTCAGGTGTTTATCTAATAGCAAAAGCGAGCAATTAATCAAGCTAGACACGAGTAATTAAAGTATTCGCAAAAAAAAAGACACGAGTAATTAAAGAGTAATGAGGCTGGACCTGGTTCGTCGTAGATTCGGGGACTTACCCGTGTCAAACTAGCCTGCAACACACAACAAGTCCCTCGCTTGCTAATTAGCTTGGCTGGGTCGGAACAGTGCCAATAAAAAATGGCAGGACAAAAAAACAAAAACAAATCGACTGACTGTAATTTTGTTTTTCAGGCGACTGACGTTTAGCCTACGTGTTCGAAAATACTACTAACTGGCGAACGTTCCCTCGTCCGTAGGCACTCAATGGTTCCTTGGTCTCCACGTAAGCGAACGTCCGGCTGTTACTGCGGTGCGGCAACATGTCCCCCGATTCCTCTCGCTGATATCCACTATCCCGTGCTTCGTCTTTCTCGTGTCGTCATCGATCGGTTCGTGCCTGTACAAGGCACGATCTCGTTCATATAGCGACCACTCCCATGTGAGGATCTGCTTGTCCTGGACGAGGAGCGACCACGTGAGACGTTGCAGCTTTGTTCTCGACGGCTCCCGCAGCCGGTACCGCGGAGTTCTCAGCTGAATAATGTACCAGCGACTCCACCTGATCTGCCTCGCCATACGACCCTCCATTATCCAGACCTCCGTCCTCTCCATTGACGGCGAGATCTGGGTAAGGACGATGGCCAGCCTCCCGTGCACCTCTGCTAGGTGCCAGTTGCCGCCGCTTTTGGAGCTGGACCGCACTGCAGAGGGTAGTGACATAATGTGTGTGATGCGTTCGTGCTCGAGGCCGAACAACATGACCTTGTCGGCCTCCGGCGTGGTCCAGTACGTCACGCCGTCGATGCTGACAACGTTGTCGCCGAGGCTACACCTGGCGCCGGAGCCGGCCGGCACGCCCCGCCACGATGCCTCCCCCAGCGTAATCACGTGCACCCTGTCGTATACGGAGCTGTTCACGTGGCATGGGACGTGCACAATCTTGTAGAGCCCCCGAGGTCGGGAGGTATGCGAAGCTGTAGGCGGCGTGCCAGCTCCTATCGTAGAACGTGCTTTCATCATCAGCACGCGGCGGTGGCAGCGGCGGGATGCTCAGCGCTTCGCCGGTGACAGGGTTGGCCACGGTGATGGGGCCACCGCGTTTCTGGCCGTCGCACAGGCAGACGAGGCCGTTGCAGGTGCCGACCACGCTCATGGCCACGCTCACGTGCTTGGCGTAGCGGTGTGCCATGAAGTCCGCCCACAGGTCTCTGGGCTTCCCTGGAGCCGATAGGTTGTCGATGATGTACGCAGTGCCTGTGGCGGCGACGAGTATCCTGGAGCGGCTCCGCAGGTTGGTGGCGGTGCGTTCGCCGACGACGTCGCGCCAGTGCCGGCTGACAAGGCGGAGCAGGCGGCGGGTGTTGGGCGGGAGGCGCATGAGGATATCCGCGAGCACGTCCGCGTCGAAGTCTCTGTAGACGATGCGTTCTGGACCCATCGCTGCGACCTCGATATGTATGGATTGACCTGACCTCTCTGCTTATTTATAGGTTGTGTGCACCGGCCTCAGATACCTACTCACTAGTTTCGGCTTTCCTTTGCTGCGTTGAAACCGGATTTGAGTTTGTTGACGTTTCGGATAGGTACGTACGTAAAGGTGCCCACGTCGGACGGCTCCGTCACCGACCTACGTGTACAAGGACGTCGCATGCTTCGATTGCACTACTCATCAAACCTTAAACCCATTATAAATCTGAACGAAACTAAATAACATCAAATCCCGCATGAATTCCCAAAAGTGAAAACCCCAAGAGCTAGCGGAAGATATCGGACGGGCAGCTAGAACGCGAGAAACCAGATGAAAACTTTTGGGCGAAAAAAAATTGGAACAACATTTTCGCTACACCATGCAAAGTGGAACCTGCAAAATGATAGGTATTAGAAGCGACCGTGCGCTTTGTTGCGCCCAAAGATTACAATGTGGTTTGATACATTACCAACTGAACCTGAAATGCTCTTCGTTGCGCTCACCTTGATATTTGGAAGATGGGAATGTTGGTCATGGCATTACGATAAGACGGGAATATTTACCGTCAGATCCGCGTACAAGATGTTGGTTGATATAAAGTTTCAGCCAGAGAATTAGTTGTATGAATCTACTGGTAATTCAAACACAAAGGCAGAGGAGAATAACTGGCGCCAATTATGGAAGGTAAAAGTTCCGGCTAAACTGAGGGTCTTTGCATGGAAGCTAGCTAGGGCATCTTTGCCCACTTGAGAGGTGCGTAAGAATCGCAATATGGCAGAATCTGCGGCATGCCCTATTTGCAATGCGGCTGTGGATTCATGGAGGCATGCTCTGCTAGATTGTCATATGGCGAACAGTGTTTGGTCTCTTCGAACAGCAATACCACTCTCCGGATATGAGACACCTGATGCAAAATTGTGGCTGTTTGGCCTAATTAACACTGTGGAGGTGCCAATCTTTGTGGAGGTACTAGTTACACTATGGGCAATATGGTGGGCGCGGCGCCGTGCGATACATGAGGAGGAGTTCCATAGTCCCTGGTCTACACATGTTCATTAGGAAATATCACGCCGTGCAACTTGGACGAGCTCCATCTAGTGTTGTAACTGAACCGGCAAGGTGGATCAGACCGGATGCTGGTACATCCCAGATCAATGCGGACGGTGCTGTAGCAAAGACAACAAATAAGGGGGCAGTGGCGGCGGTGTGCAGGGACGAGGAGGGCCGGTTCCTTGCAGCATCGGCAGTGGTGCTAGCGGGTGTTTCGCCCCCCCCATCCCCACCACCCCCCCCCCCCCCCCCCCCCCCCCCCCCACCACACAAACAACACAAAAACAAAAAAACAACAAGAATAAAAAACACCAACAAAACCACCCAAAACACCAACCCACCCCCCCCACCACCCACCCCACCAACAACCACCACCCACACCACCACCAAAAACCCCCCATCCCCCCCCCCCCCCCCAAAAAAACCACCCCACCCCCCAACCACCCCTTTTTCCCCCAACAACAAAAAACCCCCCACAAAACACCAACACTAGAAGCTCATGCATGCAGGGAGGCCTTGGCATTGGCTGAGGACTTGCATGTCTGGGAGTCGTGAAGGAGCTTCAGGCTTCGGTTTTCTTAGGTCCCTACTGCATGATTTTGAGGGACACTAGAGATAGAGTTACAAACTTTCAGTCTTGTTCGTTTAAGTTTGAGCAGCGCGCTTATAATGGTGAGCCCCATAACCTAGCTAGGATGGCAACTAGTCTAGATGTGGGCGGATAAGTATGGTTGTGCGATCCTCCGGATCACCTGTGTATTCCTCGCCATATTAGTTTTTGAATAAAGCGTTCTGTTACTAAAAAAAGGTTGTCTTAATCAATCTGGCTTTATGTTTTTTGGAACATAATGACGAGAGTTGTGACTGGTTTGTTTTCTGTTTTTAGTTAACTAGAAGGTCTATCGTAATAGAAAATCATAGGAAAGCCTTATTTAATCAATAAAACAAAGTAGCACAAGAAAATAGATGAGGCTAGATGTCAATCGATTGAGATTATCTAAACTCTAAATTGATATCAACAAAGGAGATTTTGCATTTTTTGCCTTCTATCTTTTTTGTCCTTTATCATTATCCTTTTTGTCCTTTTGCTTACTTGACAACTCACTTAATGCCGATTGAGATTTATAACTAAACACTCTTGTTGTATGGGGGACGGTTGATTCTGATCAATTCCTTCCTCAGCAACATGGTTCTATACATGTTGTCATTCTTCCACTTATCCAAAAGGGTTCTACAGCGTCTCGATTATTTTAGATCCAGATTTTTTTGGCAGTGTGATAATGAATCCAAGAAATATCGGCTGGCTAGGTGGAGTATATTATGCCGACCTAAAAGTCAAGGGGGCCTTGGAATTCAGGATCTTGAGATTAAAAACATCGCTCTCTTAAGTAAATGGGTATACAAACTACTCACTGAGAATGAAGTATGGCAGGAAATCATTTGTAACAAGTACGTGGGGTCTAAAGCCATCTCTCAAGTTCTTTGGAAACCCGGTGATTCACATTTTTCGAGTGGCGTGATGAAGGCCAAGGAATTCTTTTTTCAATTTGGTACTTTCTCGGTTAGGGATGGTTCTCAGGTTCGATTCTGGGAAGACACCTGGCTGGGGCCCACTCCACTTATGGTGCAATACCCTAGCTTGTATAGGATCGTCAGACATAAATTCGTCACGATCAAACAAGTATTGGGACAAGTAAACCCTGATATTTCTTTCCGCAGGGATCTTTTTGGGCCTCATCAGGTAGCATGGAATGAATTACTCATTCGTCTGGAGGCCATTCAGTTGTCAGGCGAACCAGACAAGTTCCGATGGAATTTGAATCAGAACGGTACCTTTTCAGTCAAATCCTTGTATGATGCAATGGCTCACACTGATGTTCTGGTTGATAACAAGAAATTGTGGAAGCTCAAAATTCCCCTAAGAGTGAAGATATTCCTCTGGTTTCTAAACAGAGGGGTCATCTTAACTAGAGATAACGTGACACGGCGCAACTGGCAAGGTAGCAAGACATGTGTCTTTTGCCAACATGACGAGTCTATCAAACACTTATTTTTTGAGTGTAAGTTTACTCGTGCAGTCTGGTCCATAGTTCAAGTGTCACACGTGTGGCATGAAGCAATCTGGTCCTGACTTTTTTACGACTAAAGTTGACATCCGAAAAGAAAAAGCAAACCAAAAAAAATCTGAAACTTGCAATACGAAAAGAAAATTGCCATGCTTGACAACTAAATTTGTCATCCTTGCATCACTATACTTTCCATAAAAATCGTTCGGAATTACCATGTGTTCGTGCCCCACGTATGATACTTATTAGGGTCGTGAGCTTTTTAGTTCCTCTCTGCAAAATTTTCTCAGAAACATGAATGACAGCGAAAGTATATGCTGTCAAATAGTAATTGATTGGTTAGCGTTGTATACCCGTTTCCTCATTCGCAAAAAAAAAGAAGAAGAAAAAGAAAAAGAAAAAAGAGTACGTAGTATACCCGTTTCCTAAAATCACGGAATCGACCAATTACCAGAAATCACTTGCCGCGATCCACGAGTCTTGGTTAGGATAGGCAGCCTCTATAAAAGCATAAACCCCCCGTCATCTAGCAGCTCCAACAAACGCCGTCCGAGGAAGTCAGCCATTGTGCAATCTGCGCCGAAATCCAGGTCTTTCTCCTCCTTCCTCCTTATGTTTTCGCCTTCTAGATTAGATTAGAGGGTTTCGACGACGACTTTCAGGCTAACGCGACTTAGTAATGGCTTTCTTGGGCATCGTTTGAGAAAGAACCGGGTCCCTTCTTTCTAATCTCCTGACTTGTGGCGTGTTCCCTTAGACCTTTTGATCTCTCCGATTTAGGGTTTAACAGTCTCGCAAACCGTCATAATTCCGCGTTGTGGCAATATGCACAAGTAAGTTTTGTACGCCTGCTGTCTGGTAAGTGGTAACTGTTTTTGATCAAGATATAAGTATCTTTACCAATATTAGACATCTTATCCACTATGCCCTTGCTAAGGCGCCATGATTAATTTCACTTGCAGACCAAGAAGAAAGAAGAGGAAGGGGCAGAGCTATATATGGGCAACTCCGGGAGCACAGGTATGTTTGTCCGCCCAATTCAACTTCAGACTGCATGTGTAGCTCTAAAGTCAGGTTACAAATAACTATAAATTGAGGAAGCTCTTGCCCTCACCATCATGGATGTTGATGAACTGAATCCCTCTGAATGCATCACACGCTGGCCCTAATGCTTATTCATCAGAACCAATAGTAGACACTATTTATACATCGAGAAGTGGCCTCTTATTACATTTAAAAAAGGGGAAAAAGCACATGTTCTGTCAGTTTCTATATCCCTGACTGGTGACATGATAACTAGTGGTTGCTTGTCACAAATCACTGTATGCAAGATTTTCGTTCATATAATCTCAACATAGAGAACTATTCTGCACCCTTCCATTTTCCCAATGGTGAACATAATTTTGGGTTGTTTGCCTCCTTTTGTGGAAATTTCAGCTCCTACAAGCTTAGGAAAAACTCATGTTCCACATTTCAAATGGAAGGTTCATGACTTCTCAGCGCTACTTGAGATGAAGGCTACCTCGGCGTTCTCTGCTGTTTTTGACTGCTCTGGGTACAAGTGGTATGCGTCCTAATCACAATAGCAACTTTAATCAACATATTAGATGTATAAATATCATCTGTTTTTTTCTAGTGGATAAAGCAACTGTCTGTTAACAAAATACCTAATAATTTAGGGTGTTGATTGCCCAGAAATCATGTTTCAGTCAGGTTGAAATAGTAATCACAAATTCACAATCTCACAAACCCATAAAAGCAGCCAGATGATGAAGCTGGATATATAAGATGCATGAAGTGAAAATATTAGGCTTGATTCAGTTATGACTTGTAGACTTACTTGGTTTCCTTCAATTCCCATCCCAGGTTCCTGCAAGTGACTCCAAAGCACAAGCAAGATGTTAAGAGCAATCCATACGTGGCTCTTTCTCTTAAGATAGCCCACGCATGCTTGGAGCTAGGTCACATTGTGCATGCAGTGTTCGAGTTGTCAATATTCAACCATTCAAAAGGAAAGTATTGTGGGTCAAGCAGTGCGTGAGCCGCCCCTCCTCCTCCTCCTCCCAACCCTAGCCGCCCCTCCTCCTCCTCCTCCTCCCAACCCTAGCCGCCCCTCCTCCTCACCCCCGCCCTCTTCCCTTCCTCGCCGCCGCCTGAGGCAGCCGCCGGGCAAGCCCGGGGCGCCAAGGATGGTGGCGGCGGGGCCTCGGTTGCCCTGCCTCTGCGTGGGGAACCCCGGATCTGGAGCGGCGGCTCAATTGGCAAGGCACGGCCGGCTAGCAGCCGTGCGGGCGGTGGATCTGGCGTCCCGGCCGCGTGGGCGGTGGGATCCGGTGGTCGTTGGCGGCCGGCGGCGGCTTCTGCGGCGGTCGGTGCGTGCGATCTGGCGCCTCCCCTCCTCCCCTGTTCGGCTTGCGGGCCAGCCTGGTCGGGCCGCGCTTGGTCGGGCCGCGCTTCCTCTTGGTCGCCGGTTCTGTACAGTAGGCGCTGGTGGTGGTGGGGATCTAGTTCGGGCGAAATCCCTGGCCGGCCATGACCGGCCGCGCCGACGGCGACGCCTGAGGGCGCCGTTCCCCTCCTTGGAGGCGTCGGTATGGACTGATCTCCTCACTTCCCCTTCCCCTAGGTCTCCTGGGCGAAAGCCCTAACTTTGTTGGGCGGCGGCGGCGCTCACGGTGCCGTTCCCTTCTTGAAGGCGCCGCTTTCGAAACTTTGGGGTTGGGTGGCGCTTGTGGGTGGTGGGCGATGGCGATGGTGCGGCTCTATCCTAGCATGGATTTACGTCCGTTGCTTGGAGATGGACTCGCGTAGGTGGAGGTCGTCGTCTGGCATCGTGGTGGCGTCATTGGCGGAGGACCTGCCAATGCTCGCGTAGGTGGAGGTCGTCGTTTGGCGTCGTGGTGGCGTCGATGGCGGAGGACCTGCCAAGGTTGTCACCTCAATCTGCTCTGAAGATGGACCAGTGAAAGATGGCGGCGACGACACATGTGAGTGCGTCGGACCGGTTTGAGCCCCGGACCCGGCAGATGGCTCGGTCGGGGCCTCCGGCTTTAGATGTTAGGCTTAGGTGAGAGGTCTGGGTATGTGGCCCAGCTTGCACCCCTTCATCATTTGGATAGGAGTAGCGGCAGATGTTGCCAAGATGGCGGATTCAGGCATATTGTTGTTATACTTTGTAAGGTCCTCGAGAATAATCAATAAAATGGCCGCATGTATCTGCCAGATGCAGAGGCCAGGGGTCATCCTCCTTTTCTAAAAAAAAAAAAGTTGCTTGATATTTTCTTCGCAGTTAAGTTTGTCCGTCGACCTTCTATACTGTGTGTCACACTTAGACTCTTCTGATTCGAACAACGTTCATGTACTCTTTCACTTTGATTTTTTCTATGGATTGAACTACTTTGATCTAAGAACTGGGGTGAAAGCTGACTATATGCTTTTTTTTTCACTGAAAAGTTGATTATATATGTCATTTGGGATATTTTCATTTTACATACAAGTTTTTCTTTCTCTAATTTTCTAACTTTTACCTATAACACAGCAAGCTACAACTCCTTCGTTCTCTAATCTCTTAAGTTCTAACTTTTACCTAAATGCAGCTAGCTACAATTTTGATTTCAAGAATGCCTACTCGGAGCAGCATTGCTTGATTCCTCTTCAAGAGCTACTGAAATCATCTGCTTTTCTAGTTGATGATAGCTGTGTCTTTGGTGTGAAGATAGTAAAAATTGATGTCTCTTCTCCTGAAAAGAAGGCTGTTGTGGTTCAGAACAAGACTACCACAGTTCAGAATCTATTTGTCCAAAAGAAGGGGTTCATTAAAGGGACATACACTTGGACCATGAACAATTTCCTTGAATTGGACTTGAAGCACTTCGTCCGTTCTCCTACATTTGAAGTTGGCGGACATAAATGGTATACATCTGGGTAGTTACATCACCAAATGATTTATATAAATAATATGCATGTGTTATACAGCATTTTATTTTACCAGTCCTTCAGATATTCCAACTGGATATTTTAGCTTGTTCTCTAAGCATGCAACCAAGATATATTTAGACATATGGTAGCACATTCCTATTTCAGTACAATGGGGTTTTGCATGGTGTATAGAAAATTCAGGAACAAATTAGAAAAAGTGTAGTACCAAAAAATCTATGTTGTTTAGGACGAAAAAAAATCCAGTAATTTCCTTATCATGTACTCCCTCCGTCCCAAAATAAGTGTCTTAACTTTTGGGCCAGAGGGGGTATATATTCGGTACAAACGGTTCCTGTATCTGTCACATACCATCAATTATTTTCTCAGATTGTTTTCACGTAACATTGTAATATCTTGTACTGCAGTCATGCTTTGCTTAGATTTTTTGTACAATTGTAATGCCACCAAGTTGTGTCCAAAGTTTCTGATTTCAATAACCAATCACATTCTTGATATACATTTTCCCAAGCAGCCAATTATATTTTAAGTGTCACTTCCCATTCTTGCCAACAGGTATATCGGCATGTATCCACGTGGTGACAAGTACAGCACTAATTGCCTCAGCTTGTACTTATCCCTGTATACCTCGGATGAGCTCCCTTCAGAGTCTGGGAAGGTGGTGGAAATGACGCTCTCCATCCTGGACCAAAAGAATGGGAAACACTGGACTAGAACTTCAGGTTCAGCTCTCCTTATTCAAGCAACTAGTGTATGTAACCTCATGATTACAGTTGATCTTACTTTTATGGTGATCGCAGGTCTCTGGGTATGTGGACATAGTTGGGGATGGCCTAACTTCATTGGGCTCAAGAAACTCAAGGACCCGTCGGGAGGCTATGTTGTGGGATCGAGCTGCCTTGTTAAGGCAGATCTCGCCATCGTTGGTTCATCCAATGATGGCTAGATCTTTACCTCATGCCTGAAGAAGAGATAATATGTCTTCATCCTAGCAGCTAGAGTTATACACTCCCTCCGTCCCAAAATAAGTGTCTCAACTTAACAACTTTGTATTTAGTACAAAGTTGAGACACTTATTTTGGGACAGAGGGAGTATATGAGATGGTGTTGTGGACTTGTTTGATGTTCTCATGTTCACAAGGAGTCAGGAAATGATTTCTAGGTATATTGTCTGTGATATTATATTTTTTAGAAGTACGTCAATGTTGTCAGTTGAGTTCTGTTTGCATGCTGTGTGTGGTTCCATGATCATCTATGTTGGACGCTGGACATTTTACATGCCTGCGCTTGGTGTCATTTCTGACCGGTTTTGCTCTGTTTTAACCCCTGATATTTTGGCATCCTACTTGTTTCATGGTTAATTAACATTTCTCTTCAGTCCTGACGAGTTAGCTTTTCGACTAATTTTTCCATGGGTGCGGCGTTGTATTGGCTCTCTGATGTGACTTTTATTTTACTCTCTTCTAAATATTGACGACCTTCATGTTTACAGAGCTCAAACTGGTAGAGAAAACCTTGTTGGAGTATAAACAGTTGAGTGTGCAAATGTGTTTTGTGTCATGAATTCACTTAGTGGGTGCACTGAGTGTGTACATCAAAAGAGAAGAGCCGGTGTGTGTTGCCGGTTCAGTGAAAGAAAGAAGGGCATTTGATGCCTGGAACACAACCAAGTCTTGTTGCCCTGTTTTTCCTTTGTTCTTGTTGGCCTGTGTGTCCATTTCGTCGAGCAGCTGCGGCGCATACTGAATCGACTAAAAGCAGTGAGAGAGCAAAGGAGGCTGCCAACAAAAACATATACTAAATCCTACCAAAAAAGTGGAAGCATGGCAGTGTTAATCGTCAGAATGCTTCAGAAACGATTCTGTAAACAACGTGCCGCGGAAAGTGGTTGTCCTCTAAGGAGGCCACTCAGGAATTATCAGGACCATACACCCAGTTGGAGCAATGTTCAGACTTCGGAGTGTATAGCAATCTTTGTGTGGTATTAGTGCAGGATGCATTGCATATCATACACTGTAACAACTAGAGTACATTTGTTTGAAAAGGCAGCAAGGATGTCAAGGGCTCCAGGCATCGTTATTTGAGATGAACTAATCCAGTTACGTACTTGTTTTTCAGGCAGGGCTTATTCAGTTATTTGTTGCCTGTTTTAACTAACTGAAATTCAGATTGTGGCGGAAAAGAATCACAAATTCAGTCAGAATGCAAGCTTGGAGTCAATGGCGGCCTTCGCTGTCATTGGATTCGGAGCGGGGTGGATCAGGAGCCGGGACTCCCCCCCCCCCCCCCCCCCCCCCCCCCCTCCACCTGTCTGGGCGGTCTTCGTCAATGCCGTCATACTCCTCCAGGACGGCGGCTGGATGACTCTCCTCCTCATCATCGACATCGTTGGCACCATCACCGACATGGCTCCCCTATAGCTCTGGATCGCCTTCGGCTGTGGTATCCGAAGCAATGATGCACTGCATATGCGGCATCAAGGGGTCCTCAAGCTGTGGCACCGGGGAGTCAGAAATTGAGGTCCTTGGAAGGACTCAAATGGAAAAAAAGAAGACGAAGTACTTACATTATTTTGGTGGGCGATCGGCCTTGAAGGCCAGAAATCGAGCTTCCTTCGGGAAGCTTTTGGTTTTCCCCATCATAATTGAGGAGAGTGTTCCCTAGAGTGATCTCCCCTCGAAGAAATCGGTCAAAGTTTGGGTGCAGTCGCCCTCGTCGGTATACTCAAACATTGGATGCTCTCGGGCTTTGAGAGCCTGGATCTTCCTATCCATGCACAGGGCGTCAGCCATAATTATACCGGCGTCAAAGGGGCGCCTCACCTCCTTGGGAAGGCGCATCGTGTCCTTGATATCACCCTGGTAGTATGTTGAACTCTAGGAGTGACGTCGGACTGGAGGCTCTAACACATACGGCGCAAGGGCGGACCGGGCTAGGATGCCAACTGGTACATCCGGGCAATAAAAACCACCCTTCTTGCCACTTATTGATGGAGTTGGGCAAGGAGCACTTGATGTACCCGGCGCCAGGCTTTAGCTGGATGCTGGTTCCGCAGCACTAGCAGGTCTCATCCATGTTGATAAGCATCTTCTTAGAAATAGTGCCTCCAGAGGCCGAAATGAGGTCGGATTCCCAGGAAGCACTAGCACAAGGTGACGAAGCATGCGATGTGCAGGACTCCATTGGGTGTCAGATGGTGCTTTTGGAGCTGATAAAAATAGACCAGACCACAGAAAAATTCATGAACCAGTGAGACAAATCCTTGATGATGAACACGTCAAAAAAAAAAAATCCTTGACGATGAAGGGGGCGAAGAGGCCGCGCTCACTGTCACGCACTGCCGGCGAGATCTCTGCAAAGGCGGCGCTGCCAATCATGGGTCATGTTGCATGCTCGCACGGCAGCAGATAGTCCGAATTGGAGAGGGTGTTCAGTTGCATGGTGGAAGCAGGGACGGAGCCAGAAAATCGAGATAGGGGGGGCAAGAACTGGAAGCATCAAATCATATGATAGATAGTCACATAACATAGTAAATATTGGAAGATCTTGGATCTGTTTGGATTTTTCATTGTAGTCACCCTGTCAACCAACGGCACGCCCAAATCTTGGTGGTGGAAACGGCCGCCAACGCCTCGAAAAAGTTTGTCTTCGAAATAAAAGGGAAGAGGTGATGGGGTTCGGGCGGGCCAAATAATTTGATCTCAACCAAATAGAGGCCTTCAATCTCGTCAACGTCAAATATTTTGTCGGGCACTTTGGGGCTCCGATCCAAACAGGCCCCTAAGATAGTCTACATATGTCTCCGTTGTTCCGCAATAAGAACAAAAGGTACATAGCTATTAATTCAAAATTTGATTTATGAGCAATAATATCAAAGATCGATAATTTCTAACTAGTTGTTGATGTCTGTTGTTCTACAATCACACTTATACTGTTTACAAGACACAAACTAATCTAATCTAATGATAAAAAATAAACTAACCTTTTTCATAGTTTGGTCGCTCATCCGTGCGGCCGGCCGGAAAGAATGCGCGGCGGATCACATGGCCGCGGTTGCATATCCCCTTCCTTTCTTGAATCTTGAAGCAGGCGGCCGGCGGCAGGCTCGATCGCAGGAGCAAGGAGCAGGAGATCTAAACTGCAAACTGTGCGTACGTGCGAACTGCTTCCTAGCCTGGCCCCTTTGGCCTTTGACGATCGCAGGAGCAGGAGCAGGCTCGATCGCAGGGCTGCTTCCCTTTTTTACTTTTCCTGGGACTTGGGCTTGTAAACAGTACACGGGCCCTTTTTCAAAAAAAAAAAAAGAGAGAGAGAGAGTAGTACAAGGGCCCTGGTTAAGAAAGGAATAGGGGGGGCAAAGCAAGCCACTTGCAGTTGTATACCGAGAAAAACTAGCGAACAACGGATCGCTATTAAGCGGCGACACGATCGTCAGGGGGGGTCTCGCCCCCCCTCGTCCCCCCTTGAATCTGTCCCTGGGTGGAAGATATGCAGGCATCCGCTTTTCCCTTCATTTCTTAAGGGGCAATGGCCTTCCCATTGCTGCCGGCGCCACCCTTGCCCGAGGCGGTGCTCCCGTTGCCGCCGCAGCGACCCTTCACTAGTTTTGGAGCCATTGGCCGCAGAACTTAGCTTGGATTGGTGGCCGAAAGGAAAAACTTGGAGCTTGAGGAGCAGCCATGGAAGCGCGAGCTAAAGAAGGAAGAAAATGAGAGGGGGGGGGGGGGGGGGGGGGGGTGCATCTCATACAAACATATTGAATCATGAATGATAGACCACATCACATGCATACCCTGCAAAAGATGTCTCTAATCGCTTTTGCTAATTACCATGGCTGCTATAGGGTTTAAGTAGGCAAAATTTTAATTTCGTATGTAACCACTAAGCATGATACTTCACCTCATTGTTTTAACATGCGAGGTGTATGGAACACAAGACTTATTTAAAAACCTCAAGCCCCATACTAAGAATAGTATTATGCTGTCACGTTTACGCATATCATCAAATTGAGTCTCACAAAACCAAGTTTTGGGCCCATTAATAGCAGAGAACCCATGACCCTTTTCAAGAAACCACATGTTTACGCATATCATCAAATTGAGTCTCACAAAACCAAATTTTGGGCCCATTAATAGCAGAGAACCCATGACCCTTTTCAAGAAACCACATGTATTGACGCAAGAAGTAGAACAAAAATCATGATTTTGTTAACTTATTGCTCCTTCCATGTAGTTCCTTGGACGATTTTTTAGAACATGCGGTTCTCTGTTATCGTGGTGCCCCGAACCTAGGCTTTGTAAATTTATTGGGTCATTTTGTATTATTAGAAGTATGCATATTCTAATACATAAAGAAATATAAGAGCGTTTAGATCACTAAAGTAGTGATCTAAACGCTCGTATACATATATTTCTTAACATAGGGAGTACATTTCTAACATTGTTACGTTGCTCAGAAAATATATTTTTGTTGTGCTTGCTTGCGGAATCATTGGGAAATTTTGATGGAGAGTAATGTTGTACACTCATAAAAGAAAAGCAATAGAACAAACAATAGTTCATGGTGGGAATCAATAACTTGTCATTATCATACCTCACAATATGATGCTCAAGTGCTTCAAACAACCCAAGAAAAACAAACACATCATCAAACACGCATTAAAATTGAGAACCAGCCGTGTTGGATGGCTAAGAAGGTGGTGATACCCTCAGCCCACCAGGAATAAAACTCAGGTACGTTTTGGAGTGTCAATAATGCGGGTTATTATTTCAGTGAGAAAAAATGTCCCCGTTGATAGTGATGCACATGTGGTGACTTCATCAATTTGTAAGCTCTGTAACTCTGATCCGATCTTCAGTAGGCGGCGTTGTGTGGTGGTGTAAGTGTGACATTTCTATGTTGTAGCCAGTGTTTCTAAAAACATGTAAATCAGAACCAATACAAAACGGAACATTCGTCGAATTTGCTCCATTAGTCTACTGTTTTATAAGCTAGCTTGCGAAAAAATATTCTTACGCATGAGACTTGACTTGTCATATTTTTTGTTCTTTGGTACAAGAAGATAGAGATGTTGGAAGACCTATGCGAGACTAACACACCGAAAGGAACCGGTTGCCACAATATCATTTTTGCTCCGTCCATCAAAGACAAAAAGAAAATGAAATCCAATCCATGTCATGACAAACAATGTAGGAGTAGCATCCCTTGAATCCCATGAGAAATCGCAGAAATCTCTATTCTTGCCATCTAGACTTGACTTGTCATCTTTCTATTGGTCACTTTGATTTTGGATTTTGGATTCATACTTACCTGATTTTTAATGTAATGTAGAATTTTACCACCATTAACATGAAACAGCTCCAACAGTCGACTTCAGTAGAGGAAAAACTCGAGCCAACTTGTTACGATAAAAATTGCTATAATTTTCCACCAAGACATGGAAAAAAAGGCAGCCCGGTGCACGTAGCTCCCGCTTGCGCAGGGTCCAACCACTTTGGGTCTATAATACGCAGCCTTTTCCTACATTTCTGCAAGAGGTTGTTTCTAGAACTCAAACCCGTGATCTCGTGGTCACAAGGCAACAGTTTTACCGCTGCGCCAAGACTCCCCTTCCACCAAGACGTGGAAAAGAAAAGGGAAATTTGCATCATCGAACACCTATCTCGAGAATATACTTCATCTGTATGCTAGTATTAATTCTCCAGTGGAGAAAACTTCTTGCGCCCCAGACTTGACTTTCCAAAGTTTTGTTGAATTCTCTTTCAATGTTGTAATCCATAGTTAAATACAAAACCAGATTTCGATCGGGGAAAGATTCTACAATACTGTGAACAATGGGGTTTCTTCCTTACCACCAGCTTCCGTAAAAAAAAAGGAGAAAAGCTCCAGAAAAGTCAAACCCGCTTCCGCTCTTTCCACCAAGACAATGAAAGAAAAGGATGCCAAAGAGGAAAAAAAAACCTCCAATTATTAGTTCACTCATCATGAAAATATATTTTTACGCTCGAGACTTGACATCTTTCTCCTAGCCACACATTTTCTTTTGATTTCCATTCATTCCTTTTCTCCACCCTGTGATCCATAGTAGCGCCCTGACCGCCGGCTTTATTTGATGAAATAACTCATAGTCGAGCTTAGAGCTCCAACGCGCCGACCCAAACGGACATCGCTTTTGTCCGCTTTTTGTCCGTTTGGGTTGACCGCCCGCTCGGTGTCCGCCTTCTTTTTTATTTGGGTCGGCAGTGCGCCCAACACGTCGACCCATATTTACCGGCGTGGCTAGCTGGCCTCCATTTTCAATGAACACTTTACACATTTCATAAGCAAATATATAGTTTCACAAGTAAGCATAGTTTTCACAACCAAATATAAAGCATAATTTTACAAGCCCGAATATAAATTAAATTGTTCTCACATAGTTTTACAAGCCAAATAAAAAGAATACATCTATTGGTTGCCAACATGAGTCCACATATGCTCGATCAAATCATTTTGCAGCTGCATGTGAGTTTCCCAATCACGCATTTCATGATGAAATTGGGTGAACTGTTCAAACGTTGCCGCTCCTCCATGCTCAGGCACAACATTCTCACCTTGAAACTGAAACCTTTGATCGTAGATACGTTCCGGACGCTCATCTTCTATGATCATATTGTGCATGATCACACAAGCAGTCATCACCTCCCACGGTTTCTTTGTGCTCAAAGTCCTAGCAGGATACCGAACAATGCCCCATCGAGATTGCAAAACACCAAAGGCACGCTCGACGTCCTTCCTAGCACTCTCTTGCTCTTGGGCGAATCTTTTCCTCTTCTCTCCGACAGGGTTGGGGATTGTTTTCACAATAGTGGTCCACTGAGGATGAGTAAATAGCATAAAACTACTACTTGGCTAGGGTTCCAAAAAACTACCGGTTTTTAATTTTTCTCAGATAACTACCAAATGAGTGGTCGGCTGTTTCAAAAAACCCAAATCGTCGAGTGCTTTACGATTAATCGTGATTATGACAGTTCGAACCCGCACCTAAACAAACCGTCTGTTTAACCGTTTGTTTGACTGCTAACTGACATGTGGGGCCCCCATGTCAATGTCTCTCCCTCATATATTTTTTACAAAAAGCAATCGGGTCCCTGCAATTTTTTTATAAAGCAATCGGGCCCCTGAACAAATTTGAAAAAAAGTAATCGGGTCCTCCCATGGCTGTGCTTCGGATCGAGAGCTCGCCGGCCAGCAGCCATGGCCCCGCCGCGGAGCTCCCGTCTGTCATCCTCGAGGAAGTCTCGGAGAAGATGAGAGGAGAAGAGGAGGAGAGGAGGCACACGGCAACAGGTAATAGCGGCGGCGGCAACGACATCAAATAGCAGCGATGGCGGCAAGGGATAGCAGGAAGCAGCGGCGCCGGCAAGTAGCAGCAACGGCGGCAAGGAATAGCAGGAAGCGGCGGTGGTAAGGAGCAGCAGAAGCTAGCCGCAAGGAGCAGCAGAAGCTAGATGGAAGCAGCAGCAAGGGCGTTGACACGGAGCAGCACATAGCGGCGGCAAGGAGCAACAGTAGTTAGCGCAAGGAGAAACAGCTAGCGGGAAGGAGCAGCGGCCGCCGTGGCGCCCGTGCTTCAGATCGAGCATCTCCAGTGCATGCCCACCTCCTACTGCAGCGTGCCACCGCGCGCGTCTTCGCCTCCGACCGCAGCTTCAGCGCTGCCCTGCTTGCCTGCTCGTCGCATCGCCGGTGTCGGGGATATCGTGCGACATAGGCTAGAGGGTGGCTTATCATGGATGGGGACAAAAGTACGTTGCCGGACTCTAGAAGCGGGAGTGAGCGAGACCGCGTACGCCTGCGAATCTTACCCAGGTTCGGGGCTCTCCTAGGAGATAACACCCCTAGTGCTGCTCTGCGGGGTCTCTGCATGATCACTACCTCAACAAGTAGCTACAAGCTTGCTCCTTGAGCTGTTCTGCTAGAGGAGGAAGGAGGGCAAGGCTAGCTCTACTCCACTCTCTATGTGTGTGTGTGTGTGTGTGTGTGTTGAAGAAGGCTCTCTCCTCTCTACCAAGGTCCCAACCCCTTGCATGGGGTGACCTGGGGGGTTTATATAGGCCTACCCCCAGGGGTACAATGGTAATCCGGCCGGGTGTAGGACCCGGCCGTCAGTGTCTCTGGTCGCCGGCCTCTCCGCCGACTGCAGGAGCCCGCCGACTGCAGGAGCCCGCCGCCTGGTGGGTCCCCTCGGCTGTCTTGTACTCGGCCGACAAGCCGGGCCTGCCGCCTGTGGGTCCTGTCGGCTGCTTAGCACTGTAGCCGTGCCACTGATGATGCATGCTTGGTCGGGGAGAGCGTGGCTACAGTCCTGCCGCCTGGCGGGCGTTTCACTGTAGCCACTCCCCGTCTCTTCTGATTAATGGCGCACAAACTTCAAGGAAAGGAGAGGGCCGCCTGCTAGGAGCCGGCCTCCCCCTGAGCCGACTGGTCAGGGCTCGCCGCCTTCTGGCCTCTTCACGGACAGGTAGGGCCTGCCGCCTGCGGGCCGTACCGACAACCCGTCATGGGAGTATGGCTTCCTCTGCCATGGGTGATGTCATGAGCAGCATGGCAACAGTGCCGCGCTGGGCGTGGGATGTCCGCTTGGTGCGCTGCACTGTGGCCACGCTCTCCCCTGGATTCGGGGGTGGCAGGCTTGTACTGTAGCCACGCCCCGTCTCATCGTGTTTATGTGGGTGCTAACTTTGAGTGCGCGAGGGGCCGCCTGCTAGGAGTCGGCCCACTTCATGGCCGTCTTCTGGAGTCCGCCGCCTCCTGGCAACCAGCCGCTTGGACCAGCCGGCCCCAAGAAGGCGGTCCTTTGTCTTTGGTGTCGAGGGGCGCAGCCTGCCCCGATGTCTTGAAATACCCAGGGGAGCTGATGAGGCTACCCGTGGTCATTTAATCCGACAGTAGTTCCCGAAGCTGGTGGGGCGCTGCGGCTGAAGGGGCGAGAAGCCCCAGCAGCTTCCTTCTCCGGGTTGTCTGGCGTTCTGCTTCGTCCGTCTTTCGAAGTGACGACCGGTAGGAGTCGGCCGTGACCAGGCAGGCCGCCTGGCGATTTCGAAACGCCGCGGTGGGGGGCAGGTGGCATGCTAGCCAGACGTCAGGCTCGCCGCCCGTGCACGCCAGCCACGCGGCGTCAGCAGGCCAAGCCGGCCTGCCAGCCCACGCGCGCGACGAGACGTCGCCGCAGGCCGGGGCCCGCCACTACAGTACCTCGGCACGCCCGCGGATCCGCTGCGGCCGAGGTAGACGTTTGGGCTTCTGCGGTAATCAATACACGCCTTTACTGGCGCCGTAATCGTGGGATCGTGGGGGAGTGGGCGCAGTTAATCCCACGATCCCCCACGCTCTCGCCCCCTCGGCTCCGCCGCCTGGGGCTATAAGTAGGGGGAGGAGGGGGGGTGGCAGACGCACGTGCGCCCTCCTCTCCCCTCGCCATTCTTCTTCCTCTCCGCCGCCGCAGCGCCTCTTCCTCTTGCCGAAGCGCTGCTGCAGCCCATCGTCGTCGAGCTCCTTCTTGCTGCGGCTTCCTTGCTCCGCCGCGGCTTCGCCCGCTCATCACCGCGCCGTGCCTACGACGAGCTCCTTCGCCCATGGCGCGCTCACGGGCCGGCGACTGGGACGGTTCCAACGTCCATGAGGATCACCTCTCCTTCCTTCGTCAAACACGGCGGCTACCCCGGGAGACGAACGTGCGGGTACGTGCCCCCCCCCCAGGCAGAAATCTCGCCGGTGCCGGAGGGCGATGAACGCGTCGTCTTCCGGTCCCATTTTCTTCGCGGCTTCGGCCTTCCGACGAGCGGCTTCCTCCGCTCCTTCCTTGATTTCTACCGAGTCCAGCCGCACCACCTCACGCCAAACACGGTGGTGCTGCTGGCCGCCTTCATCACCATGTGCGAAGGATACCTCGGCACTCTCCCCACCCTTGAGCTCTGGGGGGAGTGCTTTTATCTCAAACTCGGCACCGCCACCAAGGGCTAGGCGGCTCAATGCGGAGCCTGCGTGGCGGTGCGGCGTCCGGGCACCGGGAACCGCTTCCCGCCCATCTCCCTACTGCAGTCGGCCAAGCTGTGGCAGAAATCCTATTTCTACGTCAAGAACATCCACCCGACGAGCGACTACATCAACTTGCCGGCTTACGTAGCCGGCCCGCCAGCCGAGCCGCGCGCCAACTGGCAGTACAAGCCGAGCTCCCTATCGGCCGCCTCCTCCGCTGCCCTCGCCCGACTTCAGGCGATGACGGAGTCGGAGGGCCTGAAGGGCTCGGACCTGCTGGCCGCCTTCGTGACGCGCCGAGTGCTTCTCCTCCAAGCCCGGCCTCACATCATCAGCTGCATGAGCTGGCACCGGGACCCATGCCGGATGTGCACATGTGAGCTGCCGGACGTGGAGGTGGCCCGGCTGGTCAACTACTTCTCCAACTGCAAGCTATCGGAGACGGATTGGCGGTTCGGCAAGCGGCCGTACGACCGTGCACATCTGCCGCCTGCGGTGAGTCTTGCAATTCTTTTTCTCTTTTGCTGGTCCAAGTTCTTGTTTTGCCGTCTGACCAGTCGGCCATGGTGCAGGTCCTCCCGGCCCAGTCGGGCGCCGGCGCTCTGGATCCAGGGCAGCGGTACATGCTGGACCGAACGAGGAGCGACGTGGAGGACCCCGACTTGGGGGCGGCCGCCATGGAGGAGGACGACGCCACAGGTGGCGGCGGTGGAGCAGGCGGCTCCGGAGGAGGAGGCGGCCTCTAGGCCTGGCCGGACGATGTCGAGGAGGAGAACGAGCCGTGCCGTACGCACGGCTCCGACAAGGCGGGCGCAAGTTCTTCAGCCGCGCCGACTGCACCAGGCGGCGCACCAAAGCGCTGAGCCGGCTCGTTGCTGTTCGGCAGCCGGCCAAAGAAGTCCAAGAACACGGCCGCCGAGACCAAGCGGTAGGAGGCCGCCGCGAAGGCGGCCCAGTTCCAGAAGACCCCGAAGCAGCCCCCGATGGTGTCCGCGTAAGTGCTTGGTTTCTCTTGCGTTTTCTTTTCTTCTTTCTTGCAAACTCTTTCTGAGTTTCCCCTTGTCTTGCTCGAATAGGGCCCCGCTCTCTCTTGAGCGGTCCACCGCTGCTTCAGTGATCGGGGCGGCGGAAGGCTCCGCCAACACCCGCCGCGTGGACCCGCTCGCCGACCTCCAGGAGGCGACGGAGAGGAACGCGCGGGAGGCGCGCGAGGAGCGGGAGGAGGTGGAGCGGCAGAAGGCGGAGGCGGCCGAGGCGGCGCAGGCGGACGCGGAGGCGGCCGAGGCGGCGCAGGCGGACGCGGAGGCGGCGGACAAGGCCCAAGCCGACGCTGCGACCAAGGTCCAGGCGGACACCGCAACCCAGGCCCAGGCGGACGTGGCCGCCAAGGTGCAAGCGGAAGAGGCCGCACGTGGTCGGACTCCGCAACTTGTCATCCCGCTGCGCGCAGTGCCACCAGCGCCAGAGAACCCGGCGCCGACTGGAGGAGCCGGCAACGATCAGCCGGTCGTGGAGAGGAAAGGAGGCGACGCCAGCGTCCCGAGGGCGGAGGTGCCCCCGCAAGCGCCGACTGCCGAGGCCCGAGGCAGTCGGTCTGATGTGCCACCGGCGCCGCTGGTCAGAGGCGAGATGGCGGTGGGGGCGACCCCTGTGGTCCGTCCTCCGGGGCGCCGGCGTGCGGCGAAGGCGGCCTCGATGCCACGAGCGCAGGAGATCGGGGCCGCAAGCTCGTCGGCCACAAATGCAGAGGCCACCAGTGCCGCCCCACCAGAATGGACGCCTGGGGGCGGGACGGGCATGCTGAACAAGGCCGCGCAGGACGTTCAGGCCCAGCTCCAGGCCCAAGGAACCGCCCTCCAGCAGTATACGAAGACATTCTTGGCGACGCGCACGGCCGTCCGGGTACACTTCTTTGCTTTGTTTTTTTTATTCTTGCACTCTTCCGTGGGGGCGCGCCAGCGCACCCACTGGGTGTAGCCCTCGAGTTCCAGGCCGGCTGCTGAGTAGGCGGCTCGGAACTTTAAGGTAAGTTCCGAGTGCTAACTTTTTTTTTCTCTTCTTTTGTCTTCGTTGCAGGACTACCACAACATCCGCGCAGCCGCCTTCAACTCCCAGGTCCAGGAGCTGGCTAAGCGGACCGCCGACCTAACCGAGAGCCGGAGTAAGCATTCCGTCTTCTTCCTCGCGGGGGCGCGTCAGCGCACCCGCTGGGTGTAGCCCCCGAGATTCAGGTCGACTGCTGAGCAGTCGGGCCAGATCTTCCGGCAACCACTTTTCTTTTTGGTCAACTTTGTTGATTGTATTCTCTTTCTCAATTTTGCAGGAGCCAACACCACACTGCAGCAGCGCCTGGGCGAAGTCCAGACCGAGCTGCGCGCCAAGGAGGAGGAGCGCAGCAAGGCGGCCCAGGAGCGCGACCGTCTGGCCAAGAAGTTGGCGGACCAGCACAAGGCGGAGCTCCAGAAACTCAAGGAGGCGGAAGGCGCCCTCCAGGCTGAGTTTGACACCGAGCGCTTGAAGTGGGTCGAGAAGGAGGTGATCCTCGCCGCTGGCTACGGCGAGATTGAGGATATGATCGATGGTAAACTTCTTTCTTTGGAATAGCTGCCGACTGCATCGAGAGTCGGCTTCCGACTTCTGATCTTTGTTTTTTCTTTGCGTAGACTTCTTTCCTGGACACGCCGTCACCGTCTGCCAGGCCATCGAGGCGCGACGTGACCAGCGTAGGAGGGAAGGAGTGGAGGTCCCGCCCGACGCGCCTCGAAACATGAACGAGCAACTCCTGGCCGTCAGGACGCGCCTGCAGCTGATTCACCGTCTGCTCCGCCGCCTTCAGCGCGCCGGGTCCTAGCTGGTTTTTGCCCTCTGGCCAGGCGTCCGTGCTCCGTGCACCCCCAGTCGGACCGCCGACTGGTTAGAGGTGGCGATCGGCCGCTTCGAGGCTTGGAAGGGCTCCTCCGCTCGGGCAGGCGCCTGAAGGGCCTTGGAGTTCGTCAAGGCGTGGTATCCTGGGCTGAACCTAGCCCAATTGGCCATGTTCCGGCAGGAGGCCAGGGAAGAGTTGGTGGCGGTGGGGCCTGCGCTCACTCGACGTGTAGCGGCGATCGCCGAGTACACTGAGACCGGTGTCTTCCTCCCCGAGCTGGACGAGGAGGGTGCCGAGGTGCCGCCGGACTGGTTCGGGCTGAACCCGGATGACGGCGAGGACTCGGCGGAAGAAATCGCCTCCAGTGACGAAGGCGAGGACGAGGAAGACGAGGATGGTGAAGACGACGCACCGGAGGGCGGAGCGGACGGCCAGCCTCTGCTCGATCGGGCATCGAGCAACGAGCCGTGTGCGAGTGTACCAACTGCTGCTGATGGCGACCAAGCCGAGACTCGCCAGACGGCCACTCCACCAGCCGGCGCCACCGACTCCACCAACCTGCCGGACCCGCCTACTGCTCCTCTGGCCTAGGCTGCCAACTTTATCTTATCTTTTCCTGCTTTTGTGGTCTCTAGAACGAACTTGTTAAATTTGCGTAGTTCCACCCACTGGGGGTTTATTCAAACTTTGTTGAATGCTGGCCGAGGGCCTCTTGCTATGTAATTTAATTTTCGCACAAGTTGTGCTTTGCCAAGCTCCGACTTGTCTTGCTTTCTGTTCTTTTGGCTTTTTCCTTTGCCGCCTTCCCTTCGCTGCCACCTTGTCGGCCAGGCAGCCGCTCTTCGGTCTATTGGCTGGGTAAGGTACTTGGCCATTTTGGGAAGGCAAGTACTTCGGCCGCTTAGAACGTAGCAAGTTAAGTGAGAAGCCGGCCGGCCGGCTGCTCAGCAACCGGACGGCTAGGCGAGGAGCCAGCTTGGCCTATGTGAGTGCTTTCGTCCTTAGCCATTTTTCATGTGGGCACCATTTCCTGCCTTTGACTCTTGCCAGCCAGATAGTCACTCTACGAGCTGCGGCTTATGGCAAGAGAGGGCTTAGCTGCCGGCACACTACTTGTCCGACTGCAGGTAGCGCTGACATAGTACAAGGCGGCAAGCCCCCGGGCCGACTGGTCGGACCCGGTGCCGGGCGGAGGAATGAAATAACTCATTCACAGGCATGAAACTTATCATATAGATAAGAAAGGTAGCCCCCGAGTGCTCCTCGTGGGACCTGGTGTCTTTGCGCTTAATACAAAAGGTAGCGTGGTACATACTGCATTAACTGTAAAATCTTCGGAGGAGATTTGCGTTCCAGGGGCGCTCTGTTTCCTTGCTGGAATCGTCCCTCTTGCGCGCCCTGAGCTTCTGCGCGTCGATCAGGTAATAGGAGTTGTTGCCCAACGCTTTGCTGATGATGAAGGGGACTTCCCAAGGGGCCGAGAGCTTGTGCTGGCCGGCTGTTCGCTGGATCAGCCGGAGCAGAAGGTCTCCCTCTTGGAAGGATCGTGGCTTGACCTTTCGACTGTGGTAGCGGCGCAGGCTGTGCTGGTAGATGGCGGACCGGCTGAGTGCTAACAGCCGGCCCTCTTCCAGCAGATCGACGCCTTCTTCACATGCTTCCTTCGCTTCCGCCTCCGTGTACATGGTGACGCGAGGTGAGTCGAACTCGATGTCAGTTGGGATGACGGCCTCGGCCCCGTACACGAGGAAGAAGGGAGTGAAGCCGGTTGATTTGTTCGGGGTGGTGCGGAGGCTCCAGAGGACGGCCGGCAGCTCGTCGATCCAGCAGCCGGCCGAGCGCTCCAGTGGCTCGACCAGTCGGGGCTTGATGCCGGATAAGATGAGGCCGTTTGCTCGCTCGACTTGGCCGTTTGATTGCGGATGGGCAACGGACGCTAAGTTCAGTCGGATGCCCTGCGTCACGCAGAAACGGGCCAAGGTGCCTTTGGCAAAGTTAGTGCCATTGTCGGTGATGATGCTGTGTGGTACACCGTACTGGACGGTGATATCTGCGATGAAGGTCACAGCAGTCGGACCATTCAGTTTCTTGATTGGCTTTGCTTCAATCCACTTGGTGAATTTGTCGATGGCGACGAGCAGATGGGTCATGCCTCCGCGTGCTGTCTTGAATTGGCCCACCATGTCCAGCCCCCAGACGGCAAAAGGCCAGGTAAGGGGGATGGTCTTGAGTGCAGAAGCCGGCAGATGTTGCTTGGAGCTGAATTTCTGGCACCCCTTGCATTTCTTGACCAGATCCTTGGCGTCCTCCAAAGCAGTCGGCCAGAAGAAACCATGGCGGAAAGCTTTGGTGACAAGGGATCTGGAGGAAGCATGGTGGCCGCACTCGCCTTGGTGTATGTCTCTGAGGATTGCCGTGCCTTTCTCTGGTTCGACGCAGCGTTGGAAGACATCGGTCATGCTGCGCCTGGCAAGCTCTCTGTTTACTATCGTGTAAGCTCCTGACCGGCGTTGCACCTGCCGGGCCGAGATCTCATCAGCTGGCAGCTCTCCGCTCACCAGAAAGTTGAGGATGGGATGCGCCCATGATGGTGCTTCGACTTCATCCACTGTCATTACGGCCACTGAAACTAGGGCGGTTGGGTTGGGAGGTGGCGGGGTGGAGTCGGCCGCGTCTTGCTGCGTTGTTGAAGTCCCCGGGCCGACTGCTGCAGTCACCGGGCCGGGTTGTGGAGTCCCCGGGCCGGGTGCGACTGCTGCAGTCCCCGAGCCGCTTGGTGAAGTCCCTGGGACGGCTACTGCAGCCCCCGGGCCAGGTTGCGAAGTCCCCGGGCCGGGCGCGACTGCTGCACTCCCCGTGCTGCCTGCCGAAGTCCTCGGGCTGGCTGCCGCAGCCCCCGAGTCGGATCCGACTACTTCGGGGGCAGCCGGCACGAAGATGGATTCTGATTCCGGGGAAGGCTTAATAGACGGCTTGCGGAGGTACTGAAGGGACACGCCGGCTGGTATGGCCTGCCGAGTGGAGCCGATCCGCGCCAGGGCATCTGCTTGCTCGTTGTCGGCCCGTGGCACGTGAAAGAACTCGCACCCGTCAAAATATCCGCTGATCTACTGGACGAGGGAGCGGTAGCTCGCCATGTTTGCATCCTTGGCGTCCCAGTCGCCAGACGACTGTTGGACCACCAAGTCCGAGTCGTCATAGCATAGAATCCGGCGGATGCCAATCTCCTTGGCCAGCCGGAGTCCGTGTACTAGTGCCTCGTACTCGGCCACGTTGTTGGAGGTGGCAAAATGGATTTGCAACGTGTGTCTGAGCTTGTCGCCTTTGGGAGAGGTGAGGACGATGCCGGCTCCCAAACCGGTGCGCATCTTTGAGCCATCGAAGTGCATCCACCAATGAGTGGAGTCTGGGGCTGGCAGCAGGTACTGGGTCTCGGCCCAGTCGACGAGGAAGTTGGCCAGTGCTTGGGTCGTGATGGCGGTGCGAGGCTGGTAGAAGATGGTGTAGGGGGGCAGCTTGATGGCCCACTTGGCCACCCGGCCCGACGCGTCTCTGCTGCCTATGATCTCCGCAAGCGGGGCGGTGCAGACAACCATGATGGGGTGCTCTTGAAAGTATGGCTTGAGCTTCTTGGCGGCAAAGTGCACGCCGTAGCACATCTTTTGGTAGTGGGGGTAGTTCTGCTTGGAGGCTGACAGCACCTCACTCAAGTAGTACACGGGCCTCTAGACCGGCTGTGCCTTGCCGTCTTCTTGGCGCTCTACCACCATGACTGTGCTGACCACCCGGCTGGTGGCGGCGATGTAAAGAAGCATGGGCTCCTTTGCAGCCGGAGCAGCCAGAACGGGCGGCGTGGTCAACATCTTCTTGAGCTGGAGGAAAGCCTCGTCCGCCTTGTCGTTCCACTCGAAATGAGTGGTTTTCTTCATCAACTGGTACAGGGGAAGAGCCTTCTCGCCCAGCTGACTGATGAAGCGGCTGATGGATGCCAAGCAGCCGGTGAACTTCTGAATGTCTCGCAGTCCGGTGGGCCTCTCCATCCTCTCGATGGCCTTGATCTTGACAGGGTTGCACTCTATGCCGCGTTCTGAGACAAGGAAACCGAGGAGCTGGCTGGCTGGTACTCCAAAGACACACTTCTCTGGGTTGAGCTTGATTTGAAAACGGCGCAAATTATCAAAAGTTTCCTTGAGATCTTCCAGGAGGGTACCGTGCTTCTCCGTCTTCACCACAATATCGTCTACATAGACGTGGGCATTTCTATCGAGTTGCTTGAGGAGGCACTTCTGCATGCAACGCTAGAACGTGGCACCGGCATTTCTGAAGCCAAATGTCATGGTCAGGTAGCAGAAGGCTCCGAATGGTGTGATGAAGGCCGTTTTTAGGAGGTCGGCCAGGCTCAACTTGATCTGGTGGTACCCTGAGTAGGCATCCAAAAAACTCAGCAGCTCGCATCCAGCTGTGGAGTCTATCACTTGGTCAATCCGAGGCAAGGCAAACGGATCTTTGGGGCAAGCTTTGTTGAGGCTGGTATAGTCAATACACATGCGCCATTTGTTGTTCTTCTTTAGTACAAGGACTAGGTTGGCAAGCCACTCTGGAAAGAACACTTCCATAATGAAGCCGACTGCTAGAAGCCGGGCTATCTCTTCACCAACAATTCTTCTCTTCTCCTCCGACAGGCGGCGGAGGGGTTGCTTGACTGGTTTTGCATCTGCTCGGACATGTAGCTTGTGCTCGGCGAAATCCGTCGGAACACCCGGCATGTCCTTTGGAGACCATGTGAAGATGTCACGATTCTCACGGAGGAAATTGATGAGCTCGCTTTCCTATTTGCTGTCAAGGTGAGCTCCTATGACAGCGAACTTCTCCAGGTGCTCTGGGTCCAAGGGTATCTTCTTGGTTTCTTTGGCCGGCTGGAAAGAGCCCTGAGCTTCTGACTCCTTGGGATCTGGCGACAGGTCCGGATGCTTGCCGGCCATGGCCACAACCCGGTCAAGGAGCCGCTTCTCGGCAGCAATCACAAGGGACTCGGCCAGCCGACTGCTGGCTGCAGCTCGCTCGGCAGACTTCTCGTAGTCGCCAGCTACAGTGATAATGCCCTTGGTACCCGGCATCTTCATCTTGAGGTAGGCGTAGTGGGGAACCGCCATGAACTTGGCCAGGGCAGGCCGGCCAAGCAACGCGTGGTAGGGGCTCTCAAGGTCAACCACCTCGAACCAGATTGGCTCTCGGCGGAAGTGATTCTTGTCTCCGAAGAGGACGTCTATCTTGATCTTGTCAATTGGTGAGCAGGAAAGGCCAGGCACGATGCCATGGAAGACAGTCCGGCTGGGCTGGAGCTATTTCTCCTTGATGCACAACTTCTCCATGGTGTCGCGGTAGAGGATGTTGATGCTGCTACCACCGTCTATCAGAATCCGGGAGAAACGAGCAGCTCGCCTCTCTGTTGCAAAGGTGGCATCCAACACCAGGGCATAGGAACCCGGAGAAGGCATCACCTCCGGGTGGTCAGCTCGGCTCCAGCTGATCGGCTTCTCGGACCAGTGCATGAACTCTGGGGCTTCAGAGGCGACAGCATTCACCTCCCGTTGCTGCTGACACCGGCTGTGCCTGTCGTCAGCCAAGCTGGTGAAGACGACGTAAGCTCCGTGCTCTTCGGGAAACTCATCTTGGATCGCACCGACTGGCCGAACCGCCGGCTGCTGGGGGGGTGGAGGCGGCGGGCCAGCAGGCAGGGGAGGCAGTCCTTCGCCCTTGGCGATGCGGGCGAGCCAGTGGCACTTCCGGGTGGTGTGGTTGGATGGCTTCGCGCCGCTGTGGAACTTGCAGGGAGCGTCAAGGGTCTGTTCAAACAAGAAGGCGGGCAACCAGGCAGGCTTGCTGCCCTTTTGGCGCTTGGGGCCGGGTTGCTCTTTTGGCTGCTGGTCTTCGACTGTCGCCACCTGCCGGTTGTTGGTAGCTGGCTGCTAGGCCTTGCGCTTGTTGTCGTTTGACTGTTGGCGCCGACTGGAATCACCAGCCGGCGTCTGAGGGGCCGGAGGGAGCATCTTTCCTGACGCGTCCACCCGGAGCTCCGACTTCATGGAGGAGTCGGCAGTGGCGTACTTGTCCGCTATGATTAGCAGCTCGTTGAGGGTGGCCGGCTAGTCGCAGAGGAGTCGGTGCTTGAGTAGGGTGCCCTCTCGGCACCCGGCAGTGAAGTATTCTATGGCTTGCACCTCATGCACCCCTTCGTAGGAGTTGCGCAGTTCAGCCCACCGCGTCAAGTAGTCGCGGGTAGACTCAGTCGGGCCTTGGACGCACAGAGAGAGCTGGCGAGGTTTGGGCGGCCGCTCGTAGGTGCTGGTGAAGTTGCGGATGAAAACTTCGGTGAAGTCTAGCCAGCTGTTGACGCTGTAGGGCTTGAGACTGTTCAGCCATGTCCGGGCCGTGCCTTGGAGCATGAGCGGAACGTACTTTACGGCAACGCGCTTGTTGCCGTTCGCTATGCCGATGGCCGTGGAGTAGTCCACCAGCCAGTTTTCCGGCTTCACAGAGCCGTTGTACTTGGGGGTGTCCCGGGGGAGCGAGAACCCTTTGGGGAAGGGCTCGTCGCGAATGCGGGGGCCGAAACAAGGCGGGCCAATCGCATCTTCTTCTTCTAACGCCAGGGATCGAGCCAAGCGGTTGATCCGGTGGTGGGCGTCGTTCTCTCCGACTTCTTCACAGGGGCCCAGCCGGCCTCCGAGAGTCGGATGTTCAACAAGCGGCGGGGAGGCGCGCCTCTCCCTGCGCGGGGGAGGCGGACGACCGTCCCGCCGTTCCACTGCTCGTGGGCAGCCGTCTTGGTCGCGCTCGATGGAGATGCGGGTGCGGCTGTGGCTAACAACCGGTTCTTGGTCTCCTCGGTCACGGGCGCCGCCTGTCGGCGTCCGGGAGGTCGCTCCGTGCTCTCGGCGAGGGGGAAGGTTCCCGGCCTGTAAGCCGGGTTCCACCACGCGGCGGCCAGCTTCTTGCTGCGCGGTGGCCGCGTCGATGAGCTGCTGGAGGCGCTCCGTCATGCAGAGACGCTCGTCGCCCTCCAAGCGGTCCAGCTCGTCCGCCGCCGCCTGGGCGGCGCGTAAGTTCTCCATTGGCGTAGCATAGACTGGGCGGTCGGCCCCCAACATGCTGGCGATGGCTGCGCCGCACTGCCGGACCGGGCCCGCGCGGCTGGGTTCGCCAGCAGCCGGTGTGCCACAGACGGCACGGTCGATCTTGCGGTGGTAGGCCTCGATGAGGCGTATCATGACCGCCAACTTGTTGGCGCTGTCGAGGAGTGCGATACGGCACGCTTTCAGCGTTTCGCCATTCGCACCAGGTGTTACGGGTGCGGACAGGTCCCGCATTGCCGCCTGCAACGGGTCCCGGCCGGCCTGGTCGGATGCTCCGTCGTGGCCGATGACCAGCACCCCGGTGACGGTGCAGGTGCTGGCATTGCTGTCTGCAGCAGGGAGCGGGTCGTCGAAGATCACCACGTCACCGGGGAAGGCATCAGAAAGTGCGATGTCGGCATCGATGACCATGTCGACGGACGGGTCGGTGGAGCCAACAGACTCCAGGTCGCAGACCGGCTCGTTGGCGATGTGAAGCTTGCCGAGGGAGTCGACGAGGCAGCTCTCGGAGCTGGCCGCGCCCGCGACAAGCGCGGGCTCGTCGGAGAGGCGGATCCCGCCGATGAGATCAGCGAAGCTGCTTGCGGCGCAAACAACTTCCATGCCGCGCAGCGTGTCAGCACAAATGCCGTCAGGCGTGCCGGGCTGGCTGCGCTTGCCAGGAAGGAAGAGGGTTCCCATGCAGAACGTGTTTCCGGACGATGGTGCACCTAGCCCACAGTGGGCGCCAAATGTCGGGGATATCGTGCGACATATGCCAGGGGGTGGCTTATCATGGATGGGGACAAAAGTACGTCGCCGGGCTCTAGAAGCGGGAGTGAGCGAGACCGCGTACGCCTGCGAATCTTACCCAGATTCAGGGCTCTCCTAGGAGATAACACCCCTAGTCCTGCTCTGCGGGGTCTCCGCATGATCACTACGTCAACAAGTAGCTACAAGCTTGCTCCTTGAGCTGTTCTGCTAGAGGAAGAAGGAGGGCAAGGCTAGCTCTACTCCACTCTCTATGTGTGTGTGTGTGTGTTGAAGAAGGCTCTCTCCTCTCTACCAAGGTCCCAACCCCTTGCATGGGGTGACCTGGGGGGTTTATATAGGCCTACCCCCCCAGGGGTACAATGGTAATCCGGCCAGGCATAGGACCCGGCCGTCAGTGTCTCTGGTCGCCGGCCTTGAAGGAAATAAGCCCTAGAGGCAATAATAAAGTTATTATTTATTTCCTTATTTCATGATAAATGTTTATTATTCATGCTAGAATTGTATTAACCGGAAACATAATACATGTGTGAATACATAGACAAACAGAGTGTCACTAGTATGCCTCTACTTGACTAGCTCGTTGATCAAAGATGGTTATGTTTCCTAACCATAGACATGAGTTGTCATTTGATAAACGGGATCACATCATTAGGAGAATGATGTGATTGACTTGACCCATTCCGTTAGCTTAGCACTTGATCGTTTAGTACGTTGCTATTGCTTTCTTCATGACTTATACATGTTCCTATGACTATGAGATTATGCAACTCCCGTTTACCGGAGGAACACTTTGTGTGCTACCAAACGTCACAACGTAACTGGGTGATTATAAAGGTGCTCTACAGGTGTCTCCGAAGGTACTTGTTGAGTTGGCGTATTTCGAGATTAGGATTTGTCACTCCGATTGTCGGAGAGGTATCTCTGGGCCCACTCGGTAATGCACATCACTATAAGCCTTGCAAGCATTGTAACTAATGAGTTAGTTGCAGGATGATGTATTACGGAACGAGTAAAGAGACTGGCCGGTAACGAGATTGAGCTAGGTATTGAGATACCGACGATCGAATCTCGGGCAAATAACATACCGATGACAAAGGGAACAACGTATGTTGTTATGCGGTTTGACCGATAAAGATCTTCGTAGAATATGTGGGAGCCAATATGAGCATCTAGGTTCCGCTATTGGTTATTGACCGGAGACGTGTCTCGGTCATGTCTACATAGTTCTCGAACCCGTAGGGTCCGCACGCTTAAAGTTCGGTGACGATCGGTATTATGAGTTTATGTGATTTGATGACCCAAGTTTGTTCGGAGTCCTGGATGAGATCCGGGACATGACGAGGAGTCTCAAAATGGTCGAGAGGTAAAGATCGATATATTGGAAGGCTATATTCGGACATCGGAAAGGTTCCGAGTGATTCGGGTATTTTTCGGAGTACCGGAGAGTTACGGGAATTCGTATTGGGCCTTAATGGGCCATACGGGAAAGGAGAGAAAGGCCTCAAGGGTGGCTGCGCCCCTTCCCCATGGACTGGTCCGAATTGGACTAGGGAAAGGGGGCGCCCCCTTCCTTCCTTCTCCTTCTCCCTTCCCCTTTTCCTATTCCACGTGGGAGGTGGAATCCTACTAGGACTAGGGAGTCCTAGTAGGACTCCACACCTTGGGCGCGCCCTGTGAGGGCCGGCCTCCTCCTCCCTCCATCCTTTATATACGTGGCCAGGGGGCACCCCATAGACACAACAATTGATCATTGATCTCTTAGCCGTGTGCGGTGCCCCCCTCCACCATAATCCACCTCGATCATATCGTAGCGGTGCTTAGGCGAAGCCCTGCGTCGGTAGCATCATCATCACCGTCACCACGCCGTCGTGCTGACGAAACTCTCCTGTGAAGCTTTGCTGGATAGGAGCTCGCTGGACGTCATCGAGTTGAACGTGTGCTGAACTCGGAAGTGCCGTGAAGACGTACTTGGATCGGTCAGATCGTGAAGACGTACGACTACATCAACCGCGTTGTGCTAACGCTTCCGCTTTCGGTCTACGAGGGTACGTGGACACACTCTCCCCTCTCATTGCTATGCATCACCATGATCCTGTGTGTGCGTAGGAAATTTTTGAAATTACTACGTTCCACAACAGTGGCATCCGAGCTAGGTTTTATGCGTAGATGTTATATGCACGAGTAGAACACAAGTGAGTTGTGGGCGATACAAGTCATACTGCTTACCAGCATGTCACACTTTGGTTCGGCGGTGTTGTTGGATGAAGCGGCCCGGACCGACATTACGCGTACGCTTACGCGAGACTGATTTTACCGCCGTGCTTTGCACACAGGTGACTAGCGGGTGTCAGTTTCTCCAACTTTAGTTGAACCGAGTGTGGCTACGCCCGGTCCTTGTGAAGGTTAAAACAACACTAACTTGATGAACTATCGTTGTGGTTTTGATGCGTAGGTAAGAACGGTTCTTACTCAGCCCGTAGCAGCCACGTAAAACTTGCAACAACAAAGTAGAGGACGTCTAACTTGTTTTTGCAGGGCATGTTGTGATGTGATATGGTCAAGACATGATGCTATATTTTATTGTATGAGATGATCATGTTTTGTAACTGAGTTATCGGCAACTGGCAGGAGCCATATGGTTGTCGCTTTATTGTATGCAATGCAATCGCCCTGTAATTGCTTTACTTTATCACTAAGCGGTAGCGATAGTCGTAGAAGCAATAGTTGGCGAGACGACAACGATGCTACGATGGAGATCAAGGTGTCGCGCCAGTGACGATGGTGATCATGACGGTGCTTCGGAGATGGAGATCACAAGCACAAGATGATGATGGCCATATCATATCACTTATATTGATTGCATGTGATGTTTATCCTTTATGCATCTTATTTTGCTTTGTTTGACGGTAGCATTATAAGATGATCTCTCACTAAATTTCAAGGTAAAAGTGTTCTCCCTGAGTATGCACCGTTGCTAAAGTTCATCGTGCCGAGACACCACGTGATGATCGGGTGTGATAAGCTCAACGTTCATCTACAACGGGTGCAAGCCAGTTTTTGCACACGCAGAATACTCGGGTTAAACTTGACGAGCCTAGCATATGCAGATATGGCCTCGGAACACTGAGACCGAAAGGTCGAGCGTGAATCATATAGTAGATATGATCAACATAGTGATGTTCACCATTGAAAACTACTCCATTTCACGTGATGATCGGTTATGGTTTAGTTGATTTGGATCACGTGATCACTTAGATGATTAGAGAGATGTCTATCTAAGTGGGAGTTCTTGAGTAATATGATTAATTGAACTTTAATTTATCATGAACTTAGTCCTGGTAGTATTTGCAAATTATGTTGTAGATCAATAGCTCGCGTAATGCTCCCCTGTTTTATTTTTGATATGTTCCTAGAGAAAACTAAGTTGAAAGATGATAGTAGCAATGATGCGGACTAGTTCCGTGATATGAGGATTATCCTCATTGCTGCATAGAAGAATTATGTCCTTGATGCACCGCTAGGTGCCAGACCTATTGCAGGAGCAGATGCAAACGTTATGAACGTTTAGCAAGCTCGATGTGATGACTACTTGATAGTTTAGTGCGCCATGATTTATGGCTTAGAATCGGGACTTCAAAAATGTTTTGAACGCCACGGAGCATATGAGATGTTCCAAAGAGATGAAATTGGTATTTCAGACTCATGCCCGTGTCGAGAGGTATGAGACCTCTGACAAGTACTTTGCCTACAAGATGGAGGAGAATAGCTCAATCAGTGAGCATGTGCTCAGAATGTCTGAGTACTATAGTTGCTTGAATCAAGTGGGAGTTGATCTTCTGGATAAGATAGTAATTGACAGAATTCTCTAGTCACTATCACCAAGTTACTGGAACTTCGTGATGAACTATAATATGCAAGGGATGACAAAAACGATTCCCGAGCTCTTCGTGATGCTGAAATCAACGAAGGTAGAAATCAAGAAAGAGCATCAAGTGTTGATGGTTAGCAAGGCCACTAGTTTCAAGAAAAGGGCAAAGGAAAGAAGGGGAACTTCAAGAAGAATAGCAAGCAAGTTGCTACTCCCGGGAAGAAGCCCAAGTCTGGACCTAAGCCTGAAACTGAGTGCTTCTACTGCAAAGGGACTGGTCACTGGAAGTGGAACTGCCCCAAGTATTTGGCAGATAAGAAGGATGGCAAAGTGAACAAAAGTATATTTGATATACATGTTATTGATGTGTATTTTACTAGTGTTCATAGTAGCCCCTGGGTATTTGATACTAGTTCAGTTGCTAACATTAGTAACTCGAAACAGGAGCTGCAAAATGAACAGAGACTAGTTAATGACGAGGTGACGATATGTGTTGGAAGTGATTCCAAGGTTGATAAGATCACCATCGCACACTCCCTCTATTTTCGGGATTAGTGTTGAACCTAAATAAATGTTATTTGGTGTTTGCGTTGAGCATGAATATGATTGGATCATGTTTATTGCAAAATAAATGTTATTTGGTGTTTGCGTTGAGCATGAATATGATTGGATCATGTTTATTGCAATACGGTTATTCATTTAAGTCAGAGAATAATTGTTGTTCTGTTTACATGAATAAAAACCTTCTATGGTCATACACCCAATGTAAATGGTTTATTGAATCTCGATCGTAGTGATACACATATTCATAATATTGAAGCCAAAAGATGCAAAGTTAGTAATGATAGTGCAACTTATTTGTGGCACTGCCGTTTAGGTCATATTGGTGTAAAGCGCATGAAGAAACTCCATACTGATGGACTTTTGGAATCACTTGATTATGAATCATTTGATGCTTGCGAACCATGCCTCATGGGCAAGATGACTAAAACTCCGTTCTCCGGAACAATGGAGCGAGCTACGGACTTATTGGAAATAATACATACCGATGTATGTGGTCCGATGAGTATTGAGGCTCGCGGCGGGTATCGTTATTTTCTAACCTTCACAGATGATTTGAGGAGATATGGGTATATCTACTTAATGAAACACAAGTCTGAAACGTTTGAAAAGTTCAAAGAATTTTAGAGTGAAGTAGAAAATCATCGTAACAAGAAAATAAAGTTTCTACGATCTGATCGTGGAGGCAAATATTTGAGTTACGAGTTTGGTCTTCATTTAAAATGTGGAATAGTTTCGCAACTCATGCCACCTGGAACACCACAGCGTAATGGTGTGTCCGAACATCGTAATCGTACTTTATTAGATATGGTGCGATCTATGATGTCTCTTACCGATTTACCACTATCGTTTTGGGGTTATGCATTAGAGATAGCTGCATTCACGTTTAATAGGGCACCATCTAAATCCGTTGAGACGACACCGTATGAACTGTGGTTTGGCAAGAAACCTAAGCTGTCGTTTCTTAAAGTTTGGGGCTGCGATGCTTATGTGAAAAAGCTTCAGCCTGATAAGCTCGAACCCAAATCGGAGAAGTGCGTCTTCATAGGATACCCAAAAGAAACTGTTGGGTGCACCTTCTATCACAGATCCGAAGGCAAGATATTTGTTGCTAAGAATGGATCCTTTCTAGAGAAGGAGTTTCTCTCGAAAGAAGTGAGTGGGAGGAAAGTTGAACTTGATGAGGTAGTGGTACCTTCTCTTGAATTGGAAAGTAGTTCATCACAGAAATCAGTTCCAGTGATGCCTACACCAATTAGTGACGAAGCTAATGATAATGATCATGAAACTTCAGATCAAGTTACTACAGAACCTCGTAGGTCAACTAGAGTACGTTCCGCTCCAGAGTGGTACGGTAATCCTGTTCTGGAAGTCATGTTACTAGACCATGACGAACCTACGAACTATGAGGAAGCGATGATGAGCCCAGATTCCATGAAATGGCTTGAGGCCATGAAATCTGAGATGGGATCCATGTATGAGAACAAAGTATGGACTTTGGTTGACTTGCCCGATGATCGGCAAGCCATAGAAAATAAATGGATCTTCAAGAGGAAGACAGACGCTGATAGTAGTGTTACTATCTACAAAGCTAGACTTGTCGAAAAAGGTTGTTGACAAAGTTCAAGGAGTTGACTATGATGAAACTTTCTCACCCGTAGCGATGCTTAAGTCCGTCCGAATCATGTTAGCAATTGCCACATTTTATGATTATGAAATTTGGCAAATGGGTGTAAAGACTGCATTCCTGAATGGATTTCTGGAAGAAGAGTTGTATATGATGCAACCTGAAGGTTTTATCGATCCAAAGGATGCTAACAAAGTGTGCAAGCTCTAGCGATCCATCTATGGACTGGTGCAAGCATCTCGGAGTTGGAATATACGCTTTGATGAGTTGATCAAAGCATATAGTTTTATACAGACTTGCGGTGAAGCCTGTATTTACAAGAAGGTGAGTGGGAGCACTACAGCATTTCTGATAAGTATATGTGAATGACATATTGTTGATCGGAAATAATGTAGAATTTTCTGGAAAGCATAAAGGAGTTTTTGAAAGGAGTTTTTCAAAGAAAGACCTCGGTGAAGCTGCTTACATATTGAGCATCAAGATCTATAGAGATAGATCAAGACGCTTGATAAGATTTTTCAATGAGTACATACCTTGACAAAGTTTTTGAAGTAGTTCAAAATGTAACAATCAAAGAAGGAGTTCTTGCCTATGTTTTAAGGTGTGAAGTTGAGTGAAGACTCAAAACCCGACCACGGCAGAAAATAGAAAGAGAATGAAAAGTCATTCCCTAAGCCTCAGTCATAGGTTCTATAAAGTATGTTATGCTGTGTAACAGATCTATTGTATGCCCTACATTGAGTTTGGCAAGGGAGTACAATAGTGATCTAGGAGTAGATCACTGGACAGCGGTCAAAATTATCCTTAGTGGAATAAGGATATGTTTCTCGATTATGGAGGTGCCAAAAGGTTCGTCATAAAGGGTCACGTCGATACAAGTTTTGACACTGATCCAGATGACTCTAAGTCTCAATCTGGATACATATTGAAAGTGGGAGCAATTAGCTAGAGTAGCTCCGTGCGGAGCATTGTTGACATAGAAATTTGCAAAATACATACGGATCTGAATTTGGCAGACCCATTGACTAAACTTCTCTCACAAGCAAAACATGATCACACCTTAGTACTATTTGGGTGTTAATCACATGGCGATGTGAACTAGATTATTGACTCAAGTAAACCCTTTGGGTGTTGGTCACATGACAATGTGAACTATGGATATTAATCACATGGTGATGTGAACTGTTGGTGTTAAATCACATGGCGATGTGAACTAGATTATTGACTCTAGTGCAAGTGGGAGACTGAAGGAAATATGCCCTAGAGGCAATAATAAAGTTATTATTTATTTCCTTATTTCATGATAAATGTTTATTATTCATGCTAGAATTGTATTAACCGGAAACATAATACATGTGTGAATACATAGACAAACAGAGTGTCACTAGTATGCCTCTACTTGACTAGCTCGTTGATCAAAGATGGTTATGTTTCCTAACCATAGACATGAGTTGTCATTTGATAAACGGATCACTCATTAGGAGAATGATGTGATTGACTTGACCCATTCCGTTAGCTTAGCACTTGATCGTTTAGTACGTTGCTATTGCTTTCTTCATGACTTATACATTTTCCTATGACTATGAGATTATGCAACTCCCGTTTACCGGAGGAACACTTTGTGTGCTACCAAACGTCACAACGTAACTGGGTGATTATAAAGGTGCTCTACAGGTTTCTCCGAAGGTACTTGTTGAGTTGGCGTATTTCGAGATTAGGATTTGTCACTCCGATTGTCGGAGAGGTATCTCTGGGCCCACTCGGTAATGCACATCACTATAAGCCTTGCAAGCATTGTAACTAATGAGTTAGTTGCAGGATGATGTATTACGGAACGAGTAAAGAGACTGGCCGGTAACGAGATTGAGCTAGGTATTGAGATACCGACGATCGAATCTCGGGCAAATAACATACCGATGACAAAGGGAACAACGTATGTTGTTATGCGGTTTGACCGATAAAGATCTTCGTAGAATATGTGGGAGCCAATATGAGCATCTAGGTTCCGCTATTGGTTATTGACCGGAGACGTGTCTCGGTCATGTCTACATAGTTCTCGAACCCGTAGGGTCCGCACGCTTAAAGTTCGGTGACGATCGGTATTATGAGTTTATGTGATTTGATGACCAAAGTTTGTTCGGAGTCCTGGATGAGATCCGGGACATGACGAGGAGTCTCAAAATGGTCGAGAGGTAAAGATCGATATATTGGAAGGCTATATTCGGACATCGGAAAGGTTCCGAGTGATTCGGGTATTTTTCGGAGTACCGGAGAGTTACGGGAATTCGTATTGGGCCTTAATGGGCCATACGGGAAAGGAGAGAAAGGCCTCAAGGGTGGCTGCGCCCCTTCCCCATGGACTGGTCCGAATTGGACTAGGGAAAGGGGGCGCCCCCTTCCTTCCTTCTCCTTCTCCCTTCCCCTTTTCCTATTCCACGTGGGAGGTGGAATCCTACTAGGACTAGGGAGTCCTAGTAGGACTCCACACCTTGGGCGCGCCCTGTGAGGGCCGGCCTCCTCCTCCCTCCATCCTTTATATACGTGGCCAGGGGGCACCCCATAGACACAACAATTGATCATTGATCTCTTAGCCGTGTGCGGTGCCCCCCTCCACCATAATCCACCTCGATCATATCGTAGCGGTGCTTAGGCGAAGCCCTGCGTCGGTAGCATCATCATCACCGTCACCACGCCGTCGTGCTGACGAAACTCTCCTGTGAAGCTTTGCTGGATCGGAGCTCGCTGGATGTCATCGAGTTGAACGTGTGCTGAACTCGGAGGTGTCGTGCGTTCGGTACTTGGATCGGTCGGATCGTGAAGATGTACGACTACATCAACCGCGTTGTGCTAACGCTTCCGCTTTCGGTCTATGAGGGTACATGGACACACTCTCCCCTCTCGTTGCTATGCATCACCATGATCCTGTGTGTGTGTAGGAAATTTTGAAATTACTACGTTCCCCAACAGGCCTCTCCGTCGACTGCAGGGGCTCGCCGCCTGGTGGGTCCCCTCGGCTGTCTTGTACTCGGCCGACAAGCCGGGCCTGCCGCCTGTGGGTCCTGTCGGCTGCGTAGCACTGTAGCAGTGCCACTGATGATGCATGCTTTGTCGGGGAGAGCGTGGCTACAGTCCTGCCGCCTGGCGGGCGTTTCACTGTAGCCACTCCCCGTCTCTTCTGGTTAATGGCGCACAAACTTCAAGGAAAGGAGAGGGCCGCCTGCTAGGAGCCGGCCTCCCCCTAAGCCGACTGGTCAGGGCTCGCCGCCTTCTGGCCTCTTCACGGACAGGTAGGGCCCGCCGCCTGTGGGCCGTACCGACAGCCCGTCGTGGGAGTATGGCTTCCTCTGCCATGGGTGATGTCATGAGCAGCATGGCAACAGTGCCGCGCCGGGCGTGGGATGTTCGCTTGGTGCGCTGCACTGTGGCCACGCTCTCCCCTAGATTCGGGGGTGGCAGGCTTGTACTGTAGCCACGCCCCGTCTCGTCATGTTTATGTGGGTGCTAACTTTGAGGGCGCGAGGGGCCGCCTGCTAGGATCCGGCTTCCCAGGAAGCCGCCTGCTAGGAGTCGGCCCACTTCATGGCCGTTTTCTGGATTCCGCCGCCTCCTGGCAACCGGCCGCTTGGACCAGCCGGCCCCAAGAAGGCGGTCCTTTGTCTTTGGTGTCGAGGGGCGCAGCCTGCCCCGATGTCTTGAAATACCCAGGGGTGCTGATGAGGCTACCCGTGGTCATTTACTCCGGCAGCCGGAGTGGGTGGCTCCGTGCTCGAGTGAGAGAGATTAGAGGAGGAGAGGGAGAGAAGAAAGTGATGAGGAAGGGGATACATTGACATATGGGCCCCACATGTCAGTTAACAGTCAAACAAACGGTCAAACACACGGTTTGTTTAGGTGCCGGTCCGAACTGTCATAATCACGATTAATCGTAGAGCACTCAATGATTTGGGTTTTTTGAAACAGCCAACCACCCATGTGGTAGTTATCTGAGAAAAATTAAAACCCGGTAGTTTTTTGAAACGCTAGCCTGTAAAGTAGTAGTTTTATGCTATTTACTCACTGAGGATAGATACCGTCACCTAGGTAGTATCTGTTGTCGTAGTTGTGGCCGTTGATGGTAATATTCATCGGTGGGCTGTTGCCTTCGGCAAGCCTTGCAAACACCGGCGAGCGTTGAAGCACGTTGATATCATTGCGTGATCTGGCAATGCCGAAGAAAGAGTGCCAGATCCAGGGATCTTGTGATGCCACGGCCTCAAGTATGATAGTGCAAGCCCTGACCTGGCCCTTATATTGCCCTTGCCAAGCAGAAGGGCAGTTCTTCCATTCCCAGTGCATGCAATCTATGCTGCCAAGCATCCCTGGGAAGCCCCTGCTGGCATTCATCGCCAACAAGCGGGTTGTATCTTGAGGAGTCGGCTCTCTCAAGTACTCAGGGCCAAACACAGCTATCACAACCTTGCAGAACTTATACATGGAGTCTAGGCATGTAGACTCGCTCATACGGACGTACTTGTCAATGAGATCACTGGGCGCTCCGTATGCAAGCATCCGGATGGTTGCAGTGCATTTCTAATAAGAGGAGAAGCCAATCTTTCCAAGGGCATCCTTTTTGCATTCGAAATAGTCATCGTATCCGACCACCCGCTCTCTAATACGGTTGAAAAGATGCCTACTCATACGGAAACGGCGCCGGCATTTCTGATGTTTGAACAGCGGGTTCGTTGTGTCAATATAGTCCTTCCAAAGAAGGAAATGCCCGCTCTCTCGGTTGTGATTTAACGCCGGAAGGTGACACGGAATGGAGCCACGGAACAACGGCCGCTGGGCTATTGAGGTGGTGATGGACCAACACGGCAGCCAAGATCTCCTCCTCATCATCGGACGAGGAATCGTCGGAGTCGCAAAGGAAATTATGGAAAAAGAACTCGTCAGCGGAGTCCATTTTGTACCTTGGCAAACTGTCGAACAGCTTGCGGGCGTTGATGAAGGTGCCGGCCGGTGAAGGGAGTCGCGCTGCCCTCGGACCAGCTGGCTGCCCTGGCGGCGTCTGACGAGCATGCCAGCGTCCGACGAGCGTGCTGGCGTCCGACGAGCATGCCGGTGTCAGGACGAAGGACCTGGCGAAGCGGCGAGGCGGCTTCCTGGTCGCGGCTGTGTCAGGGAGGTGGGGATGGGAAGCTTTCGGAGCCCCGGCGGCGAGACGGCGATGGCGGTGACGTGGGAGGTGGCGGCGTTGGAGGGGTGGAAGGGGGATGTTGCGACACCGGCAGCTGGCAGAGGCACTCAAAAATGGGCGGCAGCAGCGTCGACGAAGAAGGCGGGCGAGGGTTTGCTGTTGGAATGGGAGAGGATGGCCAATGTGCCACTGTGACGCCCCGGCTTAATCATGCACTAATCATACACGCAAATGCACACGATCAAGCCTAAGGACTCACTTGAAGATATCACAACACAACTCTAAAACATAAATAAAGTCATACAAGCTTTATATTACAAGCCAGGGCCTCGAGGGCTCGAATACATAGCTCGATGGCATACAAGCGTCAGCGGAAGCATCAGATATCTGAGTACAGATATTAAAGAGAAACAGAAAGGCCTTTAGAAAGGTGGGGCAAAATAAAATGCTACGATCGAAAGGCGTAGGCCTCCTGCCTAGGACCCTCCGAACCTACTCCTGGTCGTCGGCCATTCTCGGGGTAGTAGTAGTAGTCAAGGGCGGGAGCAACTGTCTCAGGGGCTCCGTCATCTGGTCACGACAAACTGATATGGGGAGAAAAAGAAAGCAAAGCAACCGTGAGTACTCCGAAGTACTCAGCAAGCAAGGATCTACACTACTAATGCAACATTATCAAAGGGAGGCTATATATGTGGACTGGGCTGCAAAAATGCCAGAATAGAGGGAAGGCCTAGTCCTATCGAAAACTAGCATCTTCAGCTTCTTCAAGTATCTTCAACGATCTTGCAGCATTAGAAGAGTACAGTATAGCACAATGTAAAGTAGTAGTAATGTCAAGTAACAGTCTCGCCCAGAGATCCTTCCTCGACTCCCTGCGAGAAAGCGATCCCGGAGCCACATATCCAGGTACCATCTCAAGTTCTAGTTGTACCGATCGGGATACAACTCCGAGTGTCCTTTACCGTAGGATCGGCTATCGATAGATGTTTTCTTCCCTGCAGGGGTGCACCAACTTACCCACCACGCTCGCTTAACTTCGGCCGGACACACTTTTTTGGGTCATGCCCGGCCTCGGCCAAACGACACACCGCAGCCCTACCTACAGCTCAGCAGAGAGGTCCCCGCCGGTCTACCTCCTAAGCGCTCAGGGGTCTTGGGCCATCGCCCTGTGCACTCCAGGTCGTTGCGAGCAGGGCGCATCTCGGTACCACCTCTATACATGGATGGCGCCGGCCCAGCCATGCCGCAATGCTGAACTGGACGTCTGACAGAGCTTTCGGATGATGCTACGATGCAGAGTGCCCATAACTATCCCACGTGATGGTTAGTGCTATCAGGCCAGAGGCCTGCTCGGATCAAATATCCAAATCGTTAGAGGACTAGGGGCTTGCGGTAACGAGCAGAGACTCATGATCGATGTGACCCCGTCGCCCCGTCTCGAGGACTTGCTGCAAGGGCTAGGAATGCCCGGCCGCGCCTCGTAAAATAAATCACGGGTAACTATCCATCATTCGCGGGTACCCCTCAGGGTCGACCCGCCTTACCAAGTCGCAGTATCATCAGTTATGTAAGGCATCCGTGTGGCTACCATATCAAGGGGAATCCGAGGCATCACCCTCGTTGGACTCCCACCTGATGTAATATCAAGGTGGACGTAGGAGGAATCACCCTCGAGGTCCACCCTTGAGGTGTTGCACGACTTCGTCGTTATCGGGGGTGGTGTAGGAGGAATTAACCTCTCTGACCACGACCGAATATCTAAACTACAAGGTTAACATCAGAAGTGCTGACGAGGAATCACCCTCGGCACTCAATAGTAACCCAGTAGTGTCGAGCAACTAAGGAGGAAGTGAGGTGCGGTGCCGGGTCCTGGTCTTCGATCCCGTTGATCGGGTCTTCTGATACTCCAGCGGGGTAGTCGGGATAAGTGGGGGTCACTGATGGGGCTCTACCCGGTCTATTCTAAACAGTTTAGGATGAGCAGGTAGGTATGAACAGCAGGTTACAATAAACAGGCTATGCAGCAGAAATAGGATAACGGTAACAGTAGCAAAATTCTAATGCAAGCATGAGAAAATAGAATAGGCGATATCAGGATGATCAAAGGGAGGGCTTGCCTGGTTGCTCGGCGGCAAAGGCAAGGTCGTCCGTAGTGTAGCCAGTCACCGGAGCTGCGTCGGTACCGGGCTCTATCGAGAAGAGGGGGAGGAAACAGTATAAATACAAGGCAGACAAAGCAACACAGAGCAGGCTACGCTAACGCGCGGTGTAGGGTTGCCTAAAGCATGTCTAAGGCATAATAGTTATTTAAGGAATTAAGTTGGATTTATTAAACGGTGTATATGCACTATTCATCTACCGGAACCAGACTAAAAGTTATGGGTTCTCCTACGTAGGGGGTTCCGGCATCGAAACAGACGACACGATTAGATTCGTCTCGTTGTTCTGAGCAACTTTCATGTTTTAAGTTTTTCGATCTGAGCTACGGTTTATTTTCTATGGATTTTCAAAGTTTTAAACTATTATCTGGAATTTCTGGATTTAATTAATTATTAAATTCGAATTATAACAGTGAAATACTTTTATTACACAGACTCAGCCAGCCATAGTCAATGACAAGTGGGGCCAGTCAACTGCTGACTCAGCAGTCAACATTGACCAGGTCAAAGGGTGAACAGTGATGGTAGGGCCCAGGTGTCATTGACACAGAGGTTAATTAACCTATTTAATTGAGTTTAATTAGTGGTGGGGCCCCACTATCAGTGTCACAGGGACTTAATTAGAGTTAATTAAGCGATACAGTACATGGGTCCCACATGTCAGCGTCACATGTATTAACTGAAGGGTTATTTGCGGTGGGGCCCGTTGTCGGTGGCTATTAGGGTCAGTGGGTTAGTACTAATTAGGGGTTAGGCCCTAATCTCACCAGTTGACGGCCGGGGCCCAGCTACAGTGACCCGGGCTGGTTTGACTTGGTCGCGCGCGCGCCGGCGACGACATACAGAGGTGGCGGCGATAGCCGGAAATGGCGCTCCGGCGGCCAAACATAACGGCGCGTATTCCTACAGGACCAGCATGAGCCGTTGCATCCATTGGAGCTCGTGGGGCAAGCCAGAGATGGCGGAAACGGCGGTGGCGACGGCAGCAGGCGGCGGCCGGAGTAGCAGCAAAGGCAGCGGCGAGCAATAGCAGCGAACTGAGCAGTGGAGAGAGGGGAAGCGAGCGGAGCTCACCGAAGGAGCACATGGTGGCTCGGTGGTCGGTTTAGAAGCGCAGAGGCGGCGGATCGATCGGCGGCGATCGGCGGATGCAGTGAAGGGGATCGGCTCGATCCCGGCATTGCAGAGACGACCAGCTCGAGCGGTTGCACGTAGACGACATAGGGGAGGTAGCCGGTGCTCTTGGACGTGGAGTTAGCTCGCGGGGAGCTCGGTGGCCGCGCGAACGAGGATGGCCATGGCGATGGTGCCGTCTGCTGCGCTGGATCGGAGGAGACGAGCGAGGGAGAGGGAAGGAGAGCGAGCGAGAGAGAGAGAAGTGACCAGGGGAGAGGGTCGGGGTTGGTCCTTATCCCCTCGGGGCGCCTGCGGCGCCACGCTGTCGGACGCCGACCGGAGAGGACGCGCTCGTCCATGGCGGGGACGACACGGGGAGGAGGGATAAGGAGGAGGATAGAGAGAGAGGGGCCGGCTGGGCTGGGCCTCGTCTACAGTGATAGGTAAGTGGCCTTTTGGCCTTTTCTTTTTATTTCTCTTCTGTTTTCTGTTTTACTTTCTATTTTGTAATCCTTTTGGCATTAATCCAATTTTGTAAAATGTGCAACTGGTCCTAATAAATATTATGCGTCAATCCTCACTGACACAAAAAGTTTGGGACTGCTTTAAATTCATTTAGATTTTTCATAAATGAAAATGATTTAAAATAGGGTTGTTCTGCTACTGTTTTGGATAGTAGGGTCAATTTGGAAACTCAATTAATGTTGGTTTTGTTTTTATAATTGCTTTGGGATTATTTTCAACATCATGAACAATTTTGTTTTGATGTTTGATAAAATATTTATTTGACTTGCATTTTAGATTTGAATTTGAATTTGGCTTGGGACTAGTGGCATCTTGACTTAATGAAAGATGATGACATGGCAATTTAATCAGCTTGATGACAGGGTTAACATCTGGGGATGTTACAAATCTCCTCCACTAAAAGAAATCTCGTCCCGAGATTTAAGTGGGAAAGTAAAAGTAACTTCGAAAGAACGGACCCTTATAGGGTTAATTATCTGGTGAACAATTCAGGGAATGTGGCAGAAGTATCTCTCGAGTTGAAACTTAAGAAAACATCGAGAGCAAGTAGGAGGTTACAATAAGATATTTCAAGCGGGCAGACAATCGTTCGATGCTGGGAGCAGAGTGTGGAAGGGGTTCATAGCATCGTGAATGGATCAGCTCTCGGAAAGTGGCTCGTGATATGATTTGAAGCCAGGTACAAAGGATATTTTGAAATCAAGGATGTACAGGAGAGTCAGGTTCCGATCCTGTGGAACTGTGGGGGGGTCAATAATAAGTAGGGTGAACGGTGACATCCTACCGGTCACGACAAAGAGACATGTCAGAGGGAAGTCTGTCAGTTATGTCGGTAGCAACGTCGATACCAAGGGCGAGGGACGAAGAGAACCATTTTCCTGCTCGTTAAAACGAGGCGGACCAATAGGCAAAGTTCTCGTCCATCGGTGGTTACCGGAATGTCATCGACAATAGTAACAGGATCTCACTGACAGAGCTGTAGACCGGGGTGTTTTATAAGCAGGGAATTATTTCTACTTACATCACATAGATCACAAGAAAGGTTAAACAAAACAATGGAAAGGAAAATGTGTTTACACACAAGTATTGGGAGTATATTCTGTCCTAGGAAAAGCGGAACAGGATATACATGATAGGGCAGCAAGTTCAAAAGCATTTAGAGAAAGGGGCGGATAAGTTCACGAGGTTTACCCATACAACGGTGTTTGGATAATTGACCGAGAAACATTTGGCAATGTGCTTCCAATGTTCATGTTGGTGTTCGGAATACCACAGTCATGCTTCGAGGCAGCAATGATATGGTGTCAAGTAAAGATTGGGTTCGAAGATCTCAAGAGATACGAAGGAACAATTACAAGAATAGCAAGGAGCTCAAAGTATAACCAAGACATGATCGAACATGTGTTGGAAAGGAGACAAGGGTGTTGTCGACGATAACACAAGTCATCGAGGGCAAGGATGGTATTTCTCTCATGAATTCGATTGATATCCTGAAAGAGCTCTGAATGTTGATGATGATCACGACACATTTGTCGACAGGTTTTCAAGAAGATGTAATCGAACCGCGACGACATTAAGCAAAAGGAATGCCGAGGCAAAAGATTATTGGAACCACGGATACGACACAAGCTCGAAATCAAGCTTGTTGTTCGAGGTGAAAAGATAAGATGAGGAAGACCAACGTAAGTGTAGCTCATCATCGAAAATTGTGCTCCGGGAAGAAGGACCAGGTAGCACAGTTAAAATTTAGCACGATATTGATATAGCCAGCCAGGCTAGGAACGATGTGATGGAGTATCATCCCATAAGAATTTTACAAGAGATAGTGCGCTGGCACGGTATCCTCGAGATAACAGGGGCAATACTCGAGGTAGATCAGAATATAGGTTGGATAGATGAAATGATCTGCAGAAGACAAGTATTTTAACTTGTCCGGGGAATGGAATCAAGGAGAACGTATGGTCGGAACGACGACTGCAAAGGATCAATTCATAGATTCAAGTTGAACTTGTACCAAGGAAATAATTATTCTACGAGCAGCTTCTATGATAAGTTCTACATCGGGTCCATGGGCATGAACACAAAGGTTCAAGGTCGACTCCCACTTCGTCAATGAACAACTTCCCATTTACTGCTCTCTATTAAGAATGTTTAGAGTTTGAAAGTTTAACAGGTGGAATACCAGAAGGTATGGCACGTGAAGACTTTAGGGTTCTCACAGATAGCGAAGGCATAGACACAAACCATAGGGGCATTTTACGGATCCATACCACACGCTTATAGAAGCAACTGACAACATCTCAAAATAGGATATGGACGAAAAGAATTAAATGATACCGCATTGCCGAAGGCAATTGTAACAAGGAAAGAACTCTCAGAGATAGAAAATGAAAACATTGTCGAATAATAATCCAACAAAAAATCAGGTAGACGACATAGGATCTGACGTGAGTAGCGGTACTCAACCAGAAGAAGAAAGAATGTAACGGCATCAGATTATAGAAACATCGGAACAATCCGACGTTTCAGTGCAAAGGAGTTATGGTTCAGAAACGAAGGATTAGAAGCAAAAGCTCTGATCAAAAGACGAGTAGGTTGAATAGAACTAGATGGACAACTTTAACGTTCCGTCTTGCAGAGATCTCCATCCATGGTTACGGGACATGTCCTGGACAGTAGTCAGTCCCAAGTCAATATGGAGAAGGAATGCACTGCCTTTCCGTGACATGTAAGCAGGGCGGATATACAGACGGCAAGAAGTAGAGAATGCTTCAGTGCCAAAGGCAATGTCAACGGGGGAGGAACCGATAAAGTTCTTAGAATAGAAAAAAATCGGTCGGATAAATGTCCACAAAAGGAATCAAGTGATCCGTGAGAACTAACGGGGTAAGGTTTAAACAACTAGTTCCACCTAAAAGTCCTCCGAGAAAGGATGGGAGGCAAGCACATCGAATTAAGGAAGCACTTGAACAACCCAAGTATAAAATTCGGAGGGTTCACGATTTCCAAAGCCAGTGTGACGCCCCCAGCTCAATCGTGCACTAATCATACACGCAAATGCACACGATCAAGCCTAAGGACTCACAGGAAGATATCACAACACAACTCTAAAACATAAATAAAGTCATACAAGCTTTATATTACAAGCCAGGGGCCTCGAGGGCTCGAATACATAAGCTTGCGAACAAGCGTCAGCGGAAGCATCAGATATCTGGGTACAAATATGAAACAGAAACAGAAAGGCCTTTAGAGAGGCGGGGCAAAATAAAACACTACGATCGAAAGGCGTAGGCCTCCTGCCTGGGACCCTCCGATCCTACTCCTGGTCGTCAGACAACTCGTAGAAGTATCCATCCTCTGGGTAGTAGTAGTAGTCGATCGACGGGGCATCTGTCTCAGGGGCTCCGTCATCTTGGTCACGACAAACTGATATGGGGAGAAAAGGAAAACAAAGCAAACGTGAGTACTCAGAAGTACTCAGCAAGCAAGGATCTACACTACATATGCAACATTTTCAAAGGGAGGCTGTATATGTGGACTGGGCTGCAAAAATGCCAGAATAGAGAGGAGGCCTAGTCCTATAGAAGACTAGCATCTTCAGAGGTCTTGCAGCATTAGAAGAGTGTAGACAGTACCATATAATGTAGCAGTATCATTAAGTCTCAACCACACCCAGAGATCCTTTCTCGACTCCCTGCGAGAAAGCAATCCCAGAGCCATACAGTCATCAACCTCGTCCTGAGATCCCTTCTCGACTCCCTGCGAGAAGCAATCCCAGAGCCATATATCCAAGTATCCAGTTCTAAAATTGTATCAATCAGGATACAACTCCGAGTGTCCGTTACCATAGGACCGGCTATCGATAGAAGTTTTCTTCTCTGCAGGGGTGCAGCAACTTACCCAACACGCTCGATTAACTCCGGTCGGACACACTTTCCTGGGTCATGCCCGGCCTCGGCCAAACGACACACCGCAACCCTACCTACAGCTCAGCAGAGAGGTCCCCGCCGGTCTACATCCTAAGCGCAAGGGGGTCTTGGCCATCGCCCCTCGCTCTCCGGGTCGTTGCGCACACGGTGAAGCCAGGCACCAACACTACAGGAAGGCGCCGGTCCGTCCATGCCGCCATGCTGAACTAGACGTCTGACAGAGCTTTCGGCTGATGCATACGATGCAGAACGCCCATACTATGCCCACGTGATGGTTAGTGCTTTTAGGCCAGAGGCCTGCTCGGATCAAATATCCAAATCGTTAGTACCTTGGGCTTGCGGTAACGAGCAAAGACTCACGAAAGATGTGACCCCGTCGCCCCGTCTCAAGGACTTGCTGCAAGGGTTAAGAATGTCCGGCCGCGCCTCGTATTCAGCACTCGGGCACCATACAGGCACCCGTCTTCACAACACTCGCCTCTCAGGCGCACGCGGGTACCCCTCAGGGTCGACCCGCCTATCCAAGTAACAGTGTAAAGTCCAAGTATCCGTGTGTCTATAACATCAGGGGAATCCGAGGTATCACCCTCATTGAATTCCCACTCGATGTATCCGTCAAGGTGAACTCGGAGGAATCACCCTCGATGGGTTCACACTTGATGTGTTGCACGACAGCGTCGTTACCGGAAGTGGTGAAGGAGGAATCACCCTCGATGACCACGACCGAATAGCTACTCTACAGAGTTAACATCAGAAGTGCTACAAGAGGTTTCACCCTCGGCACTCGATATTAACGCTGCAGTGTCGTTACAACTAAGGGGGGTGATGTGCGGTGTCGGGGCCTGGTCTTCAATCTCGTTGATCGGGTCTTCGGATAACCCAGCGGGGCGGTCGGGACTAGTGGGGTCACTGATAGGTCGCTACCCAGCCTATACTAAGCAGTTTAGGATATGCAGGTAATTATCAACAGCAGGTTACAATAAACAGGCTATGCATCAGAATAGGTAAAGCAATAGCAGCAGCAATTCTAATGCAAGCACGAGAAAATAGAATGGGCGATATCGGGATGATCAAAAGGGGGGGCTTGCCTGGTTGCTCTGGCAAGGAGGGGGTCGTCGGTGACGTAGTCGATCACAGCGGCATCAGCAGCGGTCTCGGGGTCTATCGGAGAGAAGAGGGGGAAGAAACAGTAAATATATAGCAAGCAAGTGCTACACAATGTATGACATGACAATACGCAGTGCTAGGGGTGTTCTAACGCGGTGCTACACGATATAGGTGAAGAGGGAAAATATCCGGGAATGTTTTCCCGGTTCCGGACATTTGTCAGACAGATGACCGGAGGGGAACGGTTCCATGTTCGGGTAGTTAGGGATGTGTGACGGACGAACGGACCGCGCATTCGGATTTGTCTCGTCGTTCTGAGCAACTTTCATGTACCAAGTTTTTCGATCTGAGCTACAGATTATTTTATATTAATTTTCAAAGTTTTAAACATTTTCTGAATTATTTTAAATCAGAAAATGTATTATTGCATCAGCATGATGTCATGCTGATGTCATTAGTCAACTGAGTTGACCAGGGTCTGCCTGACGTGTGGGGCCGTTCTGTCATAGACTAGTAACTAACTAACAGTTTTAGTTAACTAATTAGTTAATTAGGTTAATTAATAGGACTAATTAAGTTAATTAATTAATTTAATTATTATTATTATTTTAAATTCTTCTTCTCTTTTTTTTAACAGGGCGCTGGGCCCCACGGTCTGTGGCCAAAAGGGCCATAGCTGTCGACGGCATAACGGGCAGGGGCAGCCCGACTAGGCACTGGCCGTGGCCGGCCACGCCGGGGGGGGGGGAATGGAATGGCCAGCGCGGCCGCCGGCGAGCGAGCAGGGCAGGGGGCGGCGGGCGCAGGGGCGGTAGCGGGCACGCGCGGCTGCGCGAGCGGTGGCAGCGGGAGCGGCAGCAGCTCCCGACGAGCTGCAGCAAGCAGCGCAGCGCGCGAGAGGAGGAGCAGGACGCGACCCCAGGCAGCAGCGGCCCGCCGGCGCGCGCGGAGCAGTGGGTGGGCGGCAGTGGTCGACGAGAGGGGTGCGGGGAGCGGGGCACGGCCCTGAGGGGAGGCGGCCGGAGACGGGCGCCGTAGCGGCGGGCGCGGCAAGCAGCTGCAGGAGGCGGCGGCGGCAGGTGGAGGAGCAGCGCGGGGCGCTGCGGTGCAGGGGCAGCGGGGCCGGCGAGTTGCGGGTTGGGGCCGGAGGGGGCGTGGCCAGGGGCGAGCAGGGTGTGGCACGAGCGGCAGGGGCGTGCCGGGTGTGACGCCCCCGGCCCAATCGTGCACTAATCATACACGCAAATGCACACGATCAAGCCTAAGGACTCACGGGAAGATATCACAACACAACTCTAAAACATAAATAAAGTCATACAAGCTATATATTACAAGCCAGGGGCCTCGAGGGCTCGAATACATAAGCTTGCGAACAAGCGTCAGCGGAAGCATCAGATATCTGTGTACAGATATGAAACAGAAACAGAAAGGCCTTTAGAAAGGCGGGGCAAAAATAAAACACTACGATCGAAAGGCGCAGGCCTCCTGCCTGGGACCCTCCGATCCTACTCCTGGTCGTCAGTCAACTCGTAGTAGAATCCATCCTCTGGGTAGTAGTAGCGATCGTCGGCGAGGACAGCTGTCTCAGGGGCTCCGTCATCTTGTTACGACAAACTGATATGGGGAGAAAAAGGAAAACAAAGCAACCGTGAGTACTTAGAAGTACTCAGCAAGCAAGGATCTACACTACATATGCAACATTTTCAAAGAGAGGCTGTATATGTGGACTGGGCTGCAGAACTGCCAGAATAGAGAGAAGGCCTAGTCCTATCGAAGACTAGCATCTTCAGAGGTCTTGCAGCATTAGAAGAGAGTAGCACAGTACAATATAATGTAGCAGTATCATTAAGTCTCAACCTCACCCAGAGATCCTTTCTCGACTCCCTATGAGAAAGCAATCCCAGAGCCATACAGTCATCAACCTCGTCCTGAGATCCCTTCTCGACTCCCTGCGAGAAGCAATCCCAGAGCCATAGTATCCAAGTATCCAGTTCTAAAAATTGTATCAATCAGGATACAACTCCGAGTGTCCTTTACCATAGGACCGGCTATCGATAGAAGTGTTCTTCCCTGCAGGGGTGCACCAACTTACCCAACACGCTCGATTAACTCCGGCCGGACACACTTTCCTGGGTCATGCCCGGCCTCGGTCAAACGATACATCGCAACCCTACCTACAGCTCAGCAGAGAGGTCCCCGCCGGTCTACATCCTAAGCGCAAGGGGGTCTTGGCCATCGCCCCTCGCCCTCCGGGTCGTTGCGCACACGGTGAAGCCAGGCACCAACACTACAGGAAGGCGCCGGTCCGTCCGTGCCGCCATGCTGAACTAGACGTCTGACAGAGCTTTCGGCTGATGCATACGATGCAGAACGCCCATACTATGCCCACGTGATGGTTAGTGCTATCAGGCCAGAGACCTGCTCGGATCAAATATCCAAATCGTTAATGGACTAGGGCTTGCGGTAACGAGCAGAGACTCACGAAAGATGTGACCCCGTCGCCCCGTCTCGAGGACTTGCTGCAAGGGTTAAGAATGCCCGGCCGCGCCTCGTATTCAGCACTCGGGCACCACACTAGCACCCGTCTTCACAACACTCGCCTCTCAGGCGCACGCGGGTACCCCTCAGGGTTGACCCGCCTATCCAAGTAACAGTGTAAAGTCCAAATATCCGTGTGTCCATAACATCATGGGAATCCGAGGTATCACCCTCGTTGGATTCCTACTCGATGTATCCGTCAAGGTGAACTCGGAGGAATCACCCTAACTTGGTTCACACTTGAGGTGTTGTACGACGGCGTCGTTATCGGAAGCGGTGAAGGAGGAATCACCCTCGATGACCACGACCGAATAGCTACTCTACAGAGTTAACATCAGAAGTGCTACAAGAGGTTTCACCCTCGGCACTCGATAGTAACGCTGCAGTGTCGTTACAACTAAAGGGGGTGATGTGCGGTGTCGGGGCCTGGTCTTCAATCCCATTGATAGGGTCTTCTGACAATCCAGCGCTGCAGTCGGGATAAGTGGGGTCACTGATAGGTCTCTACCCAGCCTAGACTAAACAGTTTAGGATATGCAGGTAATTATCAACAGCAAGTTACAATGAACAGGCTATGCATCAGAATAGATAAAGCAGCAGCAGCAGCAATTCTAATGCAAGCATGGGAAATTAGAATGGGCGATATCGGGATGATCAAAAAGGGGGGGGCTTGCCTGGTTGCTCGGCGGCAAGGGCAAGGTTGTCAATGGTGTCTTCGGGATCCGGAGCTGCATCGATCTCGGGGACGACGTCGAGGTCGGGGGCTACCGAGAGAGAAGAGGGGGAGGAAACAGTATAAATATAGAGCAAACATAAGCAACACAAAGTACGACATGACATTGTAGAGTGCCGGGTGTGTCCTAACATATGGTTGCACGTCACCGAGGAAGGGGGGATCCATCCGGGAATGTTTCCCGGTTCCGGACATTTGTCAGACAGATGACCGGAGGGGAATGGTTGCATGTTCGGATAGTTAGAGACGTGTGGCGGACGAACGGATCGCGTATCCGAATTCATCTCGTCGTTCTGAGCAACTTTCATGTACAAAGTTTTTCCATCGGAGTTACGGATTATTTTCTATGATTTTCTAAAGTTTTTAGCAATTTCTGGAATTTTAATTAATTATTTAATTTCGAATTATCCAGAATAGTGATTGATGATGTCAGCATGACATCATGCTGACGTCAGCAGGCAACAGTGTTGTTGACTGGGTCAACTACGTGTGGGTCCCGCACGTCATACATTGATTAGTTTAATTAGGGTTTAGCTAATTAATTACCGTTTAATTGAACTAACTAATCAATTAGATTAACCTAATCAGAGTTTAATTAACTTAATTAATTCACTAATTAATTAATTAATTAATTACTAATTATTTTTACTAATTCATTTTCTTTTCTTTTTTTTCTTAAATTCGTTTTTGGGGGCGGGCCCCATCGTTCAGTGGCACAGAGGCCACTACCGGGCGTGCGTAACGGGCGGCGGGGCGTGCGTGCCCGAGGCCACCAGGGGGCGGGGAGCACTCGGGCACCCAGGAGGGCGCGCGCCAGCGGCCACGGCGCGGCCGACCGGAGCCGCGAGGGCTGGGGCGGTGACCAGCGAGGGGGGGGCCGCGGGCGACGGCGGTGGAGCGCGGCAGGGCAGGGCGGAAGCCGAGCAGTGGCGGGGCTATGCGGGCGGCGCGAGCGCGGGCGTCAGGCGATTGCGGGGCGAATGTGAGGCCAGCGCGGGCACAGGCAGCGACGGCCTCGGCGAGGGGCGGCGAGCGGCGCCGGCAGCGGATGTAGCCGGCGAGCGGGGCGGCCACCGGACCGAGCGGTCAGGAGGTCGGAGCGCCGTGGGGAGATGGCGGCGGCGGCAGCGGCCGAGGCCAACCGCGAGCGGGGTGCGAGCGGGGCACGCACCGGGGCGGAGCAGCGCGCGAGCGGCGCGGGGACGAGACGGCGCGGGGCGGCGTGCGACCGCACGGCGTCGAGCAGCAGCAGGGCAAGTGCCGCGGCGACGTGGATGGGGGCGCGCGCGCACAGGCGTGGCCGGATCCGGTGATGGGGGAGAGAGGGGGCGGACGAGGCTCACTTTGGAGCGTAGGGGGGCGGCAGTGGGCTCGGGGAGGCGGACGGGGTGGCGATGTCGAGGCCGCTGGCGTCGGGGACGAGCGGCGAGGGGGTCGAGGCAGCGAGGTCGGGGTTGGGTCGGCGACGGAGGGGAGGCGACGGTGCAGCTCCGGCGAGGTCCGCGGAGCTCCGGGCGGCGGCGACGAGGCGCCGGGTTCGAAACCCCTCCCCGATCCAGATGGGATCGAGAGGTGGGGGCTGACGAGGGGAGGGATGGGAATCGGGGGGGGGGAAGTGGGGTGACTCGGGGTTAGGGTTTCCTGTGGTGGGGGATAAGGGAGGCCGGTTGGGCCAGAGGGGGAGCTGGGCCGGATGGCCCAGTTGGCCTGGGGCTTTCCACCCCTTCCTTTTTCTTTTCTTTTATTTATTTTTACCTTTTCTATTTTCTTTTATTTCTCAGTTTAGCAAATTGTTAGGCCACATATTGAATTTTGTAAAACATAGGAATTGCTCCAACAAATACTAGGCATTACCTACCACTACCAAAAATTGGTTTGGAGTCAACTTGAGTTCACACCATTTTTATAATAATTAAAATGCATTTATCCTTACTGTTTTAATTATGTTCGAGCCACCTAATTATTTTATTATTTGTTGGTTTCAATTTTAGAATAGCCTCTGCAATATTTGTCATTTATCGAACATTTTAGTTTTTATGCTGGACAACTTTTATTTTCCACTTTCATTTAAATTTGAATTTGACTTAGGAGTTGAAATGCAATATAATGCTAATGATGATCATGCACTGTTAAACACGATGACATGGCATAATCAAAAGGGTGATTACTGTAGTTAACCACCGGGGGTGTTACAAATCTCCTCTACTAACAAGAATTCTCGTCCCGAGAATTAAGAGGTAGAAGGAAAAAGTTCGGGGTATTCCGCCCGAAGATTATCCTCGCGTTCCCAAGTGGCTTCATCTTCAGTATGATTTGACCACTGCACTTTGAGGAACTTGGTAACCTTCTAACGGGTCCGACGTTCAGCTTCATCGAGAATGCGGATCGGATGCTCCTTATAAGATAGATCATCTTGCAATTCGAGCACCTCGTGATCCACTTCTCGGTGCGGAGATTCCTTGAAGCATTGATGAAGTTGCGACACATGGAAGACGTCGTGGATATGGGAGAATTGCGGTGGCAATTCCAATTTATACGCCACCTGACCACGTCTAGCAATAATGCGGAAAGGACCAATGTAGCGTGGAGCTAGCTTGCCCTTGATTCCAAAACGGTGAGTGCCCTTCATAGGGGTGACACGAAGATAAGCTTGATCACCAGGTTGATAAGTCAAACCCCATCGTTTGCGATCATAGTTGCTCTTCTGGCGGTCCTGAGCCGCCTTGAGATTTTCCCGGACAATACGAACTTGTTCTTCGGCGTGTTGAATAATATCCGGACCCACGAGCGGTCGTTCCCCAGTTTCTGACCAATTCAGAGGGGTTCGACACTTACGTCCATATAGAACTTCAAAGGGGGCCATTTTCAAGCTGGCTTGATAGCTGTTGTTATAAGAGAACTCGGCATAAGGAAGAGATTCTTCCCACTTCTTACCGAATGAAATAACACAAGCTCGAAGCATGTCTTCAAGCACTTGATTGACTCGTTCGACTTGGCCTTGAGATTGAGGGTGATAAGCTGAACTCCAGGTAATATGAGTTCCCATAGCTGTTTGGAAACTTTCCCAGAATTTGGAAGTGAAAAGGCCGCCACGGTCCGAACTAATCTCCTTCGGAATACCGTGGAGTGATACAATTCTGGAGATATACAACTCTGCTAACTGACTAGCAGTGATAGTTTCTTTGACAGGCAGAAAGTGTGCAACTTTAGAGAGTTGGTCGACGACGACAAGAATAGCATCGTGACCCTTCTGTGACCTGGGAAGTCCTGTAACGAAATCCATCTGAACCTTATCCCATTTCCATAGAGGAATAGGAAGTGGTTGCAGAATTCCAGCTGGTTTCTGATGTTCTGCTTTAACGCGACGACACACATCACATTTAGCAACATAACGAGCAATGTCCTGCTTCATTTTAGACCACCAGTACCTTTGTCGAAGATCACGATACATTTTGGTGCTACCCGGATGAATAGACAGCGGGGTATCATGTGCCTCCTTCATGACCTTGTCAGTCATGAGTTCGAAGAGAGGTACCACAATGCGGTTTCTGAAATACAAGGTTCCATCTTCAGACAGCGAGAAATCTGTGTACTTTTCACGGTGAAGGTCTTTCTTCATCAGATCAATTTCAGCATCTTTAGCTTGCACATTCTTAACAGCTTTCTCAAGATCTGGTTGTATCACAAGGTTATTAAGAGAGCCCTGTGGAACAATACGCAGATTCAGCTTGCACAGTTCTTCATAAAGACGAGGTTGAGCTCGCCTAACCATGAGGTTGTCGCAATAGGACTTGCGGCTTAAGGCATCAACCATCACGTTAGCCTTGCCAGGGGTATAGGATATACCCAAATCATAGTCCGCAATGGCCTCCATCCATCGTTGCTGACGGAGGTTTAGAGATGGTTGAGTAAACAAGTACTTCAGACTTTTATGATCCGTGTAGATCTCGCAATGATTACCGAGAAGGTAATGTCGCCACAACTGCAATGCATAGATCACAGCAGCTAGTTCTAGATCATGTACCGGATAATTCTCTTCATGTGGGCGCAACTGACGAGAGCCATAAGCAATCACTTTACGCTCTTGCATTAGGACACAGCCTCATCCTTCACGGGATGCGTCACAATAAATCACAAAGTCTTTGCGGGTATCTGGAGGAGATAGTACTGGGGCAGATGTCAGCTTGTCTTTGAGTGCTTGGAAACTTTCCTGACATTTGTCTGTCCATTCAAACTTAACGCCTTTGTGAAGCAGATCAGTCAGGGGCTTAGCAATCTTAGAAAAATTCTCGACAAAACGACGGCAATAACTTGCAAGGCCGAGAAAACTTCTCACGTGCTTGACGTTCTTCGGAGGATTCCAGTCAAGAATAGCCTGAACTCGTTCTGGGTTAACGGCAATTCCATCTTTCGAAATCACATGGCCGAGATATGTCACTTCAGATAACCAGAACTCGCATTTGGAGTATTTGGCATACAACTGGTGTTCTCGGAGCCTTTCCAGTACAAGACGGAGGTGTTCGGCATGTTCTTCCTTATTCTTCGAATAAACCAGAATATCATCTAGATAAACCACGACGAACTTGTCGAGGTAATCCATGAAGATGTAATTCATCAGACGGGAGAATGTGGCTGGAGCATTTGTTAAGCCGAAGGACATGACCGTGTACTCGTAGGAGCCATAGCGAGTAACAAATGCAGTCTTGGGAATATCCTCTTCACGAACACGGATCTGATGATAACCCAATCTCAAATCAAGCTTAGAGAATACTGAGGAACCGGCAAGTTGATCATACAAATCATTGATCCGAGGAAGCGGATATTTATTCTGGATTGTAGCTTGGTTAATGGGCCGATAATCCTGAACCAATCGGTTAGTTCCATCCTTCTTCTTAACGAAGAGTGAAGGTGCTCCCCAAGCAGAGGAACTGGGGCGGATGAAACCTTTCTTGAGTGACGTGTCGATTTCTTCCTTAAGTTCGAGAAGATGATGCGGAGGCATCTTATAAGGACGCTTCGCAATAGGAGTTGTGCCAGGTTTCAAGTCGATGACAAACTCAACAGCTCTAGCAGGGGGTATTCCTGGAAGTTCTTCTGGAAAGACGTCTTGGAAATCACGAACAACTGGAACGTTCTCGATGCCTTCAAGAGGTGAAGCGTTCAATGCATTTAGAACATATATCTGAGCTTCGGCGTCCTGCACTATACGAGCTGAGTATCTGACAGTCTGACCGGAAGGGTGTGTGAGGCGGACTGTTTCAGTGGCACAGTCAATCAAAGCTTTATGAGGCTTCAACCAGTCCATACCCAGAATAATGTCTATGTTGGAGGTCTTGAGAGCAATGAGTGAAACGGGGAACATCAATCCTCCGATCACAATGTGGTTACCGTGGCTTACCATGGTAGTTTGCCAATTAGCCCCAGGTGAATGGATTACTAATGGGGTGGACATCTCCTCGAAAGGGATATCATGACTTCGTGCAAAACTTTCGGACATGAAGGAGTGCGATGCTCCAGAATCAAAGAGGACCGAATCTGGGATTGAATTCACTAGAAGGGTGCCCATCACAATCTTGGGGTCCTGTCGAGCTTCTTCCATGTTGACTTGGTTGACATGGACCCGAACTATAGCAGACGGCCTGGCATTAGAGCTTCTGAGATGACGGTTTCGACAGCTCTTCTTGCAACCAACGGGAGGACGTGGTGCATCCTGATGAAAAGCCATAGCATCAGGCGGTCCATCATGAACCGATAGCTGTCTCGGCGGTGAAGGCAAACGAGGTGCAACATATGACGGCCTTGGTGTTGGAGCAGGTCGGTGGTGTACATTGTGCGGGATCCAGACTCGACGCTTCTGAACAGGCTGATCCGAGGATGAGCCAGCTTCATGAGTGCGCTTGAGCGACTCCTGGCATTCAGTCAGAGCTGTTTCAATTTGGAAAGATTTGCTGACAAGCGTTGCGAAGTCTGTGCAATCAAGGACTGCAAGTGCGAGTTTTATGTCAGTACGGAGTCCTTCACGGAATTTACCCTGCTTGCGGGCGTCAGTGCAGACGTCATCTTCAGCATAGCGGGACAATTCAAGAAACTTCCTCTGGTATTCATCCACAGTCATTGTGCCCTGTGAGAGTTTGCAGAACTCCTGCTTCTTCTGGTCGATCAGACCTTGAGGAATGTACCGTGCACGAAAAGCTGACTGAAATTCCTGCCAAGTGGTTACAGTCTCCGCAGGCAACATAGCCTTGTGGCTTTCCCACCATTGAGCAGCTGGACCCTTCAAGTGGAATGTCACAAAGGTGATGTAACTGTCAGGAGCAACATTAGCTGACTCCATCTTAAACAGGATGTCACGAAGCGAATCATCAGCATCCATAGGATTGGTGGAGTTGCGGAAAACGGATGGACTGAGGCGCACAAATTCTGGCAGAGTTATTGGAGCATTCTGTTGCTGAGCATTCTGAGTTGGGAATTGAGCCAATACTCCGGTCATAAACTGACGGTTGAGCTCAAACTGCTGACGGTTGAGTTCAAACTGCTACATCATGGCGGCAATATAGGGTGGAGGTGGAGGATCGTCAGCCATCCTGCCAAATCAACAGGGGCAGTTTAGCAAGAAAAACTGCATGTGTATGGAATGATTCATGAAGTAACACGCACAACAGAAGGAAGTGCAATAGATACTTCATCATATTTGCACCAGGCATTCGAATCCACTCATAGCCTCGGTTAGTATCCGGCATTACGACAGTAGAAAAGGGAGGGCTAGACATCTAGGCGGCGCGCAGGCACGCGGTAGGAAAGTACACAATGAGACATAGCAAAGGCTACATCAACGTCGGAGAAAATTATTGGAGCAAGGAATCTGCAAGCGACAACACAGGGTGCCCTCGATAAAAGGATCCTGTAAGCAGAACCTAGTCCACAATCTCGAAGCAAGGGGGATATTTCAGAACTCCGGGTGGATGTGATCACGAGAACCTAATGTTGGAGTTAGTAAAATTTTAACCCGAATAGAAGAGAGATCAGAGTCCCAGAGTAAAGGTCAAGGAGTAAAAGATCCTAATACCACCCAATTGGCGACGTGGGCCCGTAAGCCACACAGCAAAGTTAGTAAAATAGTTTTGGACCACTAGACTCAACTTCGGCCAAGGAGTTGGAAAGGGGGCTTCCTAGAGGCAGTCGGCTCTGATACCAACTTGTGACGCCCGCGGCCCAATCGTGCACTAATCATACACGTAAATGCACACGATCAAGCCTAAGGACTCACGGGAAGATATCACAACACAACTCTAAAACATAAATAAAGTCATACAAGCTATATATTACAAGCCAGGGGCCTCAAGGGCTCAAATACATAAGCTTGCGAACAAGCGTCAGCGGAAGCATCAGATATCTGTGTACAGATATGAAACAGAAACAGAAAGGCCTTTAGAAAGGCGGGGCAAAAATAAAACACTACGATCGAAAGGCGCAGGCCTCCTGCTTGGGACCCTCCGATCCTACTCCTGGTCGTCAGTCAACTCGTAGTAGAATCCATCCTCTGGGTAGTAGTAGCGATCGTCGGCGAGGACAGCTGTCTCAGGGGCTCCGTCATCTTGTTACGACAAACTGATATGGGGAGAAAAAGGAAAACAAAGCAACCGTGAGTACTCAGAAGTACTCAGCAAGCAAGGATCTACACTACATATGCAACATTTTCAAAGAGAGGCTGTATATGTGGACTGGGCTGCAGAAATGCCAGAATAGAGAGAAGGCTTAGTCCTATCGAAGACTAGCATCTTCAGAGGTCTTGCAGCATTAGAAGAGAGTAGCACAGTACAATATAATGTAGCAGTATCATTAAGTCTCAACCTCACCCAGAGATCCTTTCTTGACTCCCTGCGAGAAAGCAATCCCAGAGCCATACAGTCATCAACCTCGTCCTGAGATCCCTTCTCGACTCCCTGCGAGAAGCAATCCCAGAGCCATAGTATCCAAGTATCCAGTTCTAAAAATTGTATCAATCAGGATACAGCTCCGAGTGTCCTTTACCGTAGGACCGGCTATCGATAGAAGTGTTCTTCCCTGCAGGGGTGCACCAACTTACCCAACACGCTCGATTAACTCCGGCCGGACACACTTTCCTGGGTCATGCCCGGCCTCGGTCAAACGACACATCGCAACCCTACCTACAGCTCAGCAGAGAGGTCCCCGCCGGTCTACATCCTAAGCGCAAGGGGGTCTTGGCCATCGCCCCTCGCCCTCCGGGTCGTTGCGCACACGGTGAAGCCAGGCACCAACACTACAGGAAGGCGCCGGTTCGTCCGTGCCGCCATGCTGAACTAGATGTCTGACAGAGCTTTCGGCTGATGCATACGATGCAGAACGCCCATACTATGCCCACGTGATGGTTAGTGCTATCAGGCCAGAGACCTGCTCGGATCAAATATCCAAATCGTTAATGGACTAGGGCTTGCGGTAACGAGCAGAGACTCACGAAAGATGTGACCCCGTCGCCCCGTCTCGAGGACTTGCTGCAAGGGTTAAGAATGCCTGGCCGCGCCTCGTATTCAACACTCGGGCACCACACTGGCACCCGTCTTCACAACACTCGCCTCTCAGGCGCACGCGGGTACCCCTCAGGGTCGACCCGTCTATCCAAGTAACAGTGTAAAGTCCAAGTATCCATGTGTCCATAACATCAGGGGAATCCGAGGTAACACCCTCGTTAGATTCCTACTCGATGTATCCGTCAAGGTGAACTCGGAGGAATCACCCTCACTTGGTTCACACTTGAGGTGTTGTACGACGGCGTCGTTATCGGAAGCGGTGAAGGAGGAATCACCCTCGATGACCACGACCGAATAGCTACTCTACAGAGTTAACATCAGAAGTGCTACAAGAGGTTTCACCCTCGGCACTCGATAGTAACGCTGCAGTGTCGTTACAACTAAAGGGGGTGATGTGCGGTGTCGGGGCCTGGTCTTCAATCCCGTTGATCGGGTCTTCTGACAATCCAGCGCGGCAGTCGGGATAAGTGGGGTCACTGATAGGTCTCTACCCAGCCTAGACTAAACAGTTTAGGATATGCAGGTAATTATCAACAGCAGGTTACAATGAACAGGCTATGCATCAGAATAGGTAAAGCAGCAGCAACAGCAATTCTAATGCAAGCATGGGAAATTAGAATGGGCGATATCGGGATGATCAAAAGGGGGGGGCTTGCCTGGTTGCTCGGCGGCAAGGGCAAGGTTGTCAATGGTGTCTTCGGGATCCGGAGCTGCGTCGGTCTCGGGGACGACGTCGAGGTCGGGGGCTACCGAGAGAGAAGAGGGGGAGGAAACAGTATAAACATAGAGCAAACATAAGCAACACAAAGTACGACATGACATTGTGCAGTGCCGGGTGTGTCCTAACGTATGGTTGCACGTCACCGAGGAAGGGGGGATCCATCCGGGAATGTTTTCCCGGTTCCGGACGTCTGTCAGACAGATGACCGGAGGGGAATGGTTGCATGTTTGGATAGTTAGAGACAAGTGGCGGACGAACGGATCGCGAATCCGAATTCATCTCGTCGTTCTGAGCAACTTTCATGTACAAAGTTTTTCCATCGGAGTTACGGATTATTTTCTATGATTTTCTAAAGTTTTTAGCAATTTCTGGAATTTTAATTAATTATTTAATTTCGAATTATCCAGAATAGTGATTGATGACGTCAGCATGACATCATGCTGACGTCAGCAGGCAACAGTGCTGTTGACTGGGTCAACTACGTGTGGGTCCCGCACGTCATACACTGATTAGTTTAATTAGGGTTTAGCTAATTAATTACTGTTTAATTAAACTAACTAATCAATTAGATTAACCTAATCAGAGTTTAATTAACTTAATTATTTCACTAATTAATTAATTACTAATTATTTTTACTAATTCATTTTCTTTTCTTTTTTTTCTTAAATTCGTTTTTGGGGGCGGGCCCCATCGTTCAGTGGCATAGAGGCCACTACCGGGCGTGCGTAACGGGCGGCGGGGCGTGCGTGCCCGAGGCCACCAGGGGGCGGGGAGCACTCGGGCGCCCAGGAGGGCGCGCGCCGGCGGCCACGACGTGGCCGACCGAAGCCGCGAGGGCTGGGGCGGTGACCAGCGAGGGGGGGTCGCGGGCGACGGCGGTGGAGCGCGGCAGGGCAGGGCGGAAGCCGAGCAGTGGCGGGGCTATGCGGGCGGCGCGAGCGCGGGCGTCAGGCGATTGCGGGGCGAAGGCGAGGCCAGCGCCGGCACAGGCAGCGACGGCCTCGGCGAGGGGCGGCGAGCGGCGCCGGCAGCGGATGTAGCCGGCGAGCGGGGCGGCCACCGGACCGAGCGGTCAGGAGGTCGGAGCACCGTGGGGAGATGGCGGCGGCGGCAGCGGCCGAGGCCAACCGCGAGCGGGGTGCGTGCGGGGCACGCACCGGGGCGGAGCAGCCCGCGAGCGGTGCGGGGACGAGACGGCGCGGGGCGGCGTGCGGCCGCACGGCGTCGAGCAGCAGCAGGGCAAGTGCCGCGGCGACGTGGATGGGGGCGCGCGCGCAGGCACGGCCGGATCCGGTGATGGGGAAGAGAGGGGGCGGACGAGGCTCACTTTGGAGCGTAGGGGGGCGGCAGTGGGCTCGGGGAGGCGGATGGGGTGGCGATGTCGAGGCCGCTGGCGTCGGGGACGAGCGGCGATGGGGTCGAGGCAACGAGGTCGGGGTTGGGTCGGCGACGAAGGGGAGGCGACGGTGCAGCTCCGGCGAGGTTCGCGGAGCTCCGGGCGGCAGCGACGAGGCGCCGGGTTCGAAACCCCTCCCCGATCCAGATGGGATCGAGAGGTGGGGGCTGACGAGGGGAGGGATGGGAATCGAGGGGGGGGGAAGTGGGGTGACTCGGGGTTAGGGTTTCCTGGGGTGGAGGATAAGGGAGGCTGGTTGGGCCAGAGGGGGAGCTGGGCCGGATGGCCCAGTTGGCCTGGGGCTTTCCACCCCTTCCTTTTTCTTTTCTTTTATTTATTTTTACCTTTTCTATTTTCTTTTATTTCTCAGTTTAGCAAATTGTTAGGCCACATATTGAATTTTGTAAAACATAGGAATTGCTCCAACAAATACTAGGCATTACCTACCACTACCAAAAATTGGTTTGGAGTCAACTTGAGTTCACACCATTTTTATAATAATTAAAATGCATTTATCCTTACTGTTTTAATTATGTTCGAGCCACCTAATTATTTTATTATTTGTTGGTTTCAATTTTAGAATAGCCTCTGCAATATTTGTCATTTATCGAACATTTTAGTTTTTATGCTGGACAACTTTTATTTTCCACTTTCATTTAAATTTGAATTTGACTTAGGAGTTGAAATGCAATATAATGCTAATGATGATCATGCACTGTTAAACACGATGACATGGCATAATCAAAAGGGTGATTACTGTAGTTAACCACCGGGGGTGTTACACCGGGCGCGCGGACGGCAAGGGTGTGCCGCGGCCAAAGGCAGGCGGGCGCGCGTGGGCCTTCCAGGGGCGCAGCCATGGTGGAGCGCGGGCGCGGGTGGGTACGCCGACGGAACCAGAAGGGGAACAGGGAGGGGATCGAGGGGAAACAGGCGGGGCTCACAGTGGAGTTTGGAGAGGGCTCGGCGGAGCCGACGGGGCTCGGAGGTGGGTGAATCGGGCGACGTTGACTGGCGTCGGGCGAGGAAGAAGGCAGCGCGTTCTCATCGATGTAGGGGCTTCTAGCTCCAACCGGTGGCTGTGGGTGACGAAGTGGACGACCGCGGTACTCCCGAGCACGGTGGTGCGACGCGGGCGGCCGGTGGCCGCGTGAGCGACGGTGGCGCGGCCAGGAGCGTTTCGGGAAAGAGAGGAGAGAGCGAGCGAGCGATGGAGAGGGGGAAAGGGGTAGCTAGGGTTCGTCTATGGGGTCGGGGCCGACCTTATCTGCGCCGGGGAGCCACGGGATGGACGCCGCGTGGTCATCCATGACCATGGACGGGGCGCGCGCGTCCACGGCGCTCCTGATGAGCTGTAGGAAGGAGGAGGTGGCGAGGTGGGCTGGGCTCCCACTGTTGACCTAGAGCCCAGTCCACCTGTAGTTTAGGTCTTTTCTTATTTTTCTTTTCTGTTTCTTTTATTTCTATTTTTCTATTTTATTTCCTTTTTCTCATTCCTTTTCTCACATTTTCCTGTTATGCAAATAGTATGGCACACAAATAAATTTTGTAAAATATGTGACCTGGTCCATAATTAGCAGTACAATGTACCCTACCACCAAAAACTAGTTTGGGCAAAACATAATTTCATATTTGACATAGATTAATTAAAAGGTTATTAAATATTATTTTCAGCCACTGTTAGAGGAGGTTTGGGTTACCTAATTAATTTATTAAATGTTGGTTACTATTTTAGATTAGCCTCTGCAATATTTGTTATTTATCGAACATTTTAGTTTCTATGTTGGAGAACTTTTATTTTCCACTTTTATTTAATTTGAATATTTGAGTTAGGAGTTGAAATGAAATATGATGCAAATGATAATTTGGCACTGTTGAACTTGCTGACATGGCAAAATCAAAAGGGGAATTACTGTAGCTAAACAATGGGGGTGTTACAGCCAGGAGTGACAATTAGTTCACCTGGGGCAGGGGAATGAGTGATTTGCACATGCTTAGCTGGACAATCAATCAATACTTGATTGGCCGAGAACCAGCTCATTTCCGGAATGGTGACTGAGCCGGAAGGACGAATTCTAGGAGTCGACGGATGATAGAAAGCATTCGCAGTAGATTGAATCAAGGGACTCAAATTGGCAAATGACGAGGGATGTCAACGAAGATTACTAAACGTATGGAATTATCCATAATGAAAGTAGGTAAGAAGAATCTCAAAAACAGTAGGCTGCAGGAGATTCTTGGAAGATCGGATAGCATTATGAAATATTTCAGGAACACAAGAACAACTGGGGATGAACGGATCCCGTGTAGTATGAAGATTTATTCGTAGGTGTGTTCAGGCGGAAAGGGACTGCAAGGCAGTAGGTTCAGAGAATTCTCGAAACGTCGGATAGTGTTTCGATATGTCGGATAGAACCCGAAAGTAACTGGAACGAATATATGAGCGACAGTTGTAACTAGTTATCCATCAGAGTTTTATCGGTGGTCATGAACTGCAAAGTAGTGGGACAGGGTCTCGGTTAACGTCGAGGAGTATCTTCAGAATCTTCTGATGAAGCAAACGATCGTCTGTAGTGAAAGGGGTCTCCGGGAGGAAGGGGTTACGAGAACCTAATGCGAGAGTTAGTAAAAAAATTAACCCGAATAGAAGAGAGATCAGAGTCCCAGAGTAAAGACGAGGAATAAAAGATCCTAATACCACCCAGTTGACGACGTGGGCCCGTAAGCCACACAGCCAAGTTAGTAAAACAGTTTTGGTTTTCTAGACTCAACTACGGCCAAGGAATTGGATAGGGGGATACCTAGAGGCAGTCGGCTCTGATACCAACCTGTGACGCCCCGGCTTAATCATGCACTAATCATACATGCAAATGCACATGATCAAGCCTAAGGACTCACTTGAAGATATCACAACACAACTCTAAAACATAAATAAAGTCATACAAGCTTTATATTACAAGCCAGGGCCTCGAGGGCTCGAATACATAGCTCGATGGCATACAAGCGTCAGCGGAAGCATCAGATATCTGAGTACAGATATGAAAGAGAAACAGAAAGGCCTTTAGAAAGGCGGGGCAAAATAAAATGCTACGATCGAAAGGCGTAGGCCTCCTGCCTAGGACCCTCCGAACCTACTCCTGGTCGTCGGCCATTCTCGAAGTAGTAGCCATTCTCGGGGTAGTAGTAGTAGTCGACGGCGGGAGCAACTGTCTCAGGGGCTCCGTCATCTGGTCACGACAAACTGATATGGGGAGAAAAAGAAAGCAAAGCAACCATGAGTACTCCAAAGTACTCAGCAAGCAAGGATCTACACTACTAATGCAACATTATCAAAGGGAGGCTGTATATGTGGACTGGGCTGCAGAAATGCCAGAATAGAGGGGAGGCCTAGTCCTATCGAAGACTAGCATCTTCAGCTTCTTCAAGTATCTTCAACGATCTTGCAGCATTAGAAGAGTACAGTATAGCACAATGTAAAGTAGTAGTAATGTCAAGTAACAGTCTCGCCCAGAGATCCTTCCTCGACTCCCTGCGAGAAAGCGATCCCGGAACCACATATCCAGGTACCATCTCAAGTTCTAGTTGTACCGATCGGGATACAACTCCGAGTGTCCTTTACCGTAGGACCGGCTATCGATAGATGTTTTCTTCCCTGCAGGGGTGCACCAACTTACCCACCACGCTCGCTTAACTCCGGCTGGACACACTTTCCTGGGTCATGCCCGGCCTCGGCCAAACGACACACCGCAGCCCTACCTACAGCTCAGCAGAGAGGTCCCCGCCGGTCTACCTCCTAAGCGCTCAGGGGTCTTGGGCCATCGCCCTGTGCACTCCGGGTCGTTGCGAGCAGGGCAAATCTCGGTACCACCTCTATACATGGATGGCGTCGGCCCAGCCGTGCCGCAATGCTGAACTGGACGTCTGACAGAGCTTTCGGCTGATGCTACGATGCAGAGTGCCCATAACTATCCCACGTGATGGTTAGTGCTATCAGGTCAGAGGCCTGCTCGGATCAAATATCCAAATCGTTAGAGGACTAGGGGCTTGCGGTAACGAGCAGAGACTCACGATCGATGTGACCCCGTCGCCTCGTCTCGAGGACTTGCTGCAAGGGCTAGGAATGCCCGGCCGCGCCTCGTAAAATAAATCACGGGTAACTATCCATCATTCGCGGGTACCCCTCAGGGTCGACCCGCCTTACCAAGTAGCAGTATCATCAGTTATGTAAGGCATCCGTGTGGCTACCATATCAAGGGGAATCCGAGGCATCACCCTCGTTGGACTCCCACCTGATGTAATATCAAGGTGAACGTAGGAGGAATCACCCTCGAGGTCCACACTTGAGGTGTTGCACGACTTCGTCGTTATCGGGGGTGGTGTAGGAGGAATCACCCTCTCTGACCACGACCGAATATCTAAACTACAAGGTTAACATCAGAAGTGCTGACGAGGAATCACCCTCGGCACTCGATAGTAACCCAGTAGTGTCGAGCAACTAAGGAGGAAATGAGGTGCGGTGCCGGGTCCTGGTCTTCGATCCCGTTGATCAGGTCTTCTGATACTCCAGCGGGGCAGTCGGGATAAGTAGGGGTCACTGATGGGGCTCTACCCAGTCTATTCTAAACAGTTTAGGATGAGCAGGTAGGTATCAACAGCAGGTTACAATAAACAGGCTATGCAGCAGAAATAGGATAACAGTAACAGTAGCAAAATTCTAATGCAAGCATGAGAAAATAGAATAGGCGATATCGGGATGATCAAAGGGGGGGCTTGCCTGGTTGCTCGGCAGCAAAGGCAAGGTCGTCCGTAGTGTAGCCAGTCACCGGAGCTGCGTCGGTACCGGGCTCTATCGAGAAGAGGGGGAGGAAACAGTATAAATACAAGGCGGACAAAGCAACACAGAGCAGGCTACGCTAACGCGCGGTGCAGGGTTGCCTAAAGCATGTCTAAGGCATAATAGTTGTTTAAGGAATTAAGTTGGATTTATTAACCGGTGTATATGCACTATTCATCTACCGGAACCAGACTAAAAGTTATGGGTTCTCCTACGTAGGGGGTTCCGGCATCGAAACAAACGACACGATCAGATTCGTCTCGTCGTTCTGAGCAACTTTCATGTTTTAAGTTTTTCGATCTGAGGTACGGTTTATTTTCCATGGATTTTCAAAGTTTTAAACTATTTTTTGGAATTTCTGGATTTAATTAATTATTAAATTCGAATTATAACAGTGAAATACTTTTATTACACAGACTCAGCCAGCCACAGTCAATGACATGTGGGGCCAGTCAACTGCTGACTCAGCAGTCAACATTGACCAGGTCAAAGGATGAACAGTGATGGTAGGGCCCAGGTGTCTTTGACACAGAGGTTAATTAACCTATTTAATTGAGTTTAATTAGTGGTGGGGCCCCACTATCAGTGTCACAGGGACTTAATTAAGCGCTACAGTACATGAGTCCCACATGTCAGCGTCACATGTATTAACTGAAGGGTTATTTGCGGTGGGGCCCGTTGTCGGTGGCTATTAGGGTCAGTGGGTTAGTACTAATTAGGGGTTAGGCCCTAATCTCACCAGCTGACGGCCGGGGCCCAGCTACAGTGACCCGGGCCGGTTTGACTTGGTCGCGCGCGCGCCGGCGACGACGTACAGAGGCGGCGGCGACAGCCGGAAACGGCGCTCCGGCGGCCAAACGTAACGGCGCGTATTCCTACAGGACCAGCACGAGCCGCTGCATCCATTGGAGCTCGTGGGGCAAGCCAGAGATGGCGGAAACGGCGGTGGTGACGGCAGCAGGCGGCGGCCGGAGTAGCAGCAAAGGCAGCGGCGAGCAACAGCAGCGAACTAAGCAGCGGAGAGAGGGGAAGCGAGCGGAGCTCACCGAAGGAGCACACGGTGGCTCGGTGGTCGGTTTACAAGCGCAGAGGCGGCGGATCGATCGGCGGCGACCGACGGATGCAGTGAAGGGGATCGGCTCGATCCCGGCATTGCAGAGACGACCAACTCGAGCGGTTGCACGTAGACGACATAGGGGAGGTAGCCGGTGCTCTTGGACGTGGAGTTAGCTCGCGGGGAGCTCGGTGGCCGCGCGAACGAGGACGGCCATGGCGATGGTGCCGTCTGCTGCGCTGGATCGGAGGAGACGAGCGAGGGAGAGGGAAGGAGAGCGAGCGAGAGAGAGAGAAGTGACCAGGGGAGAGGGTCGGGGTTGGTCCTTATCCCCTCGGGGCGCCTGCGGCGCCGCGCTGTCGGACGCTGACCGGAGCGAACGCGCTCGTCCACGGCGGGGACGACACGGGGAGGAGGGATAAGGAGGAGGAGAGAGAGAGGGGCCGGCTGGGCTGGGCTGGGCCTCGACTATAGTGACAGGTAAATGGCCTTTTGGCCTTTTCTTTTTATTTCTCTTCTGTTTTCTGTTTTACTTTCTGTTTTGTAATCCTTTTGGCATTAATCCAATTTTGTAAAATGGGCAACTGGTCCTAATAAATATTATGCGTCAATCCTCACTGACACAAAAAGTTTGGGATTGCTTTAAATTCATTTAGATTTTTCATAAATGAAAATGATTTAAAATAGGGTTGTTCTGCTACTGTTTTGGATAGTAGGGTCAATTTGGAAAATCAATTAATGTTGGTTTTGTTTTTATAATTGTTTTGGGATTATTTTCAACATCATGAACATTTTTGTTTTGATGTTTGATAAAATAATTATTTGACTTGCATTTTAGATTTGAATTTGAATTTGGCTTGGGACTAGTGGCATCTTGACTTAATGAAAGATGATGACATGGCAATTTAATCAGCTTGATGACAGGGTTAACATCTGGGGATGTTACACCACCGACTAGCGGGCCAGGGAGAGTAGGCGGGCGCCGCTCGCGTCCGTCTCTTGTCCGCACCGACGCAAATGAGGCTAAAAAATAGGCCAGGAATGGGTCGGCAGGCGGACGAAAAGCGGACGTGTGTCCGTTTAGGTCGGCGCGTTGGGCTGACTTTTCTGTCTGCGCCGACCCAAATGGACGCACGCGGACGAAATGGGTCGCCGCGTTAGAGTTGCTCTTATGATATAAATTGGTTTTACTCTTTTCACCAAGACATGGGGGAAAAAAGGAAATTTTGCATCATAGAATACCTATCTCTAGAATGCGTACCCTTCATCTATATGTTAGTGCTAATCCTCTGGTGGAGAAAATTTCTTGCGCTCCAGGCTTGACTTTTCAAACTTTCATTGATTTCTCTTTCGATGATGTAATCCAAAGTTAAATACAAAACCTGATTTCAATGGGGGAAAGATTCTACAATACCATTAACAATGGGGATATCTTCCTGGCCATCAGCTTCATCAGTAAGAAAAGAATGCCTCTAGAAAAGTCAAAACCGCTTCCACACTTTCCACCAAGACAATGCCAGAGAGGGGGGGGGGGGGGGGGGGGGGATAACCTGTTCGAAAAATATATTCTTGCGCTTGAGACTTGACATGTCATCTACTCCCTCCGTTCCGATTTACTCGTCGTGGTTTTAGTTCAAATTTGAACTAAAACCACGACGAGTAAATCGGAACGAAGGGAGTATCTCCTAGCTAAAGATTTCTTTTCTGAACTTTGATTCATTCCTTTTCTCCAGCCTGCTATCCATAGTAGCTCCCTAACCGTCAGCTTTATAATAACTCGAGTCGATAGGCTATGAGACAAATTCATTTTGCACTTTCCACCAAGATTTGGAAAGAAAGCATTTAAAAAAGATATGGAGAGAAAAGGACAACAAAATCACATCAGCCAGACAACTGTACTGCTAGCTAGAACCTTGAATTGTAACTTTGTAAGTGGAGTGTGCTCGAGACTTGACTTGTCAATGTTTTGTTAATACTTCTGTTGATGCTGTAATGCACATGTAAATAATAAAACTGATTTTGACAGGGGCCGGTATAATTCTACTCCCTCCGTTTCTAAATATAAGTCTTTTTAGAGATTTTAATAAGGACTACATATGGATAGATAGACATATTTTAGAGTGTAGATTCACTCATTTTGCTCCGTATGTAGTCCATATTGAAATCTCTAAAAAGACTTCTATTTAGGAACGGAGAGAGTACAACACCATTAATAATAAAAAGATACCCTGAAAAGGAGCCCGCCACTACAGTCTGAATCTACTCTTTTGACCACACCATGGAAGAAGAAAATAATGACAGTTTTAGTGAGGTGTATCATAGAAGAATTCAAGAATGGCGGACAAGGACAATGATAATTAGACCTCCTAAATGAGCCTACCTTTATACTAAACTACACAATACTGCCCAGTTTTTCAAAGATGAGCAAAGCATTTTGAACAATCCACCTATGCCTGCGCATATAACTGTTTAGATTACCTTATGTCGGTATCAGCTTTAAGAAAGAGGTGCGTGCCACACGGTACGTCTCCTGAAAAATGCGGAATAGCTCATTTCAACAGAAATGAGATCGCAGATACAAAATTAGCTCACTAGACACAGTAGCATCGTACTAATGTAATAAAAAAAAAGGTCTATATCCAGGAATTCACAAATTTGTGTTGTCCTAGCTAGAGAGTAAAGAGCATTGTAAAGGTGTTCCCTAAGTTAATTTCATCTGGAGCAATAATTTTGGAACGGAGGGAGTATTATATACCAACAGTTTCAGACAATGACTAGTATGGAACATTAAGCAAATGGTGCGAGAACTTCTGCACTGAAAGTCATGGGCTGCTATATAAGTAGTACTCCAGACAATGACTACTAGTATGGAAAAGTAGGCAAATGATGGAAGGACTTGTGCACTGAAGTCCTGGGCTCCTATGACTAAGGTGGCCATCGCTATCTGGCTGCAAATAAGTTCCAGAGTAGCTAGACTGCAGAGTAGAGAGACACCACCACAAGCCACCCCTCATCGTCTAGGAAGAACACACCATTTATGCATCTTGTAGAGCTTTTACAGTTGCACATGTGCCAGCTTACATGGAGCATCTACCCACCCTTCGTTTCTCTTTACAGTTACATATCCTTCTCTCCCTTGCCGTAAACCGTGCATCCTTCACCACAGCCACTGCCACCAGTGAGGAGGGCCAATTTGTCTACTCCGGCTTCTCCAGCAGTACTGACCTCACCCTTGATGGCACAGCCACAGTTACACCAGATGGGGTTCTCAAGCTGACCAATGGCACTGTTCACCTCAAGGGCCATGCGTTCTACCCAACTCCATGGCAATTCAGCAAGTCGCCCAACGGGGCGGTGCAGTCCTTCTCTATAACCTTCGTGTTCGGCATGGTCCCCGTCTACTCCAATCAATGTACTGATGGCATGACTTTCCTCATATCTCCCACCAAGGATTTCTCAGGTGCACAAACCTCTCAATACTTGGGCCTCCTCAACAAAACAAATGATGGCAAACCAAGCAACCACATATTTGCAGTCGAGCTTGATAGTAGCCAAAATACAGAGTTCAACGACATCGATGACAACCATGTCGGCATCAACATCAATAGTCTCACCTCCACTGAAGCCCGACCAGCTGGCTTCTACGATGACAAGAACAACGGTATGTTCAACAACTTGTCCCTCGTTAGCCGCAAGGAAATGCAAGTGTGGGTGGATTATGATGGAGATACCACACGGATCAATGTGACCTTGGCTCCCCTCAAGGTAGCCAAACCATTGAGGCCACTAGTCTCAACTACCAACAACCTCTCAACAGTGCTACAAGATCAGTCCTATGTCGGATTCTCGGCTTCAACTGGTCCAATCAACTCACTGTATTGTGTGCTTGGCTGGAGCATGGGCATAAACCGTCCTGCCCCGGACATTGACATCACCAAACTGCCAAAGCTACCTCGAATTGGCCCAAAACCTCAGTCCAAAGTTCTGGAGATCGTCCTACCAATAGCCACTGCCACTTTCATCTTTCTTGTAGGAACAACTATAATTCTATTCCTGCGGAGGCGAATGAGGTATGCCGAGCTACACGAAGATTGGGAGCATGAGTATGGGCCACACCGTTTCTCCTACAAGGATTTATTCCATGCTACTCAAGGATTTCATGATAAGAACCTACTTGGCCATGGAGGATTTGGGAAGGTGTATAAAGGTGTTCTTCCGGTCTCTAAACTGGAGGTTGCGGTGAAGAGGGTGTCCCACGAGTCAAAGCAAGGAATTAAGGAGTTCATCGCCGAGATTGTTAGTATCGGCCGTATCCGCCACCGCAACATCGTCCAGTTACTCGGTTATTGTAGGAGAAAAGGTGAACTCCTATTGGTCTATGACTATATGTCAAATGGCAGTCTTGACAAGTACTTGTATCTCCAGGAAGAGGAGGAACATACACCAGCTCTAGATTGGGCTCGGAGATTTGAAATCATCAAAGGTGTTGCATCTGGCTTATTTTACCTTCACGAGAGGTGGGAGAAAGTTGTCATCCACCGAGATATCAAAGCAAGCAATGTGCTTCTTGATAGTGAAATGAACGGACGCCTAGGTGATTTTGGCCTCTCAAGGTTGTATGACCATGGCGCTGATCCACAAACAACACGTGTTGTCGGCACCATGGGATATTTTGCTCCAGAGCTAGCGCGCACCGGTAAGGCAACACCTCTAACAGATGTGTATGCATTTGGCATTTTCATCCTCGAGGTAACTTGCGGACGAAGGCCTATTATTGACAACAATCAGGCAGAGGATGTTAATTCAGAGATATTAATTGACTGGGTTGTTGAGCATTGGCGCAAAGGGTCACTTACAGACACACTGGACAGAAGACTACAAGGCAGCAACTGCAATCTTGATGAGGTATGTCTAGCGTTAAAGCTAGGATTGCTGTGTGCACATCCATTTGGCAATGTAAGGCCTAGTATGCGGCAAGTCATGCAATATCTTGACGGTGAGATGCTGCTCCCGGAGCTGATGCCCACAAACGTCAGTTATAGCATGATGGCAGTAATGCAGAATGATGGTTTCAGCCAGTACACATCATTGACTGCTACAGTTAGCAGCAATGGAATGACCTCCAGCCTTTCAAGTGGAAGATGATCCACAAGACTCTACAGATTTAGAAGCCAGTATGTATTTCAACTTTCAAGGCCGGATTTTGGAAGAACAAAAAAAAATCCAGTATCACTAATTAGATGCACCAGGCCTCTGTTTCTTCTCAGTTCTCAGCTTGAATTAATATATATACTTATTTTATGCAAAGGTTAGAACTTGTAAGCAGTTGTGGATCAAGTTTCTACTTGTTTGAGATTAAAAAGACTGCCAAGTCTAGTGTATAAGCTACACGGCAGGGTTTCAAACCCAACTTTCTCTCTTCTGAACATATGCAGCACTCCTGCATATAAGCTTGTATATGCTGCATATCAGTTTTGTAATGTTGTGATTCAGATTACCGGGTAAAATTTAGTGAACACACTCAGTACTAAAGGTACACCACACACCTTTATTCTTGAATGCTACACTAGTATACAAAGGACAGCCCAATCCTGAAGAGAGTAACTGGTTCACACCTTGATTCTTTAATCTTGCAGCTGAGAAATGTGTAGCATGCGCCATTGGATGAACATTCATATGCTGCCATTGAAGAGAATTGATCAGTTTTTTTTGCTAAAATAAGAGATTATAAGAAGCTAAGTTTATGGCATTAGAGCAGTTACCTAGGAAATTTAATTCATTGTTGCACTCTGCCTGCTCCCATGGAAGAATCAAGAGTCAAAAGGTGCCAGACTCTGGATGTCTAATAAATCGAGACATTAGAGCAGCCATCAGTTCATGCAGTGGGTGTACTGGACATCAAAAGAGAGGAGCCGGCGTGTGTTGCTGGTTCAGTCTTGAGTGAAAAAAAGAAGGGCATTTGTTGCCTGGAGCACAACTTTAGTCTTGTTGCCCTGTTTTTTCCTCTGTTCTTGTTGGCCTGTGTGTCCATTTCATCGAGCAGCTGCAGGGCGTATTGAGTGAGTCCACCAAAACCTGTGAAGACAACAAAAGAGGTGGCCAACAGACACAAATTACTTTACTAAACCAAACCAAAAAAGTGGCATCATGGCCGTGCTAATAGTAGTTCACCAAGGAAAATTAATTCTGTTGACATGAGAATGTAAATACTGAAGATCTTCTTCCGTCTCAAATTACTGTTTTAAATATATATTGAAAGCATGGCTACTTGGTTGACTGCCACTACTCTCTGCCTGATGACTGGTTATGGGCGATAGGTGGGCGGGCACACTGGCTAGGTTAGTTCCCTGTAAAGATTGATGTTGATGTTGTGGGAGGAATTGGTTCGGTGGAGGAGACCACACAGGAGTTACCAGGACCAGAGCCTTGGGCAAAACAGGGGTATGTATGTATCTTTGGGTGGACAGGAGGCGAGGATGGTCTGATGTATAGCAGTTGTTTTTTTTTTTTAGGGAAATATATAGCAGTTGTTGTATAGTATTAGTGGAGGGCACATTGTACATCGTACACAGTGTATGATATACTGTAACGGCAACAGAATATTTGTTCCAAAAAGGCAGCAAGGATGTGCAGGCATCGTTATTTCAGATGTTATTCAGGCCCACACTCCTTGTTGTTGCCCTTTTGAGCTGACAATATTAAGATTGTGGCGAGAGAAAGAACCACAAATTCAGAATGTAATGCCTAAGATGGTCTTTACGGACTTCAGTTCTTTTGATGTATATTACTCGATAAATCTTCAACTAATGACTGCTATTGTATGAAAGCATTCAGTAGCTGAGATTTTGTTCAACTAGGTTCAGAATTCATCGACTAAATCTACTGCTAACCAAAATATGTTGGCTTACTTATACAGGCCGAGATGCATACATGTCCAGCAGAGTCGTTATTCTTCGTTGAAGCTAGCAACCGTGTGTGTTATCGGAATTTCAGAGCCAAAATCGTAAGTACCTTGAGGCAACAGTGCAGCGGACTCATTCCATCCAAATAATATCTTGTGTACTTAGCTTGTTCAACCGCTCCCATGTTAGAGTCTAATTTATTTCAGTTTTGTGCTAACTATTTGTGTTTAAGATCTAATGTTCTTCTGTTAGCACCTAATGCTCATGTTTACATATAACTGGCCTTCGGTTAATGATCATGATTGCTTCCTGATAGTAGAGAGAAAACAATGAAGCTTTCGGAATGGGAGACTTACCTCACGATCGCCGCGTCGGCACCTCGTGCATACCCAGTACCGCGCCATCGTTGTTCTCCTGCCCGGAGACAGCAGATCAAGCTGCTGATGCGCTGGATTTATGGACGACGGCGAGTGTGGCCTCCATACCACCGTGGCACTCTCATGGCCGACCGGCGCCGACACTTTTCCCCGTCACCTCGCATGGACAGAAGGCGCCGGTATCCGGCGCTCGGTGCTGCATCCTGGACGACGGCGGGAGCGGGCCTCCGTGCCCCGATGCCGCCACCTTCATTTCCTTGTGCCGCCTCATGGCCATGCGCTCGCAGCGCGGCAAGCGCCTTTCGACGGAGCAGCGCGCGGGATTCGCCGATGCACGCTAGTCCGGCGAATGGAGCCACCGCGCCACCATGGTACGACGCTCGGCGCCGCCGGTCGGTGCGAGGAAGAACGTGACTAGGGGTTTCCAGCCGCCAGTTCCGTTCAGCACTTCGGCTCATGATGGATCTGAGCCGTCAGACCTGATCGGACGACCAGAAACAATGAGGAGCTCCAGGCGGGCCTGCGGTTGTAATTGGACCGTGTTCGTCTGCGGGCTATAGCCTATGTTATCATGGACTGCTGGGCTTAAACTTTAACCGGATGCTAAAGTTTTTCGGTGCAATTTATGTCATAAGCTGCCTCAAAAAAAAAATGTAACAAGCACTGTTTGTTTTCCCTCAAAAGAAAGTTAAGCGCTGTTGAAATATTCATAATGGCCCAAAATGATGTTAATGAAATTATGATCACAATTCCCTTAGCAAAGGAATATTTAGAGAATTGTTCTAAAGTACACGTTGTCACTTGTTTGACAGATTTTTTTGCCAAATATTTTTATTTGGTTAATCCTTTTGTAATTGGATGTCCAAATTTTGTTATTTGGAGGATGTTATGATATCATGCTGATAAAATTATTGTCATTTTCACTGCGAATGTCGAGTTGAATGTTTACACGGTGGCAATGACATTTACATTTTTATGTTTTATTTCAATGTCATTTTCATTTTATGTCAATGATAATTTTAATACTTATGTTCAATATTATTATCGGTGTCAATTTTAGTGTCAAAGGGTATCATTGTGACTCGTGGAACACATGATTAGATTATGTTGTTGCTTTATGTTAATGTTGGCTAGTAATTTCGCCAAAAGATTTGCTGGTCATGGTGTGATTTTATGTCTCTAATCAAAATGAAACCAACGAGAAGGTTTGATTGAAGATTTTATGAGTAAATGTTGTAATGGCATATGCTAATATTCAGAACAACGATGGTTATTTTTTATTTGTCATTGATGAGTAAATGAGGTTATTTTCAGTTCTCTATCCAACGGTCATACATTTTAGAATAACAATTAAGCATGTCTTTAATTAATGCTATTGTATGGTTAACTCATGCTTGATGCTTTTATTATGGTGGTGCTCATAGAATAACGACCTCTTCTTCAACTCCTCCCCTACCCCTTGGTGGCTAGGACAAACTCTTCCCTCCAGGCTTCGCCGACGAGCCCGTGGATTTTCCTTCCCTCTGCCCGCTACTCCAGCGGCCAATGGTGGGGAGGGGAATCCCAGTGCCTCTGCTCCGGTTACTAGTTTAGGTTAGGTTTTTCAGTCCTCGCAGGTGCGGCGCTCCTTCTTTTGAGTTTTTCTCTTGGGCTCCGATCCTCGTCGAGTTCTCCATCTGGATGTGGTTGAAGGAGCTCCGCCATGATGCATGCGTGCGTCTGCTGGAACGCGGCCTTGGCTCTTCCAACACCATGCCAGTGTAGTCTGCCCGCTTCTCGCCCATGGTGATGCCGGTATGGAGTGGCGAGGACGATGGCACCGGCTCGTCGTTGGCTTCCTCTTTCATTGGCTCGTCTGCAATACCGGCGATCTACTTCTTCTGTTCATCTGTGGGGGATCTTGAGGCATAGTACGGAAAATTCCTCATCTACAGATCGGATTCCTTCCCCATAGTTCTTACTTATAGGCTTTATAGCCAAGTACTCCAATAGAATAGTTGCTTCTTCTAAAGCGAATTAGAGTTTGGCGACCAAAGCTACGGAGCGGCCTCTACCGCTTTCCCTACTATTCTAGTTGAACTAGGGCTTTGGCTGAGCGACCACCTTCTTCCAGTAGTCTTAGCTTATTGTCTGCTTCTTGCCTGATCGGTGATGACTGACCGTTCTTGCTTGTCTTGGGGCGGGTGTGGTACATAGCGGAGATAGGAAGCGGAGGAGGTGGAATGCGATCGTTGCGGAAAAAAGGACGTCCTGATCGGTTCGCGGACGGATGCGGGACTGTGTTGGATGAAAAAACATGTTCAGACCGTGCGGTCCAGACGGATGCCAGTAGTTTGAGGATCCACGTTGGAGATGCTCTAAGTCCCTAAGGGCATCTCCAACAGCGATCCACAATTTTTCTCCCGCATCCGTCCGCGGACAGGGGGGCAGTCTGCGGACAGTGATGCCGGAGACGCCATCCAACGCTTCCCACATACATTTCAACTACTATTCGAACTAACCAGACAAAATTCGTGCAAACACGGCCAGATTTTGTATAAACATGACGGATTTCACTACAATTAGGACATAGTTCAATTAAGCTCGTCCGGGTGTGGAGGTAAAATTAATTTACCTAATCTAAATGATCGCCGGCACCCGTCCCATGTCCGGCCATGAGCCCCGATAACTGAAGCTTCGCTTTCTCCAGTTCCGCCTCGGTGCTCTCCAGCTCCGCCTTCGTAACATCTGCCTCCAGAGCGCCGGGAAGTGAAGCCGTCCGCCTCCACGTCGCCGCCAAGTGGCTAATCGACCGACGATGTTCATCCCACCAAGTTTGGCTTCAACGGGAGGGGAGGACCGGTGGCCTTCTTGGGGCACGAGCGGCCGCCGACCTACCGTGCACTACTCTTCCTTGCTGTCGGTGGCGCCAACGGACGTGTCGTCTTCGTGGTCATGGCGGCGGGGCACGGCCTCAGCGGAGCCGGCGATGTCCTCCGCCTCGTCGTCAGTCTTGCTCCACACCTTGTTCGCCGCCTCGTTGAACTCCTTGTAGGCAACCTCTAGTTCCACCTGCCGCTGGCGGCGGCGCTAGCCGGCGAGGTGGATCTCGCGGGTGGAGCGGTATGACTCGAGCAACACCGCTTGCTCCGCCATGTTCGCGTCCAGCGGGATCTCCCTGCCCGTGTTGAGCCGCTCCTCCGCCTGCTGGTGCCCTGGAGGAGGCCGAGATTGTAGGCGACGTCGACCTGCGCCTCCTGGAACTGCTCCTCCCGTACCATATCCACGTAATGGGCAGGGGCCTCGCCGATGGTCATGGTACATTGCATCGGCGAGGAGGGTGGCGTCAGCTCGTCTTCGGGCGCCACGTCATCCATTGGGATGTTGTTGGCCTGCCGGCTGCCTGCCGGCCTGCCAGCTAGCAGCAATCTCCTCCTCCTCTAGCTACAGGTCGTCCCAGAGATCTTTTGCGCAAGGAGGCCATGGTGGGAGTGGTGCGAAAAAGGAGAAAGGGCCCGGAGGAGGAGGAATGCGGCTATGGTCGGGGCTGCAGTTTATATAGCGGGCGTGAGGCAATGGTGGGCGGCAGAGGGACAAACGGGTGTCTTCAATGTCGACGCCAGTGAGAGGTCGCGTCCGCTCTGGCTGGGCATGAATGTGGCACTGAGGCTTTGGAGCGGCGATGACCCTTTCGGGAGGAAACGCGCGCGGTCGAGGGGGAAGGGTCTTGGGTGAGCTAGGGTTGTCAGAAACGGGCGTGGGTGCTGTCCGGACGCCCGCAAAGCCCCTCCCCCACGTTTGTCTTTGGTTTGCGGGAGAAAATGCGTCCGGACCACACTGCGAACCGATGCAGGATCGCGTTTGATGACACAACACGTCTGGACCGCGCGGTCCGAACGGTTGTGGGCGGTTTGGCATTTTTTTAAATAATACATTTTTTTAATAAAATTTGAAAAATAATACATGATTTTAAGAAATTACACAAATAATACGGCGTCGGCTTCCTATGAGCCGACTGGAGAGGGTCCAGTCGGCCACCGGTAAGCCGAGTAGGGCCAAGTCGGCCACCGGTAAGCCGAGTAGTGGCTAGGCCACACAACGCACGGTCAGTCGGTCGGCAGCCGCATGCCGTCCTATCGGCTTCAGGTTAGCCGATAAGTGACTGGATGGATGGGGTGCTGCGTGTGATGGATGGATGGCTGCGCGGGTTCGCCTCCCTCCTTCCCTGCGATCTGCTTATTATATGTGTGCTTAACTAGTACATGGGCTGATTGATTCCAGATGCATGACAAAACTACCTACGTGCTACTCGCACAGGATCATGACTTGGTACAGCCAGTGCGTACGAGTATGACCTGGCCGGGTTGTACGTGGTCCCAGGACCCAGTGTATCCGTGTATGTACAATACATCGAATATGTGTACACCGGCCGGCCGCATATGCATACGCGAGTACCCGAATACCCGTATGCCTGGCTAACCCATCGACTTTGGTTTGCCGGAGAAAATGCGTCCGGATCGCACTGCGAACCGATGCAGGATCGCGTTTGATGATACAACACGTCTGGACCGCGCGGTTCGAACGGTTGTGAGCGGTTTGAGGGTCACCGTTGGAGATGCCCTAACATTACTATTCTGTCCTAGCAACATACTATTATCCAAGCTCCACGTGTAGCCAAGTATCACACATATATACAACAGTTTCTGCATTTTAATTTTACATCCAAAATTTTCAATAAATAAATAAATATTCTGTATAACTCCGTACTTAACCGTGGCTACGTACCTCGTGCTCTATCCGAAATCACCACAAATTCTCTCTCTCTCTCTAAACAAAAACAAAAAAATCACAACAAGTCAAGCACGACTCAAATCCGGTTTCAATGGAAGGAAATCCGAAACCAGGTAGTATAGTATCTGAGGTCGGTACACACAACCAATAAATAAGCACGGCTTAGGTCGATCCTTGCATTGCATATCGAGGTCGCAATCCCCAACGACGCAGCGTGCGCGATCGCAGCGGCAGCCATGGATCCACAACGAGACTTCCCCGCCGACGTGCTGGCGAACATCCCGATGCGCCTCCCGCCCAACACCCGCCTCGTCTGCCGGCACGCGCACGGCCACCAGCCTGCGGAGCCGTGCCAAGACACTCGTCGCCGCCACGGGCTCCGCCTGCGTTATCGACAACCTATGGGCTCCATGGAAGCCCAGAGAGCTGTGGCCGGAATTCATGGCAGACCACTACAAGCCCATGAGCGTGGTCGGCACCTGCAACGGCCTCGTCTGCCTCTGCGATGACAGGGAGCTCGGCGGCGCCATCACCGTGGCCAACCCCGCCACCGGCGAGGCGCTGAACCTCCCGCCGCTGCCACCGCCGCGTGCTGATGATCAAAGCACGTGCTACGATAGGAGCTGGCACGCGGCCTACAGCTTCGCCTACCTCCCGACCTCGGGGCTGTACAAGGTTGTCCACGTCCCCTGCCACCTGGACCGGTCCGTTTACGACAGGGTGCACGTGATTACGCTTGGGGAGGCTTCGTGGCGGGGTGTGCCGGCCGGCTCCGGCGCGAGATGTAGCCTGGGCGACAACGTCGTCAGCGTCGACGGCGTGACGTACTGGACCACGCCGGAGGCTGACAAGGTCATGTCGTTCGACCTCGAGCACGGACGCTTCACGTCCATTAGGTCACTACCCTCCGTAGTGTTGTCCAGCTCCAAAAACGGCGGCAGCTGGCACCTAGGAGATGTGCACGGGAGGCTGGCCATCGTCCTTACCCAGCTCTCGCCGGCAGTGGAGAGGACGGAGGTCTGGGTAATGCAGGGTCGTACGGTGGGGCAGATCAGGTGGAGCTGCTGGTACATCATTCAGACGAGAACGCCGCCGCACCGGCCGCGGGAGCCGTCATCGAGAACAAAGATGCGGCGTCTCACGTGGCCGCTCCTCGTCCAGGACGAGCAGATCCTCACATGGGAGTGGTCGTTGTATGAACGAGATCATGTCTTGTACAGGCACAAACCGATTGAAGACCACACAAGGAAGGCGAAGCACGGCGTAGTGGATATCAACGAGAGGAATCGGGGGACAGTGGTCGCCGACATTAACATGCTGCCGCACCGCAACGACCGCCGGACGTTCGCTTACGTGGAGACCAAGGAACCGTTGAGTGCCTACGGGCCTCTTGCGTCACCATTTCCACTTTACATGCAATCATCGTCGTCGTCATTATCCCGCTCTCATCTTCCAACAAAACACGGACAGTACCAGCGTAGCTATTGAAGAGCTCACCACCTCGGCCTTGTTATCCGGTTCGCAGGAATAGAAAAGATATTGCTCAGATGTAGTTTTTTTGAAATATTTCGGATTGTTTACTGCATGTTTCACGTGGTGAGATGTATGTTGAATGGTTGTTAACCATAAGTCAATTATTTAGGCCACATGTTAGATTTTTCAATTGACTGTTCAGTTATACTGTAAATCTCAATCGGTATCAATCGAGTTGTCAAATAAACAAAAGGTCAAAAAAGATAAAGGCAAAAAATGCAAAATCTCCTTTGCTGATATCAATTTAGAGTTTAGTTAATCTCAATCGATTGACATCTAGTATTTTCTTGTGCTAATTTTTCTTATTTATTTATTAAAGAAGGCTTTCCTATTATTTCTATTACCAGAGTCACAACTCTCGCCATTATGTTTCAAAAAACATAAAGCCAGATTGATCAAGACTACCTAGCTAAAGCATTACATGAAACTCGCACAAGATAGAGCAGTCCATGGTCCATCATGGGCACACCCAACCCCAAAAAACTTCTCAAGATCTCTGAAGGAAAACAACATGACCATCATCCAATAGTCCACTAAAAGTTTCTGCTGTTTCCTAGAAGTGGGAAGCCACGAGGATAACAACTGATGAACAACATCAAGAGTCTTGCTCAACTTAAAATCGTATTTTAAAACATCCTTAGTCTAAATGCAATCGAGCAGTACATGGCCAAATCATCAAGACTAACAACTTTATTGCCAAACCCATGTCTTGTGAGTAAGTCGTATTATCAAGATTAACCAAAGGAGAATATTAAATTTAAGAGGATTCTTAACTTCCATAGAAATTTACATGGAAATACAATATGATTTAAAAGCAACTTCTGATAAAAGGAGCTAACTGCAAACAAGTTTGTGCTACGTAAGTACATGTTTACCGTATAATGGTACAAAACAAGAACGCAGTAACCTATTTATCTCATTAATCACATATGATTCTTCTGCCAAGATTTATGGTTTTTTTTTGCGTTTTTAAAGAAAGGCATGCACATCCGTTGGGCCTTGATCTCGTGTCTTGCCACGATTTGGGATTGACAATCAAGCTAACCTTATCATTGTTTCTATATTTCTATATTTGAAAGAGTTTTGATTATTAGGCCTATCTGCTTCTGCTATGGATATGAATAACTTTAGGCCTATTAGCCTAAGTAACTGTGCTATTAAAATTTTCTGAAAAGCTATGACTATCAGGGTTTCCCCCCTTGGTGACAGACTTATTTAATCTAATCAAACTGCTTTCATTAAAGGGATATTTATTTTGAAGAGTGTGGTTATGGCCCATGAAGTTATTCACAAGGTCCATAGATCTGGTACTAGTGGATTGATCCTCAAGCTGGACTATGAGAAAGCATTTGATAGAGTGAGCTGGGACTTCCTTGTGGAAATGCTTACTTCTAGAGGCTTTGAAAAAAAATGGATTGGTTGGATTTGTAGCTGCCTTCATCAAAGTTCTTTCCAAGTTAGGATTAATGATACCAATGGACCACATTCTGTGGGAGGCAAAGGGTTGAAACAAGGGGATCCTCATTCCCTCTTGCTTTTAAATTTGGTGGTTGATGTGTTCTCTAAAATGTTATCTAAAGTTGTGTCTCATGGTTTGATTTCTGGTTTACTTCCTAATGCTATTCCTGGTGGTGTGGTCAGTTTACAATATGCTGATGACACTATCTTGTTCTTAGATGTTTCCTTAGAACATGCTAGGAACTTGAAATGGATTTTAGCTTCTTTTGAAAAGTTGACTGGCTTGAAAGATCAATTTTAATAAAAGTGCTTTGCACATCATTCATGTGAATGAGGAAATGTCTAAAGAATTTGCTCAAATATTCTGTTGTCAAATAGGGGATTTCCCTTTTAAACATTTGGGCATGCCTTTGCACTTCAAGAAAACTCAGGAGAGAGGACATCCAACCTATCATTGATAGGATTATTAAGAACATTTCTGGCTGGTTGGGTAGGTGCTTGTCATATAGAGGCGAACTCATCTTGCTTACTACTTGCATTGCTAGCATTCCTACTTACCTTATGTCCATTATGAAATTTCCCAAGTGGGCTATTGAAGCTATCACTTCTCAAATGTCTCATTTTTTGGGGGGTAAAATGGGTGTTGAGCATAAATATCATTTGGCTTGCTCTGGCACTTGGCTTGCTCTCATTGTTTGTGAGATGTAGAACTGATGTTTGTATTGAAGAATGTGTTGCTGGCTTGCTCTTGGCTTGTGGTGCTACTAAAGAAGGCCGGACGTCGTGGTGCTGAAGCCTGAGGAGGCCACGATCATGGATGGAGCTGTTGGTTGTCGTCAAGATTAGTTGCTTGTTTTGAGAATTGTTGTGTTGTGTTGGTAGGCTGGATGCATTGGAATAGGTAGGTAGTAGTAGCTCTTAGATGTCATCCAGGGGCGAATCTACCAGGGAGGCTTCGATAGGCTTGAGCCTACCCTCCGATTTTGCCAAACTACTCTCATCTACTTAGATTTCCTAGTGTGTTCTTGCCGGGGACACCATTAGAGCTCCGTTCCGTGGCTTTGTTTGTCCTTCGTCCGTCCCAGAGGATGATTGATCAATGTGGCTTCACCTGGGCCGTGGCCATTTCGTAAGGGCAGTAGGGAAACTTAAAGGTGGCTGGTCCAATGGACCAAGGTATTGTCTAGTTTGCCTCAAAAAAGAAAAATGCTATTGTCTGGTAGTCCATTAAAAGTCTTTTTAAAATAGATTAGACATGCACAAATTTTCTAAGGAAAAAATTTAGACATGCACGTAGCGGATGCACCAGATTACATTTGACTCATCTCTTGTACGATCAATTCACTAAAAAGAATCTTGCTCTTCTTCTCTTGTTCTTTTAGATTCATGGGAACTAACAGGCAATCTACTATTTTCAAGGGGGCGGCAATTCATCAATCGTCTAAAAGTTCACGTCTTTGTCGCCATCGTCCTCCTTCTCTCGCCCCCATCCACGTGTCCTCCGGTATTGATCTAACTGTTGGTTGTCCCGATCCTCCTTCTCCATCACCCTATCCATCCATCTAACCTCCCTTCTTCTCTAACCCTTGTAATCTGCTCCGTTGGTGATGTCGTGGCTAACCGCGACATTCTCGTCTCCGGCTCGTCCCACGCTCAACTCCACCAAGGACGCCACGTTTGGCCGCGGCGTCCTCACCTTCGGCACCTGAAAACTTCCAGGCTCTTGAAGAATTATAAACACGCTATTTTAATTACATTTTGCATTGTATTCATTGTGAGTTAGCACATAATTGGTTAATTTCATCTATTCATACTTGTGTCTCGCACCTTCTCCCTTAATGAAAAAGCCGCAGGATTCCGGAATGACACAAATATGTGATATATACGGCACCAGCAAGCTTAGTTGTTATTTTAAGCCCACCCTCCGTTTTCACCCTGGATTCGCCACTGATGTCATCAATACTGGTATTGGTTTCTACCCTCAACAATATGTGATATTACGGTTTGGCTAAAGCTTAAAATTTGTTCTTGCAAGCGTAATTGTTCTCCCTATCGTCTTGACCAACCTTTGGGTGTTTCTCCACTGAGCCGTGGTTATGTGCCCGAGACTCTTGGTTCATTGGTTGATAGTACCATTGTTACAACATGCTTCGGTACTGCTATGATTTGGAGTGTGCATTGATGTATTTTTTGATAGTTTGATCGACTGAGGTTGCGACCAAATAAGATCATCTCTCCCTTTTTGTGCTTTCTCTTTGGATATGCGTGATGCATTGCGTTCGTGCTCTATTTTTTTATGTATGCAAAGGAGATGGTTGGATGCACGAGAAACATTGGCTGGATGTGGCATTCACGTGAGGTATTCACTCTCTGAGCCGTGAACTGATCCGTGTCAGTCGGCACCTCTACCTACGTATTCCGAAATCACAACAATCTCTCTCAAAAAAAAAAAAAAATCACAACAAAGTCAAGTACAACTCAAATCCGGTTTCAACGATGCCGCCGTGGAGCTCCCCGAAATCACAGCAAACTTTACGACTCAGATCCAGTTTCTATGTAAGATAAACAAATAACAGTTTTGCTAGAACTCATTTAGATGAGATATAATTTGGTCTCATTCACCTTTTATAGTCATTGGACGTGATGCTATAAGATGCGTGTGTGCTGACGTGGCTTGTATCTGTTCTTATTTTTCAGATGAATGAGACCATGTTACATCTCATCTAGATGAGTTCTAGGTACTCCCAACAAATAATAAGCAGATCTCTCAATCCATTGATCGAGGTCAGCAATGGATCCAGACGAGGGCACGTACAGGGACTTCGGCGCGGGCGTGCTCGCGGATATCCTCATGCGCCTCCCGCCCAACACCCGCCGCCTGCTCCGCCTCGTCAGCCGGCACTGGCGTGACGTCGTCGGCGAACGCACCGCCACCAACCTGCGGAGCCGCGCCAAGACACTCGTGGCCACCACCACGGGCTACCAGTACGTCGTCGACGACCTATCGTCGGTTCCAGCTCCGGGGACCAGTCATAGGAAGCTGTGGGCCGACTGGTCGGCAGAGAGCTACAAGGGCATGAGCGTGGTCGGCACCTGCAATGGTCTTGTCTGCTACTGCGCTAACCGGGGCCCTGGCGGCGCCATCACCGTAACCAATCCTGTCCTCCGTTTCGGGCTGGCCATCCCACCGCTGCCGCCGCCGCATACCGCTGACCGATGTAGCCGCTACAACAGGAGCTCGCACGAGGCCGACAGCTTCGCGTATCTACCAACCACACGGAGGTACAGTGTCGTGCACGTCCCGTGCCACGTGAACCGGTCCGTGTACGACGCGGTGCACGTGTTCATGCTGGGGGAGGCGTCGTGGCGGGAGGTGCCAACCGAGCCCGCCGCGAGATGTGACCTCGTCCACGGCGTCATCAGCGTCGACGGCGCGACGTACTGGGTGGCCGCGCCGGAGGGCATCAAGAAGGTCATGTTTTTGGGTCTCGAGGACGAGCGCGTCATGTTCATCACAACGCAGCCGTCCGTGCTCTCCGGCTCCAAAGACGGCGGCAGCTGGCATCTAGCAGAGGTGCAGGGGAGGCTGGGCATTGTCTTTTCCCACGCCTCGTCGCCCGTGCACAAGACAGAGGTGTGGGTCTTGGAGGGCGCGAACGCGGCGGGGGGTCGGCAGATCAGGTGGAGCCGATGGTACATGGTGCGGATGAGCACGCCGAGCACAAGGAGCCGACGTCTCACCTTGCCGCTATTCGTTCATGGAGAGCGCATCCTGACATGGGAGTGGTCATTGGATGAACGAGGTTGTGTCCTGTACAGCCACACACCGACCAACAACCCGAAGAAGGCCAAGCGCGGCGTGGTGGACATTACCGAGAGGAACCGGGGGACGAGGGTCACCAATATGGATATAGCAGGCTACGATGACCTTCGCTGGACGTTCGGGTACATTGAGACCAAGGAACCCTTGAGCGTTTACAAGATTTGCACGACCAGTTGATCTCTATACATAGATATTTTGATTCTTAACAATTTCGATACTACTAGTAATTTGTGTCACATGAAAGCCTTCATAAGATGGAAACGCCTGACTATGGCGTGACGGGTGCACAGTGCGACGTGTCAGAGGCTGCTATGTTTTTTTAGAGAATATCACGCTTTGTTGATCAAGAATAATCAAGAGCGAGTGCCTCGATCGTGGATACAATCCGGGGTTGCATGAAATATAGAGTCACTAGAGGGCTCCCAAAATCTATTTAAAATATGTGTCGCGACATTTGACAGAAGACTAACATGACCAGGCCCGTATCTTGGCATGTGCAACCGGAGCAGTTGCACAGGGCCCCGAAATTTTAGGGGCCCCAAAATCAGAGATTACTACTAGTCAAAGGATTATGTACTAATGGGATTTTACGTGCCAGATGAAAAGGACTCGCATGAAATCCAGACGAACCTCACGCTGTCACGTCTCCCTCTCAGTATTTGTTTCATTTTCACTGCATGTTGCTTAGTAGAGCGATTTGGCCCATGGACTGCAGCGTCATGGTCTCCAACCTTTCACCCCTTCTAATTAGTTTCTAGCGGACTAGTATATATTTTTTTTTTCATTCTGGTATTTCATTATTATTTTCTTTTTGGCTAGATGTAAATACTTTTGTGACGATAAAATATATTGTAGTAACGCAATAATTAATACAAAATATCTAATTGATGTTTGTTACATATACAGCTGATTTTGCACCGGGCCTCAGATTTTAAAGGTACGGCCCTGAACACGACTAAAACGAGTAGACGAGTAGGACATCGCCAAATGTTTGATATCTGCAATAACAAGTCCCACCGGCGACAGGTCCATCATTGAAGAATTGGTTGACAGGCAGTCCGATTGAAAGATGAACCTTTGAAAGCCCTCCTAGCTGGTGAGAGCCACCATCTGCTGTAGTGCCAATGCTTCTGCAAGCTGAGGCATGGTAACCCGATCGATGTGCTCAGGGCAAGCCAGCAAGCAAATGAATAATGTGGTTCAGGATCACCACCCCAACTCCCATCTGCCTCGAGCCTATGAAAGTGTAGCATCCACATTACCCGCGATTGCCTCTGTCGACGGCGGAACCCATCTACTCGAAGACACTGGGGTATCAAGCCTCGAGACGTTGGCAGTGTTGCCACAGTTCTGCGCAATCAAGTTGACATAAGCCATTGCTTTCTCGGTCACTCTAGGAGGATTCATCATGGCTCTGTTATTTCTTGCATCATTTTGGGCCTCCCATATATGCCATATTATCATCACCAGAGCCATGGCCTCAAGCGAACTCGCCTGTTGAAAAAAGTCAAAAATCCACTATTTGGTGTGAACAAGCTCCTTCCGGTGTAAATGGAAAACATATCTGCACTTCACCTCGCGCCAAACATGACGGGCAAAAGGGCAAAACAAAAAAGATGATCAGCTCGTTCCTCCCTGTTGCAGAAGAAGCATTCTCCAGCGTCCGGAACGTTGCGATGGAAGCAGGCAATCATGCGACAGTCTCCACAAAACTATTTTCATCTTTCCTGTAGCATTGACCTTCCACACAACTTGCCATCCTTTCACTTCCTCATTGAAGTTTGAAGAGGGCGACATATTTTTTAAGCCACATGTTTGATTTTTCAATTGAGTGTTTAGTTATAAATCTCAATCGGTATCAATTGAGTTGTCAACTAAACAAAAGGCAAAAAATGTAAATTAATCTCCTTTGTTGATATTAATTTAGAGTTTAGTTAAATCTCATCTATTTACTTATGCTACTTTATTTTATTTATTTATTAAAGAAAGCTTTCCTATGATTTGTATTACCATAAACCTTCAAGTTAACTAAAAACATAAAACAATCCAGATTTGAAAAGGTTCACAAATTTGAAAAAGGCAGAAATTTGAAAAAAGTTTACTCTGACAAAAGTTCGTGAGTTTGACAAAGAAATCACGGACTGGAGAAACATTCATTGATTTGACAAAAAAAATCACGAAAATGAAAAAAAGTTCACGAGTTTGGAAAATGTTCGCGATTTTGAGGAAAGTTCACAAATTTGAAAAAAAGTTTACGATATTGAAAAAAGTTCATGGATTGGAAAAAAGTTCACATATGTTTTTTCATATGACACAATTGGAAAGTCGTTGTTTGGAGGCGTTTAGTCCATATGTGATTTGGATCGTTGAACCCAAATATTGAAGAGGTTGTCTTTCCTTCTCAAGAAAAGTCTTTTTCCTCCTCCCACCGGCGCCGTCGCCGATCCACCACACCTCCAATGGCCCTTGGGACGTGGAGGTGCGGAGGATCTCGGCCCCCCGCCGGCGGGAGGGACCCCGTTCCCGTTTTTATTAGGTTCAACATCTTGGTTGGGGTTGTGTGGCGGTCACGATGTCCATCAGTAGGAATAATGTCGCCCACGTCTTATCCCCGTCCGCATGGTGCGAATGGTGTCGGAGGAGGATGCGTGGAGGTGTGTATCTGTCGGATCTCACGGGATTCGGTCGGTGCTGGTCTTCGGTGGATCTATTTGGATCCAGTTTGTGTTCGTCTTTGTTCATGTGGTTACATGTTTGATGTTTTCGATCTACAACTCTCTTCATCGGCGATGATTGCTGCTTTGGTGTGCTGGTCCTTTGGGGACTTAGCATGATGAATTTCCAACTGTCTATAAGGTTAGCCCGGCTCTGGTAAGAGAGGGGCGATGACGGCGGCACGCCTTCGGTTCCCCCGAGTGCTTGTAGTCGTCGCTAGTTGGTCCACGGATCTAGTTGTAATTTTTACTACTTCTCGTGTTCTCTGTACTGCTATGATTGATGATTAGATTGAAAATCTTTCTCGCAAAAAAAAAGTCCACATTTAAAAAAAAGGTGTTTATTCTGAAATGCCTTAGTACATCGATAATTCGAAGAGGGCTACGTACCTCGATAATTTGAAGAGGGCTACGTAGCTGGGGTTTGTTTATGACAGAATTTACCCTCACGCACATGGGATGGACATCCAGTCGACACTCATACATTTTGTTTTCTCACAAAAACTAACGTGTTTTTTAGGAGATCCATGATGTAGCAAAATTGGCGATCTGACGAAAAGAACCCGGGAAAGACGTACTACCCGTGCCGTGCCCGACCCGAAATAACCTCAGTACGATTTACATCATCAGGTCTCAAGGAAAGGAAAGCCTACACTAGCCTACGCAGTACGTATCCGACGACAATGTTGCCAAGGTTGCACACCATCGATCTATATATCCTCCCATGTCGAGGGACGACGTTGCGAGGTTGCAGCAGCGATGAATCCTCAGCGCATCTACAGGGACTTCGCCTCGGACGTGCTGGTGAATATCCTGGGGCGCCTCCCGCCCAGAACCTGCCGCCGGCTCCGGCTCGTCTGCCGGCACTGGTGCCACGTCGTCGACAGGCGCACGCCCACGGACATGCGGAGCCGCGCCAAGACACTGGTCGTCGCCACCGGCTCGGCGTACATCGTCGACGACCTATCAGCTCCGGGATCGATCAGAGAGCTGTGGGCCAACTTCCACACGGCACGCCGCTACCTGGCCATGAGCGTGGTCGGCACCTGCAACGGCCTCGTCTGCCTATGCGACGGCCGGGAGCTCGGCGGCGCCATCACCGTGGCCAACCCTATCACCGGCGAGGCTCTGACCATCCCGCCGCTGCCCCTGCCACCACCGTGCACCATCACCAATGAGCAGGACATAGGCTCGAACAGTACTAACCTCTGGCACCAGGCGTACAGCTTCGTGTACCTCCAGACCACAGAGCGGTATAAGATCGTGCACGTCCCGTGCCAGGTAGACCGGTTCATGTTCGACGCGGTGCACGTGTTCACGCTGGGTGAGCCGTCGTGGCGGGCCGTTCCGGCCGGCACCGCCACAAGAAGCGACCCCGGCCATGGCGTCGTCAGCGTCGACGCCGCCTCCGCCACCGCCACGCATTGGGCCACGCCAGAGGGGACAGCGAAGGTCATGTCGTTCGACCTTGAGGACGAACGCGTCACATCCATTATGCCACTGCCGTCCGTGCTGTCCAACCCCAAAGAGGGCAGAAGTTGGCACCTCGCAGAGTTGCAGGGGAGGCTGGGCATCGTCATTCGCCGCGGCTCATCGTTGAAGACGGAGGTGTGGGTCATGGAGGGCACGACGAGGGGACAACATATCAAGTGGAGCCGCTGGTACATCGTGAAGATGAGCATGCTAGGGCGTCTCACGCGGCCAACCTTCGTCCATGGCGGGCATGTCCTGACATGGGGGTGGTGGTGGTGCGAAAAACAAGGATCTGTCTTGTGTAGGCACACACCGAGCGACGACACCACGGAGGCGAAGCGCGGCGTGGTGGAGCTCGGCGAGAGGAACCGGGGGATGGTGGTGGCACGTATCAATATGGCAGACGACCATCGTCGAACTTTTGGGTACATCGAGACCAAGGAACCGTTGAGTGTTTACCTGCATGCTGGAGGGTCTACATGCGTTATCAGTTGGGACTGGAATCCTTAAGTAGATAGGAGGGGTTCTGACCAAATATATTGCCCTACATACTGCTCCGGCTTCATTATCTTTCCCAAAAGATTACACCCGGACGATTCTGGATTTGTTCATGCAAATCAAACGTTTTTATGGTAATTTCAGTTGACACGAAGATGGCAATTTAATTGATAAGCACGGCAATTTCTGGCGAAAAACAAACCGAGGACGGAATTGCCATGCTTATACGAACTAAATTTGCCGTATTATGTCAACTAAAGTTGCTGTATTTGAATTTGCCATGGGCGAATTCCGAACGTTCGGGGGTTATTGACTGTTATCTTTTTTCATATTTGAATCGTATGTTGATTCTAATATACGAGTCTTTATGTGATTTGCGAAGTGTATAATACAATTTAAATTATGATCCAATTCAATTGAATATACAGGGACTGTCTAATTATCATACATCTGATTTTCAATTCGCTTTAGGTCGTATTTTAGTCCTGTCCTGTATTGACACATGTCTTTCTTGTGTACTCAGTCCAGACTTGGCACAAAAAATTCAACTATTTCACTGTAGTTTCAGGTGGAATTCCCCACCCCTACTCCCCCTCTTGGATATTCTCACGATTGTGCGTCAGTGTGTCCCAACAGGCTCGTATGCAAGCCCGTTAACATACAAAAACAAATAGTGTGATTGCTTCCTCCCCCCTCCCCGATCATGTTCTTCTCTAGCCTTATCCGGGACAAGCAGCTGGGAGTGATGGTATTTGAGATCCAAACTGCAATAACCTGCACCCACCCAATGGGTTATCAACTCATGTACGCAACCCCCCAGCTCCACACACACGTCCAACCGCAATGCTCAAAATGTGCCCCAAACAGGGCCGGGCTGGCAAAATCCAGGGGCCCGTGCGAAACTAAAAAAATGCACTAAGGAGCAATAATGTATATGATATAGTGTCTTACGTAATAATTGGATACATAAAGAAATCATACATATCTAACTACCGCTTGCATAATATTTATTTGAACAACAATGTTCTCCCCATAATGACTCAAATATGTATTATTGAAACACAAAATACAAAAGATAAATAAAATAAAATTGAAATGATACAGCAGCAGTCAGCAGATATCAATTGAAGATTATGCATCAATGTTTGGCAATTAGACGAACCCTCTAACTCACATAATCTCATGTCCTGTCCGGATGAACTGATATACTACTTCTTTAACCAAGGAGGTAAGAACCGATCTTTAACAAAATAGCGATCCCTGCCAAAAGTTAATTAGGATTAGGAAGTAGGAGTATAGGTCTGTAGGAGCCAAAGTTAATCAGAAGGACAAACCAGCGGCAGCCACAGGAGTAGTTGAACACTTAAACTAGGGACTGGACCATGCAAGTATTGATGAATTGTTTAACTCCTGCCTGTATCAAATCAAGACGGAGATAATCCTCCACAATCGATCCTACACATGATCTCACACGACTAGCGCGGCGAGAGGAACATGTTTTGTTGATCTACCTGTTTTGGCGATGGCGAGAGGAACATGTTCATCAGAGTTCAGACCAAGTTAATCGAAACTCGGAAGGCTCCTTGCTCCGCCTGTCGCTGTATCGCCCGCCGCCGGCTCTGGATGCGATGTGATCGATTTTGATATGGTCCGGGTGCGCCGTCTCGCCTACCAATTTCCTCTGGATGTGATCGATCCCGTTGTTTCGGATCGAGGTACCGCATCGAGCAGCGGCCTCACGGAGTCGCGCGGACGCGACATGCGCCAGGTCCTAGCCATGCGCGGCCCAGCGCCCAGGAGAAAATATACATAGGCCTAGATAAAAAGTTGGAGCCCCAGAATTTATGGGCCCTGTGCGGGCCGCAAACTTTGCACACCTATGGGCCCTGCCCTGCCTCCTAACTTCCGCAGGCCGTCCGGACATGCCCGCTGCCAGTGCCCAGACAGTTCCCTCTATCCACAACCACAAACCCCAAATTCGTCTGCTCTATTTTATACAAACACATGCAAGCGACCTTGATCATAGCATGTACGATGAAACAGAGCAATTCCAACATGGGACGTCCACATAGTTCATCCAAAAGGGTCGATCATAGCTAATTAAGCATAAAAACATAATTTAAAGCATACGGAGCGGCCGAAGTTCACCACTCCCTCACCGGGCGCTTCCTCTTGGGGCCTCGGCGGCCCTCCATGGAGTAGGCATATGCGGCGAGCAGCCGGTTGTCGTCGTTCGTCATAGAGCCATTGTCGTCGGAGCCGGAGGACGACGTGAGGAACCCCGTGAAGTGCCAGGCGGTGCGGCTCTCTTCGCCGCCACCTCCTTGGACCGCGCGACCTTCGCAGACCTCGAGCGCGTGACGGAGAGCCACCGCGTTCGTGCGACGTCGGCGGCGTGCGTCCTTCTTCGCCGAGGGATAGGAGCAGTGGATTGCTAGGCGGAGCGTCGTGTTGTCGTCTTCGGCGGGCAGTAGCGGCGACAACTCTGACGGGAATCTGGACGACTCGTAGTCGTGCCTCGCTCCGCCTGATGCCGCCCTCCTCGCCATGCGGTAGGTGCAGCCGACCATTTCTGACTACAGCTCATCTCATGCGCTGGCGGGCTGGGTGGTACGGGCACGAGCACCCAACGGCTATCCGCAGGGGCCAGAGCTGGCGGAGCCATGTGCCAGTGCTCGCACTGCCGCCTCGTCATCGATGGCAAAGAGCAGGCAGGGCGGCGTCCTCCCGCCGTGAAGGAAGAGCTGACGACCGTCGAGGAGGAGCTCCTGCCGCGATCCATAATTGAGCTGCGGAGCGCAATGCGGATCACGAGGTCTTCCTCATTCGGGTCGGACGCGCTCGATGAGTCCCTGGCTGTGAGCCTCAGCTAGTTGATGCCGCCAGAGTCGGAGCAGGAGCCGAAGCCGATCATGGCAGAGGGGAAGGAGGGTATCAGAGATTGGAATGGGAGGGGACGGAGAGGAACAGAGAGAGCGAGAGAAGTGAGAGTGGGGTTTGGGACTAGGGATTTACTTTTGTGGGGGAGGGTGGTGGTCCGGCGTGGGCCATATCGGGTCGAAGGGACGTGGCAGCAGCGTCCGGGCGCATATGTGCCTCTGTTGGAAATATGCCCTAGAGGCAATAATAAAGTGGTTATTATTATATTTCCTTGTTCATGATAATTGTCTATTGTTCATGCTATAATTGTGTTATCCGGAAATCGTAATACATGTGTGAATACATAGACCACAACATGTCCCTAGTGAGCCTCTAGTTGACTAGCTCGTTGATCAATAGATGGTTACGGTTTCCTGACCATGGACATTGGATGTCGTTGATAACGGGATCACATCATTAGGAGAATGATGTGATGGACAAGACCCAATCCTAAGCATAGCACTAGATCGTGTAGTTCGTCTGCTAAAGCTTTTCTAATGTCAAGTATCATTTCCTTAGACCATGAGATTGTGCAACTCCCGGATACCGTAGGAATGCTTTGGGTGTATCAAACGTCACAACGTAACTGGGTGACCATAAAGGTGCACTACAGGTATCTCCGAAAGTGTCTGTTGGGTTGGCACGAATCGAGACTGGGATTTGTCACTCCGTATGACGGAGAGGTATCTCTGGGCCCACTCGGTAATGCATCATCATAATGAGCTCAATGTGACTAAAGAGTTAGCCACGGGATCATGCGTTACGGAACGAGTAAAGAGACTTGCCAATAACGAGATTGAACAAGGTATAGGGATAACGACGATCGAATCTCGGGCAAGTATCATACCGGTAGACAAAGAGAATTGTGTACGGGATTGATTGAATCCTCGACATCGTGGTTCATCCGATGAGATCATCGTGGAACATGTGGGAGCCAACATGGGTATCCAGATCCCGCTGTTGGTTATTGGCCGGAGAGATGTCTCGGTCATGTCTGCATGGTTCCCGAACCCGTAGGGTCTACACACTTAAGGTTCGGTGACGCTAGAGTTGTTATGGGAAATAGTATGTGGTTACCGAATGTTGTTCGGAGTCCCGGATGAGATCTCGGACGTCACGAGGAGTTCCGGAATGGTCCGGAGGTGAAGATTCATATATGGGAAGTCATCATACGGTCACCGGAATTGTTCGGGGGTTTTCCGGTATTGTACCGGGACCACCGAAGGGGTTCCGGGGGTCCACCGGGAGGGTCCACCTGCCTTGGAGGGCCCTATGGGTTGTATGGGGGAGGGAACCAGCCCCTAAGTGGGCTGGGCGCCATCCCCCCTAGGGCCCATGCGCCTAGGGTTGGGGGAAACCCTAAAGGGGGGCGCCCCCCTTGGCTTGGGGGGCAAGCCCCCTCCCCCTGGCCGCTGCCCCGCCTCTAGATCTGATCTAGAGGGGCCGGCCCCTTCCCCCTTGGCCCTATAAATAGAGGGGAGGAGGGAGGGCAGCAGCACCTCATCCAAGGCGCAGCTCTCCCCCTCTCCAACACCCCCTCCTCCTCCGTTGAGCTTGGCGAAGCCCTGCCGGAGAACTACCAACTCCACCACCACGCCGTCGTGCTGCTGGAGTTGTCTTCCCCAACCTCTCCCTCCTCCTTGCTGGATCAAGGCACGGGAGACGTCACTGGGCTGCACGTGTGTTGAACGCGGAGGCGCCGTTGTTCGGTGCTTAGATCGGAATCGACCGCGATCTGAATCGCTGCGTGTACGACTCCTCCAACCGTGTTCTTGCAACGCTTCCGCATCGCGATCTTCAAGGGTATGAAGATGCACTCCTCTCTCTCTCGTTGCTAGTCTCTCCATAGATTGATCTTGGTGATGCGTAGGAATTTTTTTTATTTACTACTACGTTCCCTAACAGTGGCATCATGAGCTAGGTCTATGCGTAGTTTCTTGGACGAGTAGAACACAAGTTGTTGTGGGCGTCGATTTTGTCAATTTACTTGCCGTTACTAGTCTTATCTTGATTCGGCGGCATCGTGGGATGAAGCGGCCCGGACCGACCTTACACGTACGCTTACGTGAGAAAGGTTCCACCGACTGACATGCACTAGTTGCATAAGGTGGCTAGCGGGTGTCTGTCTCTCCCACTTTAGTCGGATCGGATTCGATGAAAAGGGTCCTTATGAAGGGTAAATAGAAATTGGCATATCACGTTGTGGTTTTGGCGTAGGTAAGAAACGTTCTTGCTAGAAACCTATAGCAGCCACGTAAAAATTTTGCAACAACAATTAGAGGACGTCTAACTTGTTCTTGCAACATATGCCGTGTGATGTGATATGGCCAAAAGGATGTGATGAATGATATATGTGATGTATGAGATTGATCATGTTCTTGTAATAGGAATCACGACTTGCATGTCGATGAGTATGACAACCGGCAGGAGCCATAGGAGTTGTCTTATTTTATTATATGACCTGCGTGTCAATGAAAACGCCATGTAATTACTTTACTTTATTGCTAACCGTTAGCCATAGTAGTAGAATTAATAGTTGGCGAGACAACTTCATGAAGACACAATGATGGAGATCATGATGATGAAGATCATGGTGTCATGCCGGTGACGATGATGATCATGGTGCCCCGAAGATGGAGATCAAAAGGAGCAAAATGATATTGGTCATATCATGTCACTTTATGATTTGCATGTGATGTTTATCATGTTTACATCTTATTTGCTTAGAACGACAGTAGCATAAATAAGATGATCCCTCGCTAAAATTTCAAGAAAGTGTTTCCCCTAACTGTGCACCGTTGCGAAGGTTCGTTGTTTTGAAGCACCACGTGATGATCGGGTGTGATAGATTCTAACGTTCGAATACAACGGGTGTAAGCCAGATTTACACATGCAAAACACTTAGGTTGACTTGACGAGCCTAGCATGTACAGACATGGCCTCGGAACACGGAAGACCGAAAGGTCGAACATGAGTCGTATAGAAGATACGATCAACATAGAGATGTTCACCGTTGATGACTAGTCCGTCTCACGTGATGATCGGACACGGCCTAGTCGATTCGGATCATGTATCACTTAGATGACTAGAGGGATGTCTATCTGAGTGGGAGTTCATTGAATAATTTGATTAGATGAACTTAATTATCATGAACTTAGTCTAAAATCTTTACAATATGTCTTGTAGATCAAATGGCCCACGCTAATGTTGCCCTCAACTTCAACGCGTTCCTAGAGAAAACCAAGCTGAAAGACGATGGTAGCAACTACACGGACTGGGTCCGTAACCTGAGGATCATCCTCATAGCTGCCAAGAAAGCTTATGTCCTTGAAGCACCGCTAGGTGACGCACCTGTGTTCCCGGCAACTCAAGACGTTATGAACGCCTGGCAGTCGCGTAGTGATGATTACTCCCTGGTTCAGTGCGGCATGCTTTACAGCTTAGAACCGGGGCTCCAAAAGCGTTTTGAGCAACACGGAGCATATGATATGTTCCAAGAGCTGAAAATGGTTTTCCAAGCTCATGCCCAGGTCGAGAGATATGAAGTCTCTGATAAGTTCTACAGTTGTAAGATGGAGGAGAATAGTTCTGTCAGCGAGCATATACTCAAAATGTCTGGGTTGCACAACCGCTTGTCTCAGCTGGGAGTTAATCTCCCAGATGACACGGTCGTTGACAGAATCCTTCAGTCGCTTCCACCTAGCTACAAGAGCTTTGTGATGAACTTCAATATGCAGGGGATGGAAAAAACCATTCCTGAGGTGTATTCAATGCTGAAATCAGCGGAGGTGGAGATCAAAAAGGAACATCAAGTGTTGATGATGAATAAAACCACTAAGTTCAAGAAAGGCAAGGGTAAAAAAGAATTTCAAGAAGGACGGCAAGGGAGTTGCCGCGCCCGGTAAGCAAGCTGCCGGGAAGAAGCCTAAGAATGGACCCAAGCCTGAGACTGAATGCTTTTATTGCAAGGAAAACGGTCACTGGAAGCGGAACTGCCCCAAGTACTTAGCGGATAAGAAGACCGGCAATACCAAAGGTATATGTGATATACATGTTATTGATGTGTACCTTACCATCGCTCGTAGTAGCTCCTGGGTATTTGATACCGGTGCGGTTGCTCATATTTGTAACTCAAAACAGGAGCTGCGGAATAAGCGGAGACTGGCGAAGGATGAGGTGACGATGCGCGTCGGGAATGGTTCCAAGGTCGATGTGATCGCCGTCGGCACGCTACCTCTACATCTGCCTACGGGATTAGTTTTAAACCTCAATAATTGTTATTTAGTACCAGCTTTGAGCATGAACATTGTATCAGGATCTCGTTTAATGCGAGATGGCTACTCATTTAAATCCGAGAATAATGGTTGTTCTATTTATATGAGAGATATGTTTTATGGTCATGCCCCGCTGGTCAATGGTTTATTTTTATTGAATCTCGAACGTGATGTTACACATATTCATAGTGTGAATGCCAAAAGATGTAAGGTTGATAATGTAGTCCAACATACTTGTGGCACTGCCGCCTTGGTCACATTGGTGTCAAACGCATGAAGAAACTCCATGCAGATGGACTTTTGGAGTCTCTTGATTATGAATCATTTGACACGTGCGAACCATGCCTCATGGGCAAAATGACCAAGACTCCGTTCTCCGGAACAATGGAGCGAGCAACCAACTTATTGGAAATCATACATACTGATGTGTGCGGTCCAATGAGCGTTGAGGCTCGCGTTGGTTATCGTTATGTTCTCACCTTCACTGATGACTTAAGTAGATATGGGTATGTCTACTTAATGAAACACAAGTCTGAGACCTTCGAAAAGTTCAAGGAATTTCAGAGTGAGGTTGAGAATCAACGTGACAGGAAAATAAAGTTCTTACGATCAGATCGTGGAGGGGAATATTTGAGTCACGAGTTTGGCACGTACTTAAGGAAATGTGGAATTGTTTCACAACTCACGCCGCCTGGAACACCTCAGCGTAATGGTGTGTCCGAACATCGTAATCGCACTATATTAGATATGGTGCGATCTATGATGTCTCTTACCGATCTACCGCTATCATTTTGGGGTTATGCTTTAGAGACTGCCGCATTCACTTTAAATAGGGCTCCGTCGAAATCCGTTGAGACGACACCGTATGAATTATGGTTTGGGAAGAAACCTAAGCTGTCATTTCTGAAAGTTTGGGGATGCGATGCTTATGTCAAGAAACTTCAACCTGAAAAGCTCGAACCCATATCGGAAAAATGCGTCTTCATAGGATACCCTAAGGAAACTATTGGGTATACCTTCTACCTTAGATCCGAAGGCAAGATCTTTGTTGCCAAGAATGGATCCTTTCTCGAGAAAGAGTTTCTCTCGAAAGAAGTAAGTGGGAGGAAAGTAGAACTTGATGAGGTACCCCCTCTTGAACCGGAGAGTAGCGCATCTCAGGAAGATGTTTCTGTGGTGCCTGCACCGACTAGAGAGGAAGTTAATGATGATGATCATGAAACTTCGAATCAAGTTGCTACTGAACTTCGTAGGTCCACGAGGACACGTTCCGCACCAGAGTGGTACGGCAACCCAGTCCTGGAAGTCATGTTGTTAGACAACGGTGAACCTTCGAACTATGAAGAAGCAATGGCGGGCCCAGATTCCAACAAATGGCTTGAAGCCATGAAATCCGAGATAGGATCCATGTATGAAAACGAAGTATGGACTTTGACAGACTTGCCCGATGATCGGCAAGCCATAGAGAACAAATGGATCTTTAAGAAGAAGACATACGCGGATGGTAATGTGACCATCTATAAGGCTCGACTTGTCGCTAAGGGTTATCGACAAGTTCAAGGGGTTAACTACGATGAGACCTTCTCACCCGTAGCGAAGCTGAAGTCTGTCCGAATCATGTTAGCAATTGCCGCATTCTATGATTATGAGATATGGCAAATGGACGTCACAACGCCATTCCTTAATGGTTTCCTTAAGGAAGAGTTGTATATGATGCAGCCGGAAGGTTTTGTCGATCCTAATAATGCTGACAAGGTATGCAAGCTCCAGCGCTCAATCTATGGGCTGGTGCAAGCATCTTGGAGTTGGAACATTCGCTTTGATGAGATGATCAAAGCGTTTGGGTTTACACAGACTTATGGAGAAGCCTGTGTTTACAAGAAAGTGAGTGGGAGCTCTGTAGCATTTCTCATATTATATGTGGATGACATACTATTAATGGGAAATGATATAGAATTTTTGGAAAGCATAAAGGCCTACTTGAATAAGTGTTTTTCAATGAAGGACCTTGGAGAAGCTGCTTACATATTAGGCATCAAGATCTATAGAGATAGATCGAGACGCCTCATTGGTCTTTCGCAAAGCACATACCTTGACAAGATATTGAAGAAGTTCAATATGGACCAGTTCAAGAAGGGGTTCTTGCCTGTATTACAAGGTGTGAGATTGAGCACGGCTCAATGCCCGACCTCGGCAGAAGATAGAGAAAAGATGAGTGTCATCCCCTATGCCTCAGCCATAGGGTCTATTATGTATGCCATGCTGTGTACCAGACCTGATGTGAACCTCGCCGTAAGTTTGGTAGGAAGGTACCAAAGTAATCCCGGCATGGAACACTGGACAGCAGTCAAGAACATCCTGAAGTACCTGAAAAGGACTAAGGATATGTTTCTCGTTTATGGAGGTGACGAAGAGCTCATCGTAAAGGGTTACGTCGATGCTAGCTTCGACACAGACCTGGATGACTCCAAGTCACAAACCGGATACGTGTATATTTTGAATGGTGGGGCAGTCAGCCGGTGCAGTTGCAAGCAAAGCGTCGTGGCGGGATCTACATGTGAAGCGAAGTACATAGCAGCCTCGGAGGCAGCACAGGAAGCAGTCTGGATGAAGGAGTTCATCACCGACCTAGGAGTTATTCCCAATGCGTCGGGCCCAATGACTCTCTACTGTGACAACACTGGAGCTATTGCCCTTGCCAAGGAGCCCAGGTTTCACAAGAAGACCAGGCATATCAAGCGTCGCTTCAACTCCATTCGTGAACATGTTCAAGATGGAGACATAGATATTTGTAAAGTGCATACGGATCTGAATGTCGCAGATCCGTTGACTAAACCTCTTCCACGAGCAAAACATGATCAGCACCAGAACTCTATGGGTGTTCGATTCATCACAATGTAACTAGATTATTGACTCTAGTGCAAGTGGGAGACTGTTGGAAATATGCCCTAGAGGCAATAATAAAGTGGTTATTATTATATTTCCTTGTTCATGATAATTGTCTATTGTTCATGCTATAATTGTGTTATCCGGAAATCGTAATACATGTGTGAATACATAGACCACAACATGTCCCTAGTGAGCCTCTAGTTGACTAGCTCGTTGATCAATAGATGGTTACGGTTTCCTGACCATGGACATTGGATGTCGTTGATAACGGGATCACATCATTAGGAGAATGATGTGATGGACAAGACCCAATCCTAAGCATAGCACTAGATCGTGTAGTTCGTCTGCTAAAGCTTTTCTAATGTCAAGTATCATTTCCTTAGACCATGAGATTGTGCAACTCCCGGATACCGTAGGAATGCTTTGGGTGTATCAAACGTCACAACGTAACTGGGTGACCATAAAGGTGCACTACAGGTATCTCCGAAAGTGTCTGTTGGGTTGGCACGAATCGAGACTGGGATTTGTCACTCCGTATGACGGAGAGGTATCTCTGGGCCCACTCGGTAATGCATCATAATAATGAGCTCAATGTGACTAAAGAGTTAGCCACGGGATCATGCGTTACGGAACGAGTAAAGAGACTTGCCAATAACGAGATTGAACAAGGTATAGGGATACCGACGATCGAATCTCGGGCAAGTATCATACCGGTAGACAAAGAGAATTGTGTACGGGATTGATTGAATCCTCGACATCGTGGTTCATCCGATGAGATCATCGTGGAACATGTGGGAGCCAACATGGGTATCCAGATCCCGCTGTTGGTTATTGGCCGGAGAGATGTCTCGGTCATGTCTGCATGGTTCCCGAACCCGTAGGGTCTACACACTTAAGGTTCGGTGACGCTAGAGTTGTTATGGGAAATAGTATGTGGTTACCGAATGTTGTTCGGAGTCCCGGATGAGATCCCGGACGTCACGAGGAGTTCCGGAATGGTCCGGAGGTGAAGATTTATATATGGGAAGTCATCATACGGTCACCGGAAGTGTTCGGGGGTTTTCCGGTATTGTACCGGGACCACCGAAGGGGTTCCGGGGGTCCACCGGGAGGGTCCACCTGCCCCGGAGGGCCCTATGGGCTGTATGAGGGAGGGAACGAGCCCCTAAGTGGCTGGGCGCCATCCCCCCCTAGGGCCCATGCGCCTAGGGTTGGGGAAACCCTAAAGGGGGGCGCCCCCTTGGCTTGGGGGGCAAGCCCCCCCCCTGGCCGCCACCCCCCCCCCCCTCTAGATCTGATCTGAGGGGCCGGCCCCTTCCCCCTTGGCCCTATAAATAGAGGGGAGGAGGGAGGGCCGCAGCACCTCATCCAAGGCGCAGCCTCTCCCCTCTCCAAACACCCCCCTCCTCCTCCGTTGAGCTTGGCGAAGCCCTGCCGGAGAACTGCCAACTCCACCACCACCCCGTCGTGCTGCTGGAGTTGTCTTCCCCAACCTCTCCCTCCTCCTTGCTGGATCAAGGCGCGGGAGACGTCACCGGGCTGCACGTGTGTTGAACGCGGAGGCGCCGTTGTTCGGTGCTTAGATCGGAATCGACCGCGATCTGAATCGCTGCGTGTACGACTCCTCCAACCGCGTTCTTGCAACGCTTCCGCATCGCGATCTTCAAGGGTATGAAGATGCACTCCTCTCTCTCTCTCTCGTTGCTAGTCTCTCCATAGATTGATCTTGGTGATGCGTAGGAATTTTTTTGATTTACTACTACGTTCCCCAACAGCCTCCCCATATCCGCCCCAAATATCGGCTAGACATGGGGGTTGTCGGGCAGCCCGGGCATTAAGGTTGGGTCTGGGGAGCCAGGTTGGGTGTGCTAAAATTTCGTATGAGCACTGACCGGGCATACTGTCCGGACGTTTGAGGTGGGTTTGGAAACTTGAGTTGTAGATGCTCTTACTTCCCTATTTGTTGTATGTTAGACACAATTTGTAAACAAAAGAAATTTGAAACTACTTTGTGCACAAGGGTGCCTGGCCGATTTATGCACGATGCATAATTGGACGATGTTCTGGATGACTGGATAATGCCTGCTCCTCCACAAAAAAAGCTAGGGTTTCTGCCTCCCGCCGGCACCGGCGCAGATCCGCTCCTCTCCGGTGGCCCTAGGGCCATGGGGGTGCGGTGGATCTCGGCAAGGGCTGGCGGGAGGGCTCCGTTTTTAGTCGTTTCTTTCAGTTTTGCTAGGGTTTGTGTCCTGCTCAGGAAGACGAGACGGTGACGGCTCCTTGAAGATGGAATAAAGGTCTCCCTGCCTAGACCCCGTTCTGACGATGCGTCTAGCACCATTGGTGGGCATGTGGAGCACGACGACTTTCCGACTGTCTACTACAACAAGTTGTGCCCGACTCCGGCGATGGAGGGGCGATGACGGCGGCGCGCCTTCGGCTCGCTTCAGTGCTTGTAGTCGTCGCTAGGTGGTCAACGAATCTGGATGTAATTTTTATTATTTCTGGTATTCATTGTACTGCCACGATTGAAGATGAATAGATCGGAAATTTTCTCGGAAAAAAAAATAACACCAACGGCTTAATTAACAACGTCCTGTGTAAATCGGCCAGGTGATGTCGTATGTATAGCTCTGCTCAAGAAAATTTAAACCTTGTATCTGAAAAAGGTGACATGAACTAGACAACACCTAAATTTTAGGAATGGATCATTGCACGTACGCAAATCCTATATTCTTAAGAAGTTGATCCTCACTACTAGTAATTCTCTGTACATGCACACCTTCCACATCAGCATGATGCCACATCCGCGTTCAGTTTTCAAGAAATCTGCCACATCAGCGGCTGTCAACAACATGCCACCTGAAAAAAAACTGAACATGCTCCGATTCTTTTTATTCTGAGCCGAGTCCATTTCAATTCTCTGCGTTCAGTTTCCTTCAGGTTAAATAGCAAGCACTCCAGCCCATTACTCCATCGACATGCAATCCATTATTATTGCTTCATCACCCAATAATACACGACAGACAATACAGGAGACTAAGGAATTCGTCCAAAATTTTGTGCCGTGGTCTTCCCTTCCTATTCCAGTGTCACAGCATAATCTCTTCCCCTTCATTGCCATCTTTTTTGTCCTTCCTGTACACTCCATGAGATGAATCCCTTCACCTTCCATTCCTCACTTCTCACAAACAAATACTGCCTCTCCTTGTCCAGCATGCAGAAGTGATCACATCGCCATGGCTCTCACATGTGAACCCAATTTTTTTCACCCTCATCAGAATAGGACCATTTCTTTGCCGCGAAAAAAAGAAGGACCATTCTTTCCCCACGCTTGCCTACTATCAATGCAATCATTTTAGTGCTAACCATTACCGGTATTTAGTGGAGTCTTTTTCCCTTCCATTGCAAGCATGTCTTCTCCTCTTCCCATTATATATATATATCCTTGATACAACATTGGATCCACCGGGTCGAGCAAGCGCCGGCTGCGGCCATGGCCATCGAGCTCTTTCCCTCCGTCATCATGGGAAGCTCCTGGGGACCGAGGCAGGATTATGGAACTCCTTCGCTCTTACATGACGACCAGGGCTTGCTCGCATGCAGACCGACATCTAAGTCACGGTCATCTCTGTTCTTCCCGGTCGCAGCCAAGTACCACCACAGTTTATCTGGTTATAAGCGTTGGCCCTCGCACATTTTCCTTTTTGTGTTCCACAGACCCTGCTACCTTCATGCCGATGTCCGGCCAGCGTCGGCCACAGCCCACAAGCATGCGCATGCTCAGTCAAAGAAGCAGTCGCGGCGGCGTAGCAGAGGGAGCACTTGGCACGCGTTGGAGAGCAGGTTGCAAAGGGCGGCAGTTGACGCTGGGCTCCGCCGTCGAAGCGTACGAGGAGGACGCTGCGGTGCTACGCGAGCGGCCCGTCGCGGTCTTCGAAGAGGCCGGCGGTGCCCGGGACGAAGGAGCCGAGCAGGAGAGACAACCGCGGCGCCCGGATGAAACTCGAGACCGGTGGACCTTCCCCGCCGTGGCACATCTCTCGGCCGCGGAAGCCGACGAGGGAGCAGCAGTGGCAGGCGCTCCCCGACGAGGGGGCGCCAGCTCTTGCGCGCGGCGGTGCACCGAAATTGGTCAGCTGCGCCGAACACACGCGCCAGGATCTACAGGTCTCGAGCACGACGTCCTGCGGCAGCCTCACCAGCGAGGACGCTTCCGGGTCCCTCACCTCATCTCCCCCGCAACGCGACGTGGCTCCCGAAGACCGGCGAGCGAGAGTGCCGCGAAGGCGTGCATGCCGCTACTGTTACGCGTGTGTGCATGCCGTCGTTTGTACTTGCATGCGCACCTCTACATGCAGGCAAGCATTATTTCTTTGCTAATTACCCTGACTACGTAGCCAATGGATCCTAGCTAAAGAGACGCGTAACAAACCAGAGTGATTGCTATATACATAGGATAATATGTGGAAATCTTTGTCCTCTAACGAGGACATGTTTGAATTTCCTTTGTCAGGATTTCTCCATGGTTGATCGCTTTATTTTCATTTCTTAATACTTAACTTCATTTGCAGTACTACTACTAATATTGAAAAGTATAATAACATGATTTTTTTGAATTTAATTTTTACTTTTGTGTGCTATAAATTTCCCGCAGCAACGCGCGGAGTATCATCTAGTTTAATAATGAAAGTAGAATAAGTGCCTGGAGAAAACTGAGAACTAGAGTGCAGCCACATAGAGAGTGACAAATAAATTTTACAAACAAAAGGGCGCACGCTGGAAAAAGAGGTTTCATACCTAATGCTCCATGTAAAAAGGCCCAGTATACTTGGTGGTCAAGCAATCCTTCTTGGACGAATACGCCCAAGGTGCCACCGCAGCTGGTCGCACCACACACATGATAACTTTCGTACAAATGTCACGGTAACTTTTGACCCGAAGAAAAAAACTTGATGAAAGCATAGCCCCGGTAACTTTTGTGTAAAAAAGCATGATAACTTACATATCACATGTGTGATAATTTACGTAGGCTAGGCGTGATAACTTTTGACCCGAAATATCAATCATCGAAACATATCATAATGAGATCTAATTTCGAAAGTCTCCTCGCGATAATTTTTTATGTGAAATTAATTTTTGATCGGACCGACGGTGTGAGCTACAACCATTTTAAAGTTTCAAAATAAGATAACCTATTACATTAACATTTTTATCCTCTAGTGCATGCATGCATGTGCATGTGGGAAAGAAGGTTGGGGGACTATGTTTATGCCTCGGTAATTTCTATGTAAACAGCATGATGACTTATGTACCATCGGTGTGAGAATTTACTTAGCCCCTGCTTGATAATGTTTTACTCAAAAAGTCACCGGAACACATCACATGGGATCTAGTTTAGATATTCTCATTGGGACGGATTTTTTACGTGAACATGATTTTTTAATCTGACCAACAATTTGAACCACAAAACATTTTGAAATTTCAAAATAGAATTTTTTTTGAAACATGTATATTGTCACACTCAAATGTTGCTTGTAAACTTTTAGGGGGGGAACTTAAGCATTTTGATATGTGCAAGAAAAAAAAGGCGAACATCAAATGTTACCTCCAAATGTTACACTTAATAGTTTCTGGCACCTACAAAGCAATTCTATTCCGTTTCGCTTGAAAATTATCGAGCATGCTCGTGTTACACTGACAGGAACATCTAAAAATAAAAATAAAATAAAATTTATATACTATATGTACGAAATTTATTGTTCATCCGGAAGCATATGCTCATCAGAGCCAAACGGCCATCCCACTTTTGTTGGAATGGCCATCCCGACAATTTTTCCTTACATAGTTTTTTTTTAAGGTTGCATTATACTCCCTCCGTCCCATACGTAAGAACTTCTTTGACATTACACTAGTGTAAAGAAAATCATATATTATGGGATGGAGGGAGGATAATATTGTTAAGAAACATTCCATGCATGCTCCTTGACAATTACAACATGACATAAACACAAACTAATCTGCGGTTCGATGGTTAGAAGGACAGTAATATCACATGCCCATCAGAATTCAAGTCCTAAACTTGATACTGGTGCTTGCATGTCTTTGGATTTATTTCAGTCGTTCTGGCGATGTGCGTTCAGTGGGAGAAGACGTTCTCGTTGACTATATAGGCGTCTGTGGCAACTTCGTCAATCTCAAAATGATGTGCCAGCTCAGTCTTTCAGAGGTGCTCATAGGGATAGGGTGCGTACGTGTGTTTATAGGGGTGATTGTATGTGAATATGTATGAGCATATGTGTCTATGGTATAAAAAACACGCATTAAAATAGGTGAACTCAAGTTATGGATGATTATGTGATTGATTGGATCCAGTGTGGGTACGCATTTTCTTCCATGATCACATAATTTATTTTACCGAAGATCAAATCCAAAGCATGCGTGGCTTCAGTGATGCAATTTTTTGAGCCAATCGGAACAAAGTCAGAACTAGCTACCAAGCCCTTAGTCAATCTCAGAGGTCAAATCTTCGCCACTTGCCCTCTGGATCAGTGTAATATATGGTTGTTTATCGGTCGGTCAAAACGAAATCTCTGTCATGTACGGCACCTTTGAATTAACAAGACATTCCTTCATTTTGCCCACGTCACGTACGGCTTGCACATTGCACACGGATTGCTTCATTTTGTCCATCAGAACTGCATGTACATTGCAAAACCAGCACCTAGCTAGATAGTATAGTAGCCATGTTCTTCCCTGGGCTCTCGCGCCACCACGGTGCTCCCGAAGCTTCATCGTACGACGACAGAGACAACAGCTTGGTGTTATGGTAATCTAGTTGCACCTGTTCTATTTTTAGTAAGTTAGTTTTCTGAATAATCCTGAAACGTGCAGTGTACACGGTCAGGTTCAGTTTAGACAGGTTAGTGTCAGGCTAGTTTTTTTGTTCAGACTTAGTCGTAGCTTTGTTTGCTGTTGTAATCGTGGGTGTACTGGCCACGACTCTGTCCGTGGGATGGCGCGGGTAAAACGGATCGTGGGCAGTGCATGCTGCGAGGTTGTTACGCTTGAGAATAAAGGAAGGAAACAGAAAAGACGCAGGTTAAGCGCGTCGCAAAAATCTCTCCGTTCACTGCGTTCGCGTAGGTCTTCTTCCTCCTGTTCATCTCGTGTGTGTGTCCACCTCGCGTGTGTGTGTTGATCCAGGGCTTGGTCCAACATTTGGTATTCAGAGCATTGGTTCACGGAGGCGGAGCACGGCGGCGGAGATAGGAGGAGTTGTGGCGGCGGCGAGCAGTGATGGGCGATACTTCACCGAAGAGCAGCGGCGGCGGAAAGTACACGCCGCCGGCGAAGAGGACCGGGGATGACGACACGGGCGCGGAGGTGGCGATCGTGCCGCGTGCGCCGCCGAGGACCGGCGGCGTCCCGATCCAGTACCCAATGCTCACGGACTCGAACTATGGTCTGTGGGCGGTGAAGATGAAGATCCTTTTGCGTCCGTACGGCGTGTGGCCGGCGCTCGAGGGCACGGGCGAGTTTAACCAGAGCAGGGACGATGAAGCGTTTGCCGCGCTCTCTCAGTCTGTTCCCGACTCGGTGATGATGGCGGTGGCTGAATGCACTACCGCCCACGAGGCCTGGGAGGCGATCCGGCGCATGCGCGTCGGCGAGGACCGTGTCAAGAAGGCGCGGGTCAAGCAGTTGAAGCGGCAGCTCGACCGCATGGAGATGGATGACGGTGAGTCTGTCAGTGTGTTTGCGCAGAAATTGATGACGCTCGTTGGAGAAATCCGATCGCTGGGCGAGACGGTGTCAGATGAGTCGATCATTGAGGTCCTCTTCAACGCCGTCCCGAGCCGGTTTGGGGACATCATGAACACCATTGAGCAGTGGGGTGACCTCACTACCATGACCGTGTCGGAGGCAGTCGGTCGCCTCGCCGCGTTCGAAGAGAGCCAACGCGGGCGGCGCCGTCATTCCGGTGGGAAGGAGGACCAACTGATGTTGATGACGCAGGCCCTTGAGCAGCTGATGAAGGGCAAAAAGGGGTCACCCGGAGCCGGCAGCAGTAACGCCGGTCGTGGCCGTGGAGGCGGTCGAGGTCGCGGCGCTGGCCGCGGAGGCCGTGGTGACCGTGGACAAGCCGGGCGCGGTGAGAGCAAGGATGCCGGGAAGCAGAAGAAGCACCGCAAATTTGACATCACAAAGGTTAGGTGTTTCAATTGTAATGAAATGGGCCACTTTCAGTCTGACTGCCCGGAGCCGAAGCGCGAGCAGGCGAACTTTGCGCAAGCAGAAGAGGTTGAAGATCCTGCACTCCTCATGCTGGAGACATGTGAGCTGATGCTTTCAGACCCCATCACCTCTGAACAAGTACTGCTGAATGAAGAGAAAGTGGTGCCTAAACTGACGGGTAGCCACGACGTCGCTTGGTACCTAGATACAGGGGCAAGTAACCACATGACTGGAAATGCACATAAGTTTTCTGAATTGGATGAAACAGTGAAGGGAAAGGTGAAGTTTGGTGATGGTTCTGCAGTGGACATTTGTGGACGTGGATCAGTTCTCATACAATGTCTCACAGGCGAGCATCGTGTTCTGACCGATGTATACTTCATTCCTCGGCTCAAGAGTAATATCATCAGTCTGGGGCAGCTAGATGAAAATGGGTGCAAATATTCTAGTGAAGATGGGCTGATGACAGTATGGGATCGCCAGAGAAATGTCCTAGCTAGAGTAAAGAGGACTAAGAACCGGATGTATATCTTAAACATCCAACCAACTGAACCTGTGTGTCTGTTGGCGCATGCTAAGGAGCAATCATGGTTGTGGCATATGAGGTATGGACATGTGAACTTTAGGTCACTCCGAGCACTTGCAGCAGAGGGTATGGTAGATGGTATGCCGTACCTAGACCAGGTAGATAAGATCTGCGATGGGTGTATGATTGCTAAGCAAAGACGCCTCCCGTTCCCGGTTCAGGCCACTTACCGTGCAACGGAGCAACTTCAGCTCATTCATGCAGACTTGTGCGGGCCTATAACACCTGAAACGCCTGGTGGAAAGAGATACTTTCTTCTGGTAGTGGATGACCACTCTCGGTTCATGTGGATTACTCTGTTGCGGAGCAAAGATGAAGCTCTCAACGTACTGCAGAAAATTCAGAAGGCAGCTGAAGTTGAAAGTGGGCATCAGTTGAAGGCAATTAGAACAGACCGAGGGGGTGAGTTTACCTCAAGAGAATTTATAGAGCACTGTGAGCAGCACGGAATCAAGCATTTTTGCACGTCACCATATAGCCCACAACAGAATGGTGTGGTCGAAAGGAGAAACCAAACCGTGGTGGGCATGGCGCGCAGTCTGCTGAAAAGTATGGGGGTGCCAGCTCGGTTTTGGGGTGAAGCAGTGACCACTGCCGTGTATTTGCTGAACAGATCGTTGACAAAGAGTGTCAAGGGCAAAACACCGTATGAGGCATGGTATGAGAGAAAGCCATCAGTCCAACATCTTCGCACTTTTGGTTGTGTTGCTCATGTGAAAAAGGTTGGGCCCGGCGTGTCAAAACTCTCTGACAGAAGCTCACAAATGGTCTTCATTGGTTATGAAATTGGCTCCAAGGCTTATCGCATGTATGACCCGGAAAGTAAGAAACTTGTTGTATCACGAGATGCAGTGTTTGAGGAAGACAGGTGTTGGGATTGGAGCCTCTCGGGATCAGTGGGAAGCAGCGATGGAAGTTCATTTGTTGTCAGCTACCCAGAACAGCCAGTTTGTGATGGAGGAGAGGTAGCAGAAGACGCTGCCGCGGCAGCAGATTCACCAAGCAGAACTCCTACCATAGCAGCGCCTCGGCAGGGTCATAGAACAAGACGTGCCAACGACGGGGCTGCAATCCCGCTGGACCTAGAAGCCTCTCCGGTGTCCCCTGCTTATGCTCCTGGTTCTCCTAACACCCCGTACACCGAGCTTTCGCAGGGGCCACAAGGGAAGCGACTCCTCGATGAGATCTATGAGGAAACAGAGATCAAAGAAACTGATGCCAAGCTATGCATGTTCGGCCTGGAGGAGCCTAGTAATCATGATGAAGCTCTGAAAGAGACCTGTTGGCAGAAGGCAATGAAAGAGGAACTAAGCTCCATTTATGAGAACAACACATGGGAGTTGTGCGATCTCCCGAAAGGGCACAAACCAATTGGGCTGAAGTGGGTTTACAAGCTGAAGAAAGACCCCACTGGAGCAGTAATCAAACACAAAGCGAGGTTGGTTGCAAAGGGTTATGTACAAAGACAGGGAATTGACTTTGAAGAAGTTTTTGCCCCTGTCGCGCGCATTGAGTCCGTCAGACTTCTAGTTGCACTGGCAGCTCAGTTTGGTTGGAAGATGCATCATATGGACGTTAAATCAGCCTTTCTTAATGGGGATCTGATTGAGGAGGTGTATGTATGCCAACCTCCAGGCTTCGAAGTTGTGGGTCAGGACAGCAAGGTGTGCAGACTGCGGAAGGCATTGTATGGTTTGCGTCAAGCACCGCGTGCATGGAATTCCAAACTAGACTGCACTTTAACAGAGATGGGGTTCGAGAAGTGTCCGTCAGATTCAGGGGTGTACAAGAGAACAAATGGCAAGCACACTCTGATTGTTGGGGTGTATGTTGACGACTTGATAATTACAGGGGGCAATGACACTGATATAGCAGTTTTCAAAAGGCAAATGAAAACAAGATTCAGTATGAGTGATCTCGGGCTTCTTAGTTACTATCTTGGGATAGAAGTGAAGCAATCAGCTCGGGGAATTGCCCTATGTCAGTCAGCATATGCAGCTAGAATTCTGAACAAGATGGGGATGCAGGACTGCAATCCAATTCACACTCCCATGGAAGCGAGGTTGAAGTTGACTAAGTCCAGTAAAGCACCAGAGGTTGATCATACTCAGTATCGTAGCGTGGTTGGGAGCCTTCGCTAATTGGTCCACACTCGACCAGACATATGCTATGCTGTTGGTTATGTCAGTCGGTTTATGGAGAGGCCCACGACTGATCACATGGCAGCAATCAGGCACATCCTGAGGTATGTGAAAGGAACTCTGAACCTTGGATGTTTTTATGAGAAAGGAGCTGGAGAGAATCCGCAACTTCTCGGATATTGTGACAGTGATTTAGCTGGGGATGTGGATGACCGCAAGAGCACTACAGGCATGATCTTCTTCCTGGGTAGGAGTCCAATTACATGGGTAACGCAAAAGCAGAGAGTTGTGGCTATTTCGTCTTGTGAAGCCGAATATGTAGCAGCCGCATCAGCTGCATGCCAAGCAGTGTGGCTAGCTCGGCTCCTTGGAGAATTGTTGAACAGGGAGCCAGACAGAGTATTGCTGAAGGTTGATAACCAATCAGCAATTGCATTGTGCAAAAACCCAGTGTTCCATGAGAGAAGCAAGCATATAGACATTAGATATCATTATGTGAGAAGTTGTGTCGAAGAAGAGCAAATCTCAGTGGAACATGTCAGAACAGGGGCGCAACTTGCTGACATATTGACCAAACCATTAGCAAGGGTGCGGTTTCAGGAAATGAAGGAGAAGATTGGGTTACAAAATGTCTAGCTGGTGCAACAAGCTTACGGAGGTGAAATGTTATGGTAATCTAGTTGCACCTGTTCTATTTTTAGTAAGTTAGTTTTCTGAATAATCCTGAAACGTGCAGTGTACACGGTCAGGTTCAGTTTAGACAGGTTAGCGTCAGGCTAGTTTTTTTCTTCAGACTTAGTCGTAGCTTTGTTTGCTGTTGTAATCGTGGGTGTACTGGCCACGACTCTGTCCGTGGGATGGCGCGGGTAAAACGGATCGTGGGCAGTGCATGCTGCAAGGTTGTTACGCTTGAGAATAAAGGAAGGAAACAGAAAAGACGCAGGTTAAGCGCGTCGCAAAAATCTCTCCGTTCACTGCGTTCGCGTAGGTCTTCTTCCTCCTGTTCATCTCGTGTGTGTGTCCACCTCGCGTGTGTGTGTTGATCCAGGGCTTGGTCCAACACTTGGTGGTGCTCCTGACTTTCGCCATCTTCTTCTCCTTCGTCGTTCTCTACCTCGTCGCCGGCGTCCTCTGGGCCTCGGTGATCACCGCCTTTGCCGTCGCGGTCTCGTTCTGCTACCTCAGCGCCCGCCGGCGTGCTGCGCTGAGGCGTGGCGAGGTCGTCGTCAGGAGCGACGGAAGCCTGCGTCATCCTGATGCCGCAGTGTCGAGGCTTCCGACGTTCCCGTACAAGAGGGAGGGTAGCGGCGGCGACACGGTGGCTGGGTCAGGGTGGGCGCAGTGCGTCATATGCCTGGGGCTCGTGCAGGTCGGCGAGATGGTCCGGCAGCTGCCGGCGTGCAAGCATGTGTTCCACGTGGACTGCGTCGACATGTGGTTGCGCTCCCACTCGACGTGCCCTATCTGCCGCGCTGTCGTCGTCGAGCTCACCGTCGGGCTGTCGTCCGAGCCGCCTCCCGTTTGACTTGCTGGCCGGCCCAAACCATTGGCGGTTCCTACAAGAACTAGTGCGTAAATCGTAGTTGAATGTAGTAATTTCAGATTACACTGGTTGTATTTGTAGTTAAATTGTTTGGTGTTTGCCAACATCAACTCGATCTTGATGCCTTGGCTGAGTTTGGTGTATCATTCTGTCGTTAACTCTCTTCCCGCCGTTAATGAGGGAGGATAGAAGAAACAGCCGAAATGGAGAGCAGATTGTAAGGATTGAGATCGAGAGGTGACTATGGTTCTATTTGTTTGTTTCGAGTTTTTGCTTCTGCTTTTGCAGCCTTTCCACTTTGACTAAAAAGCCATAAAACCTTCTAAATAGATGCTTTTAGAGCTTTTGTGACTTTTGATGAATCAATATAGGGCGCTGATAGGCACCGGCGCGCCAGCCCAAATTTGGGCCGGTCGGCTGCCAAGCGTCTGATACATCCTTTCTCAACCGTCTGTTTGCTTGCTTTGTTTCAAAAGTCAAACACGCACAGGAAACATGAAAAAAAAGCCGTGCGCACATGCCAGATCACATGCGCTCACCGGCCGCCCGCGCTTGTCCTCGTCTTCCCGTGCTTGGTTGCCACCGCGCCCGTCACCCTCGCTCGCCTGCTGCTCGCTTGCCGAGCGTGCCCAGCACTTGCCTCGGCTGCCTCCGCTCGCCATGGTTGCAGCTTGAACACAGGAGGGTTCGAGCGCCCTCTAGCCATGGTTGCAGCATCCCAGCGTCCCCGTCTCCGACTCGCCGCCGTTATCGACTCGCACCACCATGTCTAGCCAAAAAAAGCAACAAAAACCTTCAGTGTTGGGTTAAAGCAAAAAGATTTGCCGATTCCAGCAAAAAATAATGATGGTCCCAGCAAAAATCTCAAGAAGCAAAAAAACTTCGGTAGTCGATTTGTAGCAAACAAATTAGCTAGTTCCAGCAGAAAGAAACATTGGTTCCAAAAAAAAATCATGCCGCTTCGAGCAATTTTGTTGCTGGTTCCAGCAAATTACATGACGTCGCCATGCATGTCATGTAATGGATGTAGCAATTGAGAACATTGGTTGTAGCAAAAACTCAGATGGTGGTAGCAAAAAAACTGATACACTGGTTCCACCAAAAAAACATGGTAGCAAAAGAATTGGCTGGTTCCAGCAAAAATCGAAGATGGTGGTTGCAAAAATTAATGTGATTGTAGCAAAAAAATCCCAGCAACAAAAACTACAGTAGTCGTCTAGAAGCAAAAAGAACAAACGGTTCCAGCAAAAAAAAGTGCGATTCCAGCACCTCTGATTGATGTGGTTGTAGCTTTTTCCCTGGCAGGTTTCAACACCTCCCAGTGTGGGCGCAACTTTTTCATGGCCGGTTGCAACTTCTTCAACAGTTGAGGGAAAAAGCTAGGTTAAGCGTGGGTAGCGAAGGGGATGGAGTTCATCCATGGCTGCTGGAAAGAGAAGGGGGTGGAGTTCGTCCATGGACGCAACACTCCGCTCGCATGGCTCCGCGCCCTCAACCGCGGTCGCCGGGATTTCCGGGATTTGGAGTGGCGGAGAGAGAGAGAACGGCGGCAGGGGAACGAATTGGATAGATCTCGCGTGGAGTGGGGATAAGATTTCTGTGGAGAGCAGTGGGCAAGCGGTCACGTGGGTCCAGGTTTTTTTTAGGGGTGCGTGGGTCCAGGTGGATGTGCATTGCGCGAGGAGGCGACCGGCCCAATTTCAGCCAGCTCGCCGATTGCAAACGTTTACCATCAATATAACAATATTTGGCTGCAAAAGTCATAAAAGCTCCAAAAGCACCTATTTAGGAGCTTTTATGGTTTTTTGGCCAAAGTGAAAAAGCTGCAAAAGCATAAACAAAAGCCCAAACAAACAGGGCCTATATGTCTGTATTATTCGGCATTGCCGGGAGCTCCAAAAAAACTTTGGGCATCATCCAAAACAATTTTGGATCCCAATTCACATTCTTTTTATATCTGTGTACTATTCGACATTGCCGGGACTTCTGAAATACTTTGGGCATCATCCAAAATAATTTTGTATCCCACTCTCACGTTCTTTTTATTTCCTACTAGTTCTTCTAAATATCACTAGTGACTCTACTTGTTTAATAATATTAATATGTGGATATGTAAAACATCTTCCAGTCAATAATTATTAACAGATCCATAAGAATTCCCACATACCAAAAAGATCTTTATCCAACGAACCTTCTGTTATCATATACCATTCCCTTTGCAACATGATACTTTACAAATCCAGAGGCAAGATCTTATGTTATCCTCGCGATCAATATTTTAATCACTATTCCTAGTTAAATTTGTTACTGTTTATACTATTTACTTATTCATGTATTCCGTTGTCCCCATGACTAATACCTTAGGGCATCTCCAACGCGAACCGTCAAAACTAATGCGGGAGCCGGTCATTCAACCATGCTTGCATACATTTCAAAGCAAATTTGAACAAACAGGCGAATTCTATGCAAAGCAGATGATTATCATTTAAACTGGACCAAATTCATTACACTTTTGACATATTTCAACTAAACAAAGGCGATACTTTTTAAGCTAATCTAAATAATTGATGGCCTTGGTAGAGTACGTGTCCCACATCCAGATGTCGATTGGATCAATTATCCTGCCAGGGTGTTAGGGACCTACCACCCTTAAAAACAAACTTATGGGGATTCCACGATTTCTTCATTCCATGATGATTCTTCATCAAGCTCTTATGGGTGAGGACTGATCTTATGTTCAAAAGAACAAGTCTTGCTCAAAGTTCATAAGTTCCAGAACTATCAAGACTCTCATGGTAATCAAATGAAAAAGCTTCCAAATGGAACTCCTCGAACATCTTCAGTTTATTCCTCACCGTTTAGCCTACTTTAGGCACGGTTGCTTATCTATAAGGGTAGTGTGTCTTGCCATTCTATGATATTAGGCTTGTCGTATCGACACTCTACTAGGGTTTCAGGGCTCTCTGATTTGCCAATTTAACATACAAAAGTTTATAATAAGAGTCTCCGGTATGGGGGTCAATCCATCCCGTACTCAAATCATTACTTCATATGCGGATAGCTGAATCGCGTATTCTAACACCTGGTCTTTCTCACTCCTCTTTAAGAGGTCTTCACCTGCAAAGCTTATAAAACGTTTGGGTGGCGATGATCCTACACAGATTGTGGTAATAACTTGCATCCGTAGAAATACTAAATTTTCCGTGTGCAAGAGTTGTGTTCTCCTTGCAAATGAGCAGTTCTTACCCAATGGTACTGGTTGGGAAACTAAGCCGAGTGGCACACTTGGCTTACTGAGGGAGTCATGTGGACCTTGTTAGCGTCGATAAGCCGTCATGTGGCTTTATTTCGTCGAGAGCCTCTGTTTTGACCTTGGCCTATATGTAAGTCGAGTACCTGTGAAACGACACTTGGTTACATAAGCCGGTCCAAATTAAGCCTAGAGCCGTAAGCCAAGTGTAGCACTCGGCTTACACTAAAGCCGAGGTTATTCGGGGTTTCGCCGAGGATGTTTCATACTCGGCTATATTTTCTGTATTGGAGGATCATGATTATGTGTCCGAGGAACATCTTTTTTTTTTTCAAAATTTCCTAGTTTAGATGTCTAGTAGTTTTTGGTAGACAGGGACGACAATAAATAAGGTTGAAAAAAGCGGTAGGCGTAAGCGAGGCGATTGGCCTTCACCTAGTTCATAGGCGGTGTTTATGCACCCTAGGCGTGGCCTAAGCGGTAATATAGTTTTCACTATCCGGGTGTATATGTAGTTATTATATGTGTATTGATATTAATTTAGGCCTTATATTTAAGTGAACCGTTAGCAGCTGCCATTGGAATATGCCTCATTTGGCAATATCAGTGCAATATGGCATGATCTCATGCTTGGATAGAAAATTTCTTGCTTTCCCTGTCTAGACTTCAATTTATGCACCAGCCGAGGCATTTGGCCATTGCCTATCGCCTAAGCATGCCTAAGCGCCCTTTAGGCACTGCCTTTTCCAACAGAGACAATAAATGAAGGACAATTACTTCTATCTCTCCGATCTAAATCTCCATAATAGCTTATGTTGATTGTTTTTTGAGATAGCGAACCGCTCATGCCAAGCGGTCATAATAGCTTATGTTGTTTAATATCTTTTCAGAAGTTTATCCCGTGGGAGATTTGCACGATTATTTTCATGTTAAGTTTGCACGCTCTTTTTTTTACAGTGATTAAGTTGAAGTTTTTTTAGATGAAGTGATTAAGTTGAAGTTCTATGTATAAGAAATGACAAACATGATTCCGTATGAAGATTAGAATGGATGATATAATTTTCATGCCAATAATTTCATTAGCGTTCCTGAGCAGAAAATAAAAAAAAAAATCACTGGGATTCCTTTATGGACGTTTGGGCCAGCCGTCTTCATCGAGCCGCATTTGCATTTTTAGTTTGATGATGCAGACAGCATGACATATTTAACGTGTTTACCCTTTAAAAATATGAAGATTGACGCATACAATCATCTTTATTAATTATTCATCCGAGCCTGAAAAAATGATTACAGGGATCAAGCCCAAGCCACCTAATAGGTGAACAAAGTCGCTACACCTATAAGTATACAGTTGTGTTGTGTCCACATAACAGCCACAATCTAATCCAGTGGCCTTAGGACCATCCGGTCTACGCGCTCTGTAACGTCCACCGCCTGTGCACGCTCTTGGATCCGCCGCCGCCATCTTCCGCCATCTCGTCTTCAGGAGGAATCGCTGCAAAGATCCTCCCATTTGCTGTCGACGTCACCACACCACCAGATAACGCCACCAGCCTGCGCGCGTCGATCCAACCGCGTCCAGCACTAAGACTCCACTGCTTCACGCCGCCGAGACCCATTGTCTTCAATGCGGTCGATATAACACCACTCCACCTGTTGGCCTCTTCAGTGAACCGCTGCTTCAAGACGATGCACTCAGGAGGCAGAACGGTAGCAAAGTCTCCATCATCATCCGATTCAGGAGACCCAGATCTAGGGTTTCCCCCGGAACAACTGCCACCTGAAGGAAGAGGGGCACGCCATCTGCAACTGCCGACGTACCCAAGCGGTGCCCACCGCCACATAGCTCTCACGACGACGCCTTCAAGAAGGACACGGCATCAAGAGCGTCGTCGCCACCCTAGGGTTTTCACCCGAGAGACCGTGAGGTGGGAAAGGGTAGGCCGGACCCAAACGACGTCTCTAGGAAGAAAAATGGCACCTTCGGGCGTCGTCGCCGTCGCGGTCGGCAGGAGCCGACCAGGGAATTATCCCAATCCGGATCCCACGCTCCGCTCCATCCAGTGACCGGCTAGCAGCGGCCATGTCCGATAAGATGGAGTGCACGTCGCTGGGAATGAAGGAAGAAGTAGCTCGGCGCCGTTGGCTGCCAGGGTACCAAGCTGCGGCACCAACCCGCCGGTGGATCGCCGGCCACCCGATCCGATCCCCGGCAGCCCACCTGCCCCGCCGTGCCACCGGACAGGGAGGCCAGCCAAGCTGAAGCTAAGTATGTACTGCGAAGCATCTGCTCTGTAAAATGAGACCCGCTACCGCTATGGCAGGATATTTCGTGACGCCAACCACTGGCTTCAAACACGCTGCGCCAAACAACTTACTGTTGCTCCCTTATCCGATCAAAACAGATCTTGTCAGGAACGGCAACAACAATACATGACATGCGGGGATCAGGATGAGGGCAACTGCAACCTTTGTGCCTTAGCTAGCTCCTCACCTCGATCGCACCTTATCGTCGACGACGTGTGCGACCACCATAATTCCAGCACCCACGGCTGATCGTCCAAGCCGCCGGAGTATTGTCGTCACATTGAACGAACGCTACCCAAAGATCAAACCAACCACGGAAGGTCATGCAAGCGCAACTATGGAAAGCACGGGGGGAGCGAGACCGACGTCGACGGTGCAGGAGCTCGCCGGCGCCCTCGGCAAGCCCGGCGTGCCGGCCCGATACGTCTCGCGCGGACACCACGAAAACGACCAGCAGCCCACCGCGGCTCCGGTGCCTATCATCGACATCGGCCGCCTTTTTAAGCAGGACGGCGCCGCCGCAGCTGACGACGAGGAGGCGAAGCTCCGGCAGGCACTTGAGTCGTGGGGCCTCTTCCTGGTAATCAACCATCTGTTCTCGCGTCGCACTCCGCCATTTCGGAGCCAAATCAGCTGTCATCTACTGAATGCTTCCGTATTGAGAGTGTACGGTGTCGTGTCTGTCTGCAGGTGACTAACCACGGCGTAGACACCTCGGTGATGGACGGCATGATGGTCGCGTCGAGGGAGTTCTTCCTGCAGCCACCCGAAGAGAAGCAGAGATACACCAACCTCATCGGCGGCGAGCGGTTCCAGCTCGAGGGGTACGGGACAGACCGGGTGAGCTCGGCGGAGCAGATCCTCGACTGGTCCGACCGCCTCTACCTCAAGGTGGAGCCCGAAGATGAGCGCAGCCTCGCCCTCTGGCCAGCGCATCCCCAAACCTTCAGGTGATCAGTGATCTGATCACACAAAGATCGATGGGATCGTCCTCTCTCAAAATAACAAAGGAACTGTCAAGATTCTCAACTCTTTTTTTTTTCAGGAATCTTTTGCACGAGTTCAGCACGAAATGCAGGGTGGTGAAGGACGGACTGGTCCGGGCAATGGCGAGGCTGCTCGAGCTCGACGACGACTATATCATGGACAAGTTTGGGGAGAAGGCTGACACTTACGCTAGATTCAGCTACTACCCGGAGTGCCCGAGGCCAGAGCTCATGTTCGGCCTCAAGCCCCACTCCGATGGGAGTGTTCTTACCGTGCTCATGGTCGATGACACCGTCGGTGGGCTGCAGATTTTGAGAGATGGTGTCTGGTTCGATGTACCGATTGTTCCTCACGCCCTGCTGATCAACATAGGAGACCAAACGAGGTAAACACCGTCACCTCTACGCTCGCAGTATGCCAATCGAACCGCTACTGTCTCTGTTCCAGTTCCAAAATATAGAAAGCTTAAATATAAACATTTAGAATATGGAAACATATTTTATTATGAATATAATAGTATTGATCTTGATTTGTAGTTGTTTTATATAAATTCGGTCAAAGTTTACTAAACTTGACTCAAGACAACTAGTATGCACTATATTTTAATGTTTGAAGAAACATTTTTATCTTTGACCTTTGGTTAGAAAATTATTTAGAATTTTAGATGAAAATGTAACATTACAATATTAATGAAGTGGTTCCACAATATTTTTCCCAGATTTATATGACACAATGAAGATATAGCGTGTCCAGATCATGGTTTTATGCAGAAACTTGAGTCATCTTGCCACCAGTGATTTAGTATGGAGTTTATTTCATATATTCTCACTTCTTATTTATAATTTGTATCTATATCAATATAGAGATCACGGGTTGTAGAAAAATGGCATGCCTCCGTTAATCACACATAAACTTATTGGGTTGTTGTCTCTTAATTATTTAATCTCTAAATTTATTTTGTATACATGACAATTGTTGGTTTTCTTGAAAAAACTATGCGATATTTATTTTATAAAAAATATCTTCGCTTTAGCTTTACATGCTATTTGAAAATTTCCAAACAATGTTTCTAATTTGTAGAAAAGTTATACAACGATTGCTACATGTGGGCTTATAATTTTCATGTGCTTCTAACATCTTTGTTTATGGAAGTATGTAAAATTACATGGTTTTACAATTTTCAAACATGTCAAGGATAACAATGGTAAGAAAAGACGTCATGACGATTGTATTTTTCTTCCCACGTTTGTGTTACCAGTCATTATTAACTGTTATATATACATTATATTTCAAAATGATTATGGGTCTACCTCCGCCATGGGTGGATCAGTTCGGAAGGTGGTCAGAGGTGAAAATATTCATCACACATCGAGTAAATCTGATGTGTTTGTACTATTCTTTGAAAAGTCCCCCAAGCTCTTGGCCTAACCGTAAAAATTTGTAACAGATAATGAGCAATGGGATCTTCAAAAGCCCCGTGCATAGAGTTGTGACAAATGCTGAGAAAGAAAGGCTATCGCTGGCTCTATTCTACTCGGTTGATCCCGAGAGAGAAATTGAGCCAGCGACTCAGCTGGTAGATGAGAAGAGACCGGCGTTGTACCGAAAGGTCAAGATCAAGGACTACATTGCTGGACTCTATGAACATGTATCTCAAGGAACGATGGTTATTGACACAGTGAAGATATAAATAGACCTCCCGCAAAAAAAAAGATATAAATAGAGCAATGCTACACGCACGGATTATGTTTACAGAGTATTACAGAGTGGCTTACCTAGCTGATTTTGATTGGGTAGAAATAAATTGACGGGCCCACCCCTGCTGAAATTGGTGTGGGGGTGGGGGGGGGGGGGGGGGGGAGATTAGTTTGGATACAGCCCATAATGTTCTGTAAACTGCCTGTGTGTCTAGGATTTTTGATATAAATAAGTGTGGTATCGTGCTGGTAATGCAAAACGTGTAATCGTTCTAGGAACAATTTATCTCCATGTATTCTTGCATGCTAACTATATTAAGTACTCCCTTTGTTCAGCATCACATGTCGTTTTGAATTTTGGGTATGATCTCCGTGCACAATCGTTGATGTTTTTTCAGCAAATTTGCTATTTCTTAGGCGGCTAAAAAGATACTATTATAAAATCAACGTTAACAACCATCCGATCTAATCTTGGAGATTTGTGCAAGTACGAAGGACATCAATGCTTCATCAACAAATGATTTTTACGATGTTAGTTTTATAGGCAGATGTAACAGTTTACAGTTTGACTTCACTTGGGAGGGGGGAGGGGGAGGGGGGTGGCCCCTGAATTCAACAGGAGGGGTAGTATGGTGGGGGGAGGTTCTGTAGGATCAATCTGTAGATTTACCATTTTTGTACGGAGGATAACAGTATGGAAGCAACTCCTCCAATGGTTGGTTCACATGTTAGAGACCAAATTCAAGGCTATGAATTAATCTTAGCCGCGAGGAGACTATTTACATGGCAGCTGAAAAATAATAAGATGGCTATGTGAATATCGACTATTTTTTTTCTAAATGAACTTAGCAATGGCCTCTCTTTGTTTTCAATGTGGATACACTAGTAAAGGGGCATAATTGATCTTCTATGATGGTGCCTCACCTCGGTAATTGCAAATCCTTGGGAAACTAGCATAAATAGTAAAATCCATGAGAGGCCACTCTATTTGAAGAAATTTTCACTTTGGTCAAGGAATTTCAGTATACCTTACAATCTTGCCATACAGAAGAGGTGTGTGCCACGACTCCATTTATCGTCCATGGTTCAGTCATTGGGTCAGCCCTATGCCACATGCCCACCGTACATAAAATACGGTAGCCACTAGCCAGCTTAGTGTCTGTTTTTCTTTTTGTTTGTGCGGTCAGCCTAGTGACTGTTAAGTGCAACTCAAACCTTATCGTGTTTTGACTTTTGAGTGTAATGAAAATTTGAAATTCAAGGCTACGAGTTTATTTTACTTCAGCAGCAATGACAACTCTGATTGGCGGCTCGCCGGCTACACCTCTGATCGGCACGCTATCGCTCGCTCACAGCCGGCGACATATCACATAACATAGCATGTGAAGATGAGGATGGTCGAGACTGCAACATTCGTCCTTAGTACTGAAAGACAGGCACGATAACTGAGCAGTGACCAACGGGAAAATATTGTCAGGTGACGTGGAACGAGCACTACTTTTGTACTGAAAAGATGACACGATGGGTGGTGGTGCAGGTGCATCTATGGAAAGCATGGGGTAGCCGAGCGACCACAACGGTGCAGGAGCTCGCCGGCGCCCTCGCCGCGCCCGACGGGCTGGCACGGTACGTGGCGCACGGACAACACGACCAGACCAACAGCCTGCCGCAGCAGTCTCAGCACCAGTCTCTGTCATCGACCTCGGCTGCCTTTTCAAGCTGGACAACACCGCTGCTGCTGACGACGAGGCAGCGAAGCTCCGGCTGGCGCTTGAGTCGTCGTGTCTCTAAGCAGTGGTAACGACTTACCTTGCCCGGCCGTGCTCCACCATTTTGGAGAATATCAAGCAACAAGCGTCCATGTTGAGCATACCATGTCGTGCCCTTCAGGTGATGTGTGCCAGGGAGCCAAGGCTAGCTAACCTCGGCATCGGAAGTTGATGCAATGCAACTCCATATTCAGTATCAATTTAATACGCGCGAGTAAAAGAAAAGAGAAAAAAAAATACATCACAAGAGGTATCATTTTATTGATCGATATTCGATGATACAAACTAAGGTCAAGTCCATTGGAGCTAATCGAGCTTTCTTCTGGACAAACTAAGACGAATAATACTTAGCTAAGATTAAACTTGCATATTAGTTTAAACTAGAAGAATGCCCGTGCGTTGCAACGGGGCCACATTAACTTTAAGAGTTCAATATTAATATTCTCATACATATCAAGTGACATTGGCGACCTTTTTTACCATCAAATCCTCACATACACACTCTCTCCCTCCCTCTTCCTCACTCTCTCTCCCCCTCTCCCTCTCTCTCTAACACACACACACATATCCATCTTATTGGGTACGGGACCATAATCCATCTATTTCACACACACACGCTAGTGCATAACAATATGGATTATGTGTATTATATTTGCCACCATAACTGAGGGAATTAATTTCATGTAAATCGGCCAGCCACAGCTCCAAGAATACGGGGAGGAGGTGGCCCGGGTCGGCGTCGGCGCCGTCCGGCGCGGGCCACGGGCCCGCTTCCAAGTGCGTCTGCGCGCCGGCCACCCACGCCGGGTCCTTCAAGTGCCGCTTCCACTGCACCAACTCCCAGGGCCACGGCCACGGCCAGGGCCAGGGAAGCCGCCCTTCTTCGCCCCCTTCACCGACCGCGGCCAACGCGGTGCCGCGGCACCCGGCCTCGCCGTCCTCGTCCTCCGGCACCGTCGCGACCCAGTGACGCAGCCCAAGCATCGGCCTCGAGAATCAAGAACGCTCGACAACGGAGAGGTAAGGGAAGATCATATACATGTCATAAGAAAAGGAGTTTATTTACTGCTCCCTCGATGTATTGTTTCCTTTATTTGGAGATTGATTACCATCCGTGAGTTAATGTAAGGTTAATGTGATTGAGCGATTTTTCTGAAAATCAATTAATGTGATTGAGTGATTTAAGGTAAGGTTAATTAATTTAGATTTGATCTTTAGAGATTGTTCGTGATTGATTCTACATTACTAAATATAACTTGCACCAGTATGGAAAGTTCTGATCTGTTCAGATTTCTTTCGTTGTGTGAGAGGGTGACGCGAAAATAAATCGATGAAGTGGGGGGAGGGGACGAAAAAAATCTACGAAAAAAAACCAGCGAAGGTGGGAGGAGGTACCAAAAAAAACCATGGGAGGTGGGACGAAAAAAAACCTGGAAGCGAGACTACCAACTGCTCCATTAGGAGTAGAGATAGGTTTCATCTTAGGCTCTTAGCTATGTATATTTCATCTTAGTTTGTCCAGAAGAAAGCTCGATTAGCTCCAGTGAACTTGATTTAGTTTGTATCATCAAACATGAATCAATAAGATTATATCTCTCGTGATGTATTTTTCTCTTGTTTCTTTGCTTCATGCTGATGATGGAGCTGCAATGCATCAGCTTCGAACGCCGAGGCTAGCTAGACACGCTGCGGTTCTTCCAGACTCAAAAGCCTACGGGCCGAGCATACGATAGGAAAGTCTTGGGGTCCAAGGCCAGCAAAGCCGCGAGCGAGATACAAGGCCATCGGCCGTACAGAGTATGCAGGCTCGCGATGAACAAAAGGGGTCACTCCACTAGGCAGTAGCTGCTGGCTCCCTAGCCGCCACATAAACTTGTAGAAGATGATCTTGGGCATGCTTCATCATTTCTGCATCCTTACGCCTCCCCAACGGACTCCACTGCTGCAGAAGCAAGTTACATTTATAAATAACATTAGTCGGATGCGACGGGAAACAGCCTTCAATTGTAAGTTTGTTCCTAATCTGCCAAAGAGCCCAGAGTAGTGCCCCTGCACAACTCCACATGACACAGTTGCCGCTCCCCTGGACCGAATCGAGAAGACCGACGAGTTCGCTGGTAGATCTAGGATCCCACTGTACTCCCGCCGCGTCGCGCACGGCGCTCCAGGCGAACCTTGCCAGTGGGCACCTGAAGAACACATGGTTTGCGTCCTCGGGCGTCCCACACACCCCACAGGGCCCCGTAGCCGGACCGTGCCGTTTGGCCATGTTCACGGACGTAGGCAACCTGTTACGAAACATTTGCCACAAGAAAACTTTGATTTTGAGGGGGAGACGCGCCCTCCAAAGACCCTTAACTACCAGCTGGGACGACCCTTGGCAGAGCTTGTGATAGAGCGAGTTGACCGTGAATTTGCCGGACCCAGTGAGCGCCCATGTCACTGTGTCAGGCGACGTGGATAGCGCGGACGAGCTAACCAGGTCAAGCAGCGCCGTATAGCTCGCTCGCTCTTGGTCATTGAGCTCGCGGTGAAAGTGGACTGCCAGGGGGGTCGAGGCGAACGCGTCTGCTACCATCTGGTTCGGGTTGACGGTTAAGGCGTACAGATCCTGGTATTCCGACCACAGTGGCTGAGAGGCCACCCAAAAGTCTAGCCAGAACCGAATCGAACGCCCATTTCCTATGGCAAACTTTGCCCCCATGGCAAATGCCGGCTTGATGGCCTGGATATCATTCTAGAAGGGCGAGCCCCGCGTGGCCCCTTTGAAGAAATTCCCATTTGGGAAATACTTCGCGCGCAGGAGATCCGCCCACAAGCATGTCGCCCCTTGCGACAGCTTCCAAATCCATTTGCACATGAGGGCGATGTTAACCAGTCTGGTATTGGTGATCCCAAGGCCTCCCAAGGACTTGGGCCGGCAGACCGCCGCCCACTTGACCATGTGATATTTACGTTTCGGGCCCGCTCCTTCCCAAAAGAAACGAGACCACGGCATGTCCATTTTGGCGCGAACCCCTTCGGCAAGGAGGAACAGGCCCATCGCAAACATGGGGAGGGAGGAGAGGCTTGAGTTCGTAAGCACAAGCCGCGCTGCGGAGGATAGAAACTTCCCGCGCCAAGGGCATACCCGTCCCCCTACCTTGGCGCAGAGAGGTTCCCAATCCTCTATCGTGAGCCGTTTAGTAGCTAACGGTAGGCCTAAGTAAGTAAATGGGAACTTCCCTACTTTGCAATTAAGCAAGTCCACGATGCGTCCGCCCTCCTCCGGATCCACCCCCATGGATAGAACTTCACATTTGTGGAAGTTAATCTTCAGCCCTGACATGAGCTCGAAGCTGAGGAGGAGTGCTTTGACCGTTGCTATGCTGTGATGGTCAGGCTGGAAAAGCAGCAGCGTGTCGTCTGCATACTGGAGGTGGGAACCCCCCCCCCCCCCCCCTCCCGGATTAGATGCCCCACCACCCCTTTTATGTGGCCAGCAGCGGTAGCTTTACGCAACATTGCCGCCAGTGCGTCGACCACAAAGTTGAACAGAAGCGGGGACATGGGGTAGCCCTGACGAAGTCCGCGTTTGTTACGGAAGAAGTGCCCTACTTCCCCGTTAACCGAGATCGCAGTCTGACCGCCCGAGACTAGCTGCATCACCCGGTGAACCCAAAGAGCCGAAAAGCCGCGACTTAGGAGTACTTGACGCAGGAAATCCCAATTTACCCGGTCGTAAGCCTTTTCGAAGTCTAATTTTAGAAGAATGAGCTGCTCTTTCATGCGTTTGAGCTCCTGAATGATTTCCTGTGGGGCTAAAGGGCCCTCCAGTATGTTACGGCCTCGAATGAAAGCGGATTGAGTTCGACTAATCGTACGGTGCGCGATCGGAACCAGACGAGTCATGCAAGCCTTAGAACAAATCTTAAACGGCACATTTATCAACGTGATCGGTCTGAACTGGCGGATGTTGTCAGCCCTAGGAATGAACGAGAGTACGCCATAGTTAAGGCGGGCAATGTCAACCGTCCCACGCATAAACCCATTACACACTTCGAAAATAGGACCCCTAAGTAATGGCTAGAAGTGTTTGAACATGGCCACTGACCACCCGTCCGGGCTCGGCGCCGTGTCCGTTTTCATACTCATGAGCGCGTCATCAATCTCCTTGGGTAGGAACGCGAGCCCCAACTCCTCATTTTCATTATCCAAGAAAGCTGGGATGGCTCCCACCTGTCTGCGCGCAGACCAGCCCTTTGGTCCTCGCAGGCCCCCATTAATTGGATATAGAACTCATAAACATGGCTCATAATATCCGCTTGGCGCAGCAGCAACCCCTGTTCTGACTACAGCCTCAGGGTCACGCACTTCCGTTTCCGGCCATTGGCGTAGGCGTGGAAGTACATAGTGTTGGTGTCCCCCTTCAGTGTCCATTTAAGGCCACCACGCCGCCGCTAATATTTCTCTTCTGCACACAGCAAGGCCTCAACTTGTCCTTCCAGAGTGTAACGGTGCGCCCATTCTTGCTCTGAGAAGGCACTAGCATCAGCCTGGGAGTCTAAGCCAGTGATCTTCGTGACTAAACGCGCTCTGAGCATCTTGTCTTCTCGCCCCTGGTTCGCTCCCCATCCCTTGAGGCTAGCTCGAAGGCGGCCCCCCACCGCAATCCAGAACTCCATGGGACCACACTGTGGTCCAATTTGGCGCACGCTGTTCGTCCATTTCTCATTAAAAATGGCATCGAACTCTGGTATTTCAAACCAGGCTGTTTCGAAAAAGAAACGTGGGCTTCGACGGATCCGGTCCTCCCCAGAGGACAAAACCAAGGGAACATGATCGAACCCAATACGTGTTTCCGCAATCAGCGAGCAAAGGGGGTAGATCACCTCCCAGTCAGGCGACACAAACACCCGATCGAGCACCGATCGCACCGGGGCAAGCTGTTTGTTCGTCCAGGTGAACCTTGCACCCGATCTGGCCACTTCCCGAAGGGCCATGGACGCTATCGCGTTGTTAAACATGGCCACTCGTGGGCAGTTCATGTTATTGTTGTTTTTTTCTGCACCCGAGCGGATCAAGTTAAAATCACCCCCTACCATCACGGGGATAAAGACCGCGGAGATCGCTTGGACCTTGGCTTGGAGTTCTCCCAAGAACTCCGCCGAGCGAGAGTGGTCAGCAGGACCGTAGACCTCCCTTAAGGACGATCGGATACGAATGTGCGCGGCGAGAAGGAAAGTACCAACGTCCCAGGAGATCACCTCATACAAGGGTACATTAAAACCTAGAAGCATACCACTCGAATGCCCAATGGTGTGGACGTGGTTCCAAACAAAACACTCTAGCGGGTCTAACGACTCGTGATGACGGAACTCTGCTTTGATCGTTTCCTGTAGCCCTACCATATCGATGTCCTCCTTGCGAATGTATTCCTTCAGCTGGGTGCGACGCCCAACGTGGTCGAAGCCACGGATGTTCCAGAACAGAGCACACATCTAAATAACACGGTTGTGCAGACGGACACCCCGAGAGATTACCGCCTTGGCCACACGCCTCACCTTGCCACGGCAAGGCGAGGGAGGGGAGGCAACCCCTGTTGCCTGTTCCACCTCATCGGGCCGGACCGCGAGAGCGTCCGAGGCCCCTGCCTCGGTTACACTCTGGTCTAGGGATGGCAATGGGTACCCATTACCCATGTACCCTGCGGGTAAAAACCCTATTAGGGCAAGGGTATGGGACAAAATTTTACCCATGGGTATATAAATGGGGAAACCTCAAACCCATCGGGTAGAGCGGGTATGGGTATGGGATCATATAACCCATACCCGCATACCCATGTACCCTGATAAAATCTAACAAGTACGGTCAAATTATCTCTACCCTTTGTCTTGAGTTTGTGAACTTTAAATGTATGAGTATGTACTACTATTTTATGACTATATGTTGATGTTTTGGTGTGTACAAGAAAATGTTGATGTTTATAGAACGTGTTGATGTTTATGATGTGTTGTTGTTTATAAGTAAGTATTCATGTTATTATGTGTTGTCCTTTATAAATTATGATTATATGTTGCTCAAATTGATGTTATCAAACGTGGGTGTTTTTACCCGCGGGTACCCATTTACCCTGTTGGGTGACGAGTATGGGACAAAGTTATACCCACCGGTGGATATGGGCACGGGTGATGGGTAAGCTTAAATGAGACGGGTAAGGGTATGTGGTGGCTCCACCCGTACCCAAACCCTGCGGATGCCATCCCTACTCTGGTCCGCACGCCCCGCAGCCGCCGCCGCAAGCGCTGCCTGCGCCAACTCCTTGGCACGAACCTTGCACCCGATCTGGCCACTTCCCGTAATCTTACGGTTCGGGAACCTCAGCTTGGCATCCATGTTGCTTGGTACGCCGCCAGCTAGATGCAACTTCCTACGTACACCTTGCTACGGATATGTGTTCTGCTTGCGTGGAGGATTTGGCCCGCAAAAAAATCCCTTGGCCCCCGCATCGTCCCTAGGGCGACACAGGAGGCGCTACGCCGCCGCCGCCAAAGGCGCCCTCTCCATCTCTCCCTCCCCCTCGCCGCCGCCGGCCAGCGCCGCCGGGCAATATCCTCGGTGGTAGGCGGCGGGGGGGCTTCTTCCCTACCTCGCGTGGGTTTGTTTTTTCTTCAGCACGCCATGGCTTCCGCCACCATTCGATCTCCTAGCTGCATCGCATCCATCGTTTCAGTGCATGGTGGACCAGATCCGGTCGTCCCCGTGGTGATTCTCCTCGCCCCGGTGAGTCCCTGTTCTGGCTGCTCGCTCCGGGGAGCGCTGGTCTCTGTAGGCTGGCCCCTCCGGGTCATGGAGATGGGTGCGTGGACCATCCCCGACTTGGCCAGGCGGGCTGTATCACCGCCCGTGTGTACGGGTGTCGGTGGTCTGCTGCCTTGGGGCAGTCCCCGATCAGATCCGGCAGTAGTAGCTCATGCGACTCTCGATCCGATGGGATTCCGTACTCTGACGGATGCAGGTTGAGTGGTTCGGGCTCCCTCTGATGCTGTGCTGTGACGACCGTCGTCGGTGTGGCTATTACGCCTAGATCCGACAGTAGTTGCGGTGGCCATCGAAAGGTATTCGTGAGGGTTCCCTTCTTCAGATCTGGTGGTTGACTTCAATGATGAGACGCAAGTAATGATGATGGCTTGACGTAAAGGGATGGTTGTGCAGCGGCGGCGATCGCACATCACATGTAGCTGCTGGGATGGTGGAGAAGTGGTGGCGACAACACATAAGTGACACTGAGGGTGGTGCTATTGAGCACCAGGTCATGAGCTCCGGGGTGAAAGCCTAGGTTATCCGAGTTGGTTATGCCTGGCAATGGCGATGTTTCTACTTCGTTACCTTGTTGAAGCCATTGTTCGGATATGCTCGGACTGATTCTTCAGGGTGAAAACCTAGATTCTGATCTTGAGCGGTTAGATCCGGTGACTGCGACGACTGAGCGTCGCTCCTTTTCTGAAGACGTTGCTGTTGAAGAACCTCGTCGTCCATGTGGCGTCATGAGATGTTGGTGCGGATATGGCATTGATGTAGTTTGCTGACTCGATGGATGTGGTCGCTTTGGTTTTTTGTTTTCTCGCCTAAACATAGCTTTGGTCTTATATGACTTTGCTATTTGATGGCGTATTTTTAGTGTGTGTGTTAGTGTTGGATGTGTGCATCCTAGTTATGCAGAGGCCGAGTGTGCTCATTATGTTTGTATTCTTTTGATGCTTCATTTTGAGTCAATAAAAATCACCCTTTGTCGAAAAATGTGTTCTATTTGCGTGGGTTTTCTGCGTTGCCAGCTGCGTTATCCCTGTTGATTGTTTGTATTCCGCCTCCTCACGTATTTATAGGCAGCCGTCGGCTCGTTGTGAGATATTAATCTTGTCATTTTGTTAGAACATAATTAGTGGCCAAGTCTGCATGTAGCTAGCTTGGTTGAGTCGCAGGTAGTTACCGAGGAGTGTGGATCGAGTGATTCGGTCAGAACAAAAGTGTTTAGTTTTTCATGCATGTAGGATCATGTGAGTGGCCAGCCAAGTGATTTGGCCGAGTCAAGTTAGTGGCCGGTGTGTTAGCTAGTGGTTAGTGCATGGAGAGTTTAGTGAAGTAGTCGGGCTAGTTAGTGGCGTGAGTGGTGCATAGTGGTTGTGGCTGCATGAACCGTGGAGTGTCTAAGTCCTTGTATAGATAGTTCCCTTTGAGTGAACGGAAAAGAGGCCGTGAGGGCTGAGCACCAAAGATGTAGCCAATGTATTCATCAAGGAGAGAGCGCCCGGGCAAAGCTAGAGGCTGGTCTTCTCCTTGTGTATGCGTGCGTGTGTGTGTAGAGTTTCACCATGTGTGTGTGTTCTTGAGAGAGAGTACAAGAGAAGAAGATAGAGAGAGTTGTGAGAGGCAGCTCGAGGTAGAAGAAGTGCGGCGCTGCGAGAGGCGGCGCCAACACTCGTTAGGGTTCCGAGTTGGCCGCCGCAAGGTTTGACTGCTTGATCGGCAAGACCGAAACTTTTCATTGAAGTTTTCCTTTCCATCTTAAATCCTTTCCAATACGCTGCTCTTCTTGTCTTGCACGCCTGCATAAGGTTAGTACGATATGTTTGGGGAAGTCGACGATGTACTTGCAGCAGAGGTACATAGATCGAACAAAGAGCAGAGTACGATTTAAATCAGGTCTCAAGTCTCAACGAAAGAAAAACCTACCGAAACCAGCCACATAATAAGCAGCACATCCCTCTGATTCTGGATCTGATCTTTCATCCAGGCGCGGGGCGAGGCGGAGAAAACCCAGCCCTCGATGACGCGGTTGTTGGAATTATGTGTCCTGCAATTATATTCAAATTACTAGGAATTACTAATATTCGAAATACCTTATTATGGAATTATACATGTATTTATGCATGAAATTACTTTACATGATTATCATGGAATTATCACTTGTTGAAACGTATTTAAGTTGTATGCTTAAGGAAGCTGGTCGATTATCAATGGAATACAATATGTTATTTATATTGTAAAGACTACCCGGGTACACTGATAATTGGAAGGAACTAGATCGTATAGTTAGATTACAGCCCTAATGTTGATCTACGTAATTAGAGAAATTTACACTCTATTATGGTGTGTTGCTCACAAGCGCGTGCTCCGGAGACACAACGGGTAGAATCCGTTAACAGACAAATTTGATCGTGATTGGTAATTTAATCTGGACTCTATCCTGGAAAACTAGTTAACAAAGATTAGGAATCTTATTTGTATAAGGTTCCTACCCCCTAGCCTCAGAGATACGAATTATGAGCGGCATCACGGATAAGCGCAGAGGAATTAGGGAGTAGACCGCAAACCCTAAATTTCTAACAGCGGCCGGAGACAGAGCCGGCGGACGGAGGCGATGCCGAGGATCGATGCGGAGATGCCGGACAGCTTCTATAACCTAGTCGTCAAGTTGGGTGCTTGTGGAATCATCTTGGTGCTCTTTGAGACGCTATCTGGGTTTGCACTTTTCTCATACGATGGCGCCAAACTCTTCCAACCCAAAGCAATCGAGGACATCTGGGCAGACTTCGCCAAGGGTCACCTGGCAGAATCAGCTGTTTGGCTGAAAGAATTCAAACGTCTTGACAACACTAGCAGCGCCATTCACCCTGTTACTGGTGTCCACGAAGATCTCGCTACGATGATCCGGAAGTACAGTGTTCCCGGACAGACAATAGCTGTTGGAAAGCCCGAGTACAAAAGCATCATCGAAGATAAGCTGGGAATATCCTGCCTGTACGATGACACTGTCATGGAGCTGATGTGGGGCCTGAAGAACTGCTTCGAGTACCTAGTGCCTTCAGAGAAGTTGGAGCTGAGTAAGGATGATCGCCTCCGCATGAGCAAAGGGATGGAAACTGTCCTAGGTCGTTACAACTTGAAAGTCGAACCGGAGATGGTTAATGAAGATATCATTGAGTTGACGGCTGTTGTGTATAACTGTGATCAAAATTTTGTGAACAAGCATGCCGACTCCTTGCGGCCTGCTGGCGAGCTCCTGAAAAAGATTTCAAACATTGACTCTCAGAATGACTGACTCTCAGAATTGGGGCCTACTTCGGTCTCTTTTCTCTCTTCTCTTCCCACAGAAAAGGGCGACCAGGGACGCGACCAGTTTTCCAGCGCCGGCTCCGGCGTCTCCTTCTCCCCGAGGGCCTCGTGCTCTTCGGTGGGGATGGAGTTGTCGGATCCGTCGTGCGGACGTGCATAGCTGTAGGCTAGGTTTAGCTTGCGTAGCTAGGTTGTGGCCGTTCGTCCTCTCGGCTCTGGCGACGATGGCGGCGGCGTTCAATAAATTTTCTCCAGATCCTCAGCCTACGCAGAGGTCTGCTACAGCGCCGGCCTCGGATCTGGGAGATGGGTGTAGCGGCGCTTGGTTTTCTCCCGTGGAACTGAGCGTGCGCTTTTGTCTTCGAGGCGGCGGCGCCGTGGCAGCGGCGGGGCCGCTCCATCTCTGGCGATTGGTGCTCCGACGTCTCCAGAGTTCCGGAGGAGAGATGTACAGGAGGTTGCTGGCGCCCGCTGCTTCTGTCGGGGGTGGCGGCACCAGCGGTCTGCAGGAGCACGGCTGCTCTGGCGCAGGGCTCGTGGAGGGTGGGAGGCTGATCTGGCCGGCTTTCCTCGACGTGGTGGTTGGGGGGCGGTGGATCTGGTTCCTGCGGCGTTCTGGGGTTTCCCCCGGCCGACGAGCCACAAGGATGAGGACCTCGTCGTTCGCGGCGAGGCGTTTAATTGGTTCACAAAGCCATGGTGCGAGAAGGCGCTTCTGGATCTGGGCTTCGCGGCGTCTTGTCTCCTTCTCCAGTCGGCGTCTCGACGGCGACGGTGGCAGGCGATGGGCGGTGGTGTGTGTGGCACAGAAGATCCCAGGGACCTGTTCACAATTTCTTTTTTCTTTTGGGTCCTCTGTGTTGTTGTGCCTGTCCAGCTGTTCTCTCTGTAGCGTTCTAGATGGGTTCCGTGTGGGTGTGCTCTCTCTTGTACACGTGTACTACTTGGTTGTTATATGGTATGAACACGGTTTCTCTCTAAAAAAAAAAGAATTGGGGCCTAGTTAAAGTAGCGATTGCTCTCAAGATACTATGTTTACCCTGAAGAGAAACTTCCCGGCAATCCTCTCGAGGCTTTCTCAGCGGAGGAGTATTCCAAGTTGGTGAATGATGGACCTCGATACGAAGGTAAATTTTTGAAGGTGTCTTGCAAGATTATCTTGGAAGAAATGATATCAGTCCGTCGCCATAGGAATAGGATGTTAAGACTCTTGGCCCATTACGTGAGGGAGGCAAGAAAAGCATATGATGCCGGAGAAGCTTGGAAGAGCATCCCCTCGAAAAAGAGAAAAATCTTCCATGAGGCGGCTAATGAGCCGAGGAAAAAATAACGCTGGCCTCTGAAGCCGCCACAGGCTTGACAGCATTACCGTGAACGCACCATGGCTCCAGCCCCTTCCCAGGTGCGAGATTGCTCCTGTTTGGACGAACCGAGTAGGGAACTAGGGATAGTTGTGCTATGCTGTCGAAGATACAAGCGTTTACGGTGCTTCAAGATGGCCACGAACCTGTGGACACGCGTAAAGACACTAGGTAGTTTATGAACCGAGCTAATTAAGCTCATCACCTTTTACATTTTCATGTTTTCTGTTACTAAGGCACCATCGCCTGCGATACTTACAGGGTGTGCAATAGGCACGAATCATCTCGTTTCGTTTCTCCTCGTATAGTCGTATCGCAGCGGGGAGTTGGCCGCTTTTTATTTTCCTGACTGATAAAATAGGGAGAAAATATATCAGAAGACGATGCAACGTTTGCAGCACACATTATAAAAAGAGAAAAGTATGTTTTTGGTCCCTCAAATTTCCAAAAATTACAGACTTGGTCCCTCAAGATTTTTTGGTATACATTTGGTCCCTCAAGTATCAAAACCGGACAAGTTTGATCCTAAACCAGATTTTGACCCCGTTGACCAGGTTTGACCGCCACAAAACCGCCGATAAACAGTAAATCCGAGTTTTTTTTCAAAAAATCTTCAAAAAAATCTGAAATTTTTTGGGGTCCAATATGCTTAAATGCACAAGGTGCGACCAAATTTTCATAGTCTTTCCACACTCGAGGAGCTCGTGACAAAAAAAACAAAAATATCTGTCTGATGAATAGTAAATTCGAAAAAAAATTCAAAAAATTCTGAAATTTTTTGGTGTCTAATAAGGTTACATGTGCAAGGTGCGACCAAAATTTGGTGGTGTTTTGAGACTCAAGGAGCTCGTGGCAAAAAAAACAAATTTTCGCTCACAAAAAATAGCCAAAATTTGTTTTTTTTGCTAGAGCCCGCCCTACGTCATTTCATGGCAAAATGTTGGTCGCACCTTGCGCATGTAACCATATTGGACACCAAAAAATTTCAGAATATTTTTTTTTATTGATTTTTTTTCAAATTTACTATTCATCGGACAGATATTTTTGTTTTTTTGTTACGAGCTCCTCAAGTGTCGAAAGACCACGAAACTTTGCTCGCACCTTGTGCATGTAAGCATATTGGACCCCAAAAAAAAATTCAGATTTTTTTGAAGATTTTTTAAAAAATACTCGAATTTACTGTTCATCGGGCAGTTTTGTGGCAGTCAAACCCGGTCAACGGGGTCAAAATCTGGTTTAGGACCAAACATGTCCGGTTTTGAGACTTGAGGGACCAAATGTATACCAAAAAATCTTGAGGGACCAAGTCTATACTTTTTGGGAACTTGAGGGACCAAAAACATACTTTTCTCTTATAAAAAAATGGTTTGCAGTAGAAATTGTCTGCTATTTCCGTGTCATCCCTCCATAGTCTTTGTGTGTTCGGCATGAACAGACGTTGTCATGTGCTCTGCATAAGGGCAACTTCAACGTCGTCCACCAAATCGTTCGTAAATGTTTGGATCATACTGTTCGAATACGTTAGGTCATCCAACGCCGTGCATCAAACATTCACGACGCAGTCCAGATGTCCGAAATCCCACAAATCGAAAGCAAAGCTAGGGAAGGTTTGCGACCTCCACCACATAGGTCTCCGACACCCCAGGCCCAAACAAAACCCTCTCTCTTTCGTTCCACCCAAGCTCCGCTTCGCTCTCCGCACGCATTCATGCCAGTCGTAGTGGACGTGACCAATAACTGCCGCATGTTGGCCGAACCGCATGGCATTCACACCGGTGCGGTGGTCGAGAAAGCTGCACTAACTCGCCGCTCAGGCCATGCGCGCTCGTTCTCTGCGTCGTGTTAACTGGATATCACCTGAAAAAATAATTAAATTCAGCAACTTTTCTATGAGAGAAAATTGAGCAACTAGATATGATGTTTGATATCCAGGCAGAAAAATAATAGGATATGATGCTTATATTGTTAAACTGTGGGCTGCACTAGCAGTTATGAACTTGGGCTTTGTTGTTTGGGTAAAAAAACAATTCCTGCCAAAAAAAAGGGTCAATCGTAGGCAGCAGCTGTTTCTCAAAAAGAAAAAAAGGCAGCAGCTAGAAGAGATGGGCTCGGCTGTTGTAGGGCTTCGCACCGATGGAAACGAGATCGGGGCCTCGCCTCGGCTCGCCGCCGCCGCATGGAGCTCGCCACCCCCATGAACCACGAGATGCCGACCTCATCAGCGCCCTCCCCGATGATATCCTCCTCCTGGTGCTGGTGCACCTGCGCTGCGTCCGCGCCGCCGCGCGCACCGGGCTCCTCTCGCGCCGGTGGCGCGGCCTCTGGACCCACCTCCCGGATATCGCCTTCCGCGGCGTCCCGCCCGCCGCGGTCGAATCGGCGCTCGCCCGTTTCGCTGCTTCGTCCGCAGTGTCCCTCCTCCACATCTGCATACGGGTGGGACTGGAGGACCATACCGCCGGGGCCGCCGTGGCCAACTCGTTGCTGCACGCCGCAGCTGTGCTCTCGCCGGCGGAGCTATTCTTCGAGTTCCGGGGGTCTCATCGGGAAGTTTTGAGCCACATGGACCGCATCGAGCTGCCCTGCTTCCACCGCGCCACATCGATCAAGCTGGAGACCTGGCTCTGGGTCACGCCGCCGCCGGCCGGCGAGTTCACTGCGCTGGAGAGGCTGTCCCTCAAAGCCCGCCTCCTGGACCTTGGCGCCTTGCTCAACCGCTGCCCCCTCCTGCGCCTGCTCAGCGCTACCTTCCGGGACATGCAGCTCGTTACGCCACAGTCAGCCGGAGAGTTCCCCGCGCTCGAGACGTTGGCCCTTGACGGCAACATTGTCGACCTTGGCACCTTCCTGAACCGTTGCCCACAATTGCGCAACATCAGTATCACCTTCGATGATGTTGAGCCCGACTCACACGAAGCAGCGCTGGCCACACTCGAAGCTGTGGCCGCACACAGTGTCTCGGTGACGGTGTCCCTACTCGGCATCCACCTTGGTACTGGGCATGGTACCGATGCCACCCTTCTCCGCGCCGCAGCGAGGCTCTCACCGCAAGAGCTCATCTTCACTCACCAAATTGACAGACTATACGATCTGGAGTATAGCAATGTCGACCTGCCATGTTTTCCCCATGCCGTCTCGATCAAGATTGTTGTGTATAAAATCTGCTTCACGCGGCTTCTGGGTGGCAAGTTCTCCAAGCTCGAGAGGATGATCCTTAAAGGATGCATCATCATCAACGACCTTAGCACCTTGGTTTCCGTCTGCCCATGCCTTCGTGTGCTGAAGGTGAAGGCAGGTGGTATGTCCAAAGGTGACCTCACGATCCACTCAACATCGCTGCAGGAGCTTGTCCTGGATCACCATACGGAATGCCATGGCGTTGACATTGTGGCTCCCATTCTTAAGCAAATGGCAGTTGATTTTGAGGCTGACAAAGACATGAATGTGTTCATATCAGCACCGATGCTGGAGAATGTCCGGTTGCAACGCTCTTATACAGATTGGCCCATTGTGTTTGGTTTTTGGCACCTTCACTGTCTGAGCTTAGATAGACAGGGGTTGGTCACAGACAACCATGTCCTCTATGTTTTCATGTATGCTTTGGTATGTCTTCTATCCTGCTCAATTTACTGGATATACCAACTAAATTAGTTTTATGCATGACACCCTGCCATAATGTTTTGCAGAATTCCTCGAGTGCAGAACTGGACTTTGCCCAAGAAATAGAGAAAGTTCTGATTACCGACTTCTCTGTTTTGGACCTAAGCCTCGAGGCAAAGGGGCACGTGTATGGGGCAACTTTGTTGCGTCTCTTTAGCATGCCCCGGGTTCATACTAATTTGAAATTGCTGAAGGTCATCCTACTGATTTCGAGGAAGTCCGAGGTAATTCTTCCATGTACTTGTATATCTTGCATACATAATACCTGTTAAACAAAATTTCTATAGGTAGCCATGAGATATGATCTTGAGTACGTAGCTTAGCATTGTAATACTGTTCATTTGCTTTAGGTGGCACAAGCATGCCCAGGGAATTGTCCATGTGATTCTCCCAAAAATTGGAGAAGCCAAAGTATCTCCATGATTCATCTAGAAGAAGTGGAAATCAAAGGCCTGAAAGGAGAAGATCATGACTTTGATGTCTTGAGATTGATTCTTAGATGCGCACCGTTTCTTAAAAGGATGACCGTAGAACTGGAAACTGGGATTAAATCACATGGCCACGGAGATTGCACCAAGGAAATCAACAGCATCTCACTGTAGTATCCTTCCGTGGATTTTCATGTATATCATCAAGGAAATCAACAGCATGCGTTTTCATCATGCTCCTAGGGACTAAATCATATGATGTGACTCTGGAGGCTGCACCTGCTCTAAGAATGTCTACACCATCTCTTTGGGGGTATCGTTCCATGAATTTCCATGCTTGGTTCTCTGGTAAACTTGGTGCTGCATGCATGTCCATCAGAGATGCCTGGTATTCATTTGAAGAACCTAAACTCCTGCTAAATCTCTTTGAACCTGTTGCCTACAAATATTCTACTAAGAAACTTATATGGTGTTGTCGGTGTCTTCAGCTAATTTAGAGCACGGCATTTCGACCCTCTTTTTCCATGCTTCGTACTTGTACTTTGCACAGTGAAAACGTACCAAACCTATTCATCATATATAAGTTGTCCAGGCAATGCATGCTGATGATGAGCGCCAGGCACTCAGGCAGACCGCAGACATATAGCATAGTGTATCCACCTCCCGAATTGCATCCAGATCGAGCCATGTACACATCCACGGTTTGCGAACGATTACATTTTATGTGATTTTCCAGGGTGAGGTATATATGCATCAAGATGTTTTCCTGACGCGAAAAACGGTCGTCCGGGAGCAGAGGCGATTTTGAATTCGCCGGCTCTTTGCCGCCTAGGGTCTGCGCTCGCCGCCGGCGTGATGGCTGCAGCTGGCGCGGCCGTCCCGCCCGGGCGCGGCATCGCAGGACCGCGGCCGGCGCCGACCTTGCGCATTTCCCGCTCCGCCGTCTCCTGGGCTGACCTGGCCGACGCCGAGGAGGAGGCCGGCCGGGTGGAGCTCCCTGTCTTCTTGGCGCCGCCGGTCCTCGGGGAGTTTCTGGCGGTGGCGCGTCCGGCCCGGCAGCGGGGCTCTGCGGCCTCGGGCGTGGCCTCCCCGGCGGCGACATCTCTGCCTCGCGTAACTAGGCTGCAGGCAATTTTGGGCTGGCTCGCCGGACCTGTGGTGGCACCGTTCGTCGGCGTCGCGTGGCGGCCGCCTGGCCCGAGGAGCAGTCAGGAGGAGTTCCGCGTCTGTGGGATGCGCCGAGGTTCCCAGGGCCCGCCGTCGCCATGGCCGGCGGCTGCGAACCCTACTGGGGGGACGAGCGCCTGGTCTGGCCCCGCGCGGGTAGCTTTGCTTCGTGGGCCGACGCTGGCCTGCGGGGGCCTGGGACAGCCTTCGGGCGCGGACTCGTGGACGCCTGGAGTCCGGGGTGAGGCCTAGGGCCCGGTGGGAGGCGGAGGCGGCCCATACGGCCCAGTCGGCGGTTGACCTAGCTGTCCGGTCATGGAGGCTTGCCCCAGCTGATCCAGACCGTTGGATCTGGATCCAACGGGGTTCAACCGACCGCGGATGGGATGGCCCGCATCTAGGGGTGAGGTGGAGCGGTTTGGCAACTCGGCTCACATCCTTCCTCCCCCGACGCCGCCTCCCTCCCTCGACCTCCTGTGTTCATCTGACCCGCCACCGTCTTCCGCGCCGCCCCCGCGCGTGCTTCTCCTCGTCTTTCCACCTTCCTCCAACGCCCCCACACCTCGCTCCTACCTCGAGGCCCTCATGGCCAGGGAGCAAGGCGACGGACTGGCCCGGTCTAAGCGGCCGCTCCCTGCGGGTGCGGCGAACGCCCGCCCGGAGTCGCAGGGGGCTCCGCGCCGGGACCGTGCGCCGGACACCTACGCGGGCACCTCTCTTCGCGACCCTGCGCCCCGCGACCCTGCGCGCGCTCCACGTCTCCCTCTGGCTGGGTCACCGGGTGACCTCCGCCGCCAAGAAGCCGCACGCCGGAGGGCCGATGATGAAGCTCGGGAAGCCTCCCTCCGGCGCGAACTGGAGGCCCGGCCTGGTGGGGCGCTGCGCTCCCGGGAGGGCTCCTCCTCGAGAGGCGACTGGACCTCTGTCCAGGAGCCTCGTGGTGGCTCGCGTGACCGGCAGCGCTCGCCGAAGCTGGCAGTGCTGTCCCATCGGGAGACCCCGCGGGAGCAGCACAACGAGGCCAGACCGCTCCGGGGTGCGGAGTATGCAAGGCGCCGCGGGGGTGCGAACTCCCATGATTGGAGATGGCCGACGGATGACGTGCCACGGTACTCACCGCCTCGGGGCTTCGAAGATGCTCTGGGCCCGTCCGAACTCCTGCCCCGGAAGAAGAAGAACAAGAACAAAAAGAAGAAGCGCACCCAGCAAGGAGCTCCCTATAGGGATGGGGCGGTTCCGGACGTACGCCCCGCCCTCCCTGGACCGGAGCAGGAGGCTCCGGTGCTGCCTCCGGCTAGGAGCAGACGGTCTAGGTCTCGGGAGGAGACGATGTGCATCAATTGTGGATGCACAGGGCACTTCCGCACCGAGTGCCCGTCGTCTCCCCGATGCCCCACGACTCTTGCATACTTGGGGTATGGGTCTGAGGGCTGTGGTTTCCACTACGTCGACGCGGAGCTGGACGAGGAGCCTGTCAGGCCGCACTTGGCGACGATCTCGCTCGTTCTTGGACATACCCTGCCGCCGACGATCGTGGTTACCGTGGACCTCATCCGCGACGAGCTAGCGGCCTACATCGATGACTATCGCGACAGCGACTTCTCCTGGGTCGTCACTGAGACGGCACCTCTGGTCTTCTCAGTGTCATTCCCTTTTGCTGAGCTTCTCCGCGTTTGCACCCACGACAACATCAGATGCCCGCTCAACAAGTTCCTCATTTCCGTCAAGGAGGCCGTCACGGAACCGGATTCGGTCCCACCGCTCACCTCGGTATGGGTGTTGGTATACGGGCTTCCAAAGGGAAGCAGGCTCGCCCCTAGGGGGGCAAGCTTGAGCACATTCTCAAGGCGATCTCGGAGCCGGTGGGCAAGCTCCTATCTGTTGATCTTGCTTCCCTGGAGGAAGGCGGTCTGGACCGTATCGAGGTTCTACGTCCGAAGCCGGTCGATGTGGACGGCTTATCCTTGATCTTGTACTTTGGCAAGAAGGATAAGCGTCTCACCTACGAGGTCGATCTGGAGGAGCTCGAGAGCCGGTCGGGGGCGATCCCGCCACCACCCCCCGCCCCCCGCCGCCAGCTCCCACCGACGACCCGCATGACAGGGGCGAGGAGGGCATCGATGAGTCCTCGACTGATGATGATGACGTCCCTCCGGCGCAGGACTCCGGCAAGCCCAGCCCGGCTCTCGTTGGCGGGGCGGGGTCGAGGACCACCAGGGCCGCCGCTCTCGCCCTCACTGGAGGCGGACTAGTGTCGCCGCCCCCTTCGATGGTGAGGCCCACATCACCGGCATCTTCGCCCGCCCTAGACCAGGACGACGATACTGTGAGGGTGGGGATGGATGTGTGCCCGTCGTCCTTCCCGCGCTCACCCGGGGTGGTGTGCTACTCTCGCTCGCCTGGGACCCCACCCTCGCCAGTTGTGGGGTCCCCGACATTGGTCCCTGCTATGCCACCGCCGTCTAGCTAGGGGTTGGGCACGGCCGGCATCGACTCTCCCATGCCCGGCTCCAGGACCCGCCTGGCATCCTCCCCGTCCGTGGCATCTAGATAGAGCGCATGCATGTCCCTCTCTCAGACTCTCCCGGACGGTCGGGTCCCGACGGTCTCAGAGAATGCTGCCATGAGGGCAGCGGCACGCGATCTCATCCCAGGTACGATAGCCCCACCCCTATTAATTCTGGCTCTGGTTCTCGGTTTGCGATTCTTGGTTCGGTTTCGCTTGCACATCTCGGTGACATTGCTTCGGACTGTGACATTGTCTTTAGGGGCGAGAAAGGCCCTCGACTTGAGCAAATCTCCGCCAAGGAGAGGTTGGATGGGGCACTTGTAGAGGCCCGGGCTCGTGCGGCGCTCGGGGCTGCGGGGACCTCGGCCGCCAACACTAGCTCTCGGCATAGAGAGCCCAGAGTGGTGGCGGGTCCAACACGCACGGTTGCGGGGTCTGGAAGCCTCGGAAGCCCTTCAGCTGGAAGGGCCCTGAGGGGAAGACCACCAACACGACTTAACCCCATGGAGTAGCCGACTATGGTGCGCGGTGCTAGTGTTGGCCTCCCTCCTAGGGAGGCCCCGGCTGGCGGTGCCCCAGCTAGGAAGGGGCTCCGCGGTCGCTCGGATAAGCAGTTACCCCGTCCCGCAACTGGCGGGCGGGCTAATTCGGCCCCACCCGAGGGGCCTTGTAACACACCGATGGTTCCTTTATGAAGCTCCTATGTTGGAACATATGGGGCTTCGGACACCTCGGTCGAAGGCGGTGTGACGACCCCGGCTTAATCGTGCACTAATCATACACGCAAATGCGCACGATCAAGCCTAAGGACTCACTTGAAGATATCACAACACAACTCTAAAACATAAAATAAAGTCATACAAGCTTAATATTACAAGCCAGGGCCTCGAGGGCTCGAATACAAGCTCGATGGCATACAAGCATCAGTGGAAGCATTAGATATCTGAGTACAGATATATTACAGAGAGAGAGATAAGCCTTCACAGAGGCGGGGTAAAATAAAAACTACGATCGAAAGGCGTAGGCCTCCTGCCCTGGACCCTCCGATCCTACTCCTGGTCGTCGAACGGCTCCTCGTAGTAGTAGTACTCGCCAGGCGGATAGTAGTACTGGTCGTCGGCTGGGGCTTCTGGCTCAGGGGCTCCGTCGTCTGGTGGCATCAAATGGAAAATGGGGGAAAAAGAAAATAAAGCAAACGTGAGTACTCATCCGAAGTACTCAGCAAGCAAGGATCTACACTACATATGCATCATTGTCAAAGGAATGGCTGTATATGTGGACTGGGCTGCAGAAATGCCAGAGTAGAGGGGGAAAGCCTAGTCCTATCGAAGACTAGCATCTTCAACAATCTTCGACAGTCTTGCAGCATCAGGAGAGAGCAGATGAACATAATGTAAAGTAGTAGTAGTAATACCATCAACCTCGACCTGAGATCCTTTCTCGACTCCCTGCGAGAAAGCAATCCCAGAGCCGTACTATCCAATTCTCATCACATGTTCTAGTTGTACCGATCGGGATACAACTCCGAGTGTCCGTTACCGTAGGACAGGCTATCGATAGAAGTTTCTTCCCTGCAGGGGTGCACCAACTTACCCACCACGCTCACTTAACTCTGGCCGGACACACTTTTCTGGGTCATGCCCGGCCTCGGCCAAGCAACACGCCGCAACCCGACCTAGGCTTATAAGAGAGGTCAGCACGCCGGACTAAACCTATGCCCCCAGGGGTCTTGGGCCATCGCCCCGGGAACTCCTGCACGTTACGGGGCCACCGAGAGCAGACCTAGCAACCCCTTATACAAGCGCGGTTGCGTTACCAGTCCAACTCGGCGTGCGCCGCTCCTTACTGACGTCCAACAAGCTTCGGCTGATGTGTACGACACAGAACGCCCATACTATGCCCACGTGATGGTTAGTGCTATCGGGCCAGAGGCCCCTCGGATCAAATATCCAAACCGTAGTGGATTAGGAGCGCGCGGAAACGAGCAGAGACTCACAATCGATGTGACCCCGTCGCCCCGTCTCGAGGACTTGCGGCAAGGGCTAAGAATGCCCGGCCACGCCTCATAGTTATCTCGCGGGCACCATCCAGGTCAACCCGACTCCACATCACTTCGCAATAAGCTCGCGCGGGTACCCCTCAGGGCCGACCCATCTTTAGTATCGTGGTTCATAGTCAAGTCATAATATCCAAGGTAACTGTGTGTCTGACACCGAAGGGAACCATGAGGAATCACCCTCGATGGAGTTCCCGCTCGATGTTATCATCAAGGTGAACGAAGGAGGAATCACCCTCGAGGTCCACACTTGAGAGGTTGCGCGACGATGTCGTTATCGGGGGTGGTGTAGGAGGAATCACCCTCGCTTACCACGACCGAGTAACTAACCTACAAGGTTAACATCAGAAGTGCTAACGAGGTATCACCCTCGGCACTCGACGGTAACCCAGCAGTGTCGGCAACTAAGGGGTAGTGATGTGCGGTGTCAGGGTCTGGTCTTCAATCCCGATGATCGGGTCTTCTGATATCCAGCAGGGCAGTCGGGATCAAGTGGAGGTCTCTGTCGTGTCTCTACCCAGCCTATAATAATCAGTCTAGGACAACCAGTAAGGTAACAAAGCAGGGTACAATAATCAGGCTATGCAGCAGATATAGGAAAACAGTAGCAGTAGCAGTTCTAATGCAAGCATAAGAGAGAAAAGAGTAGGCGATATAGGCATGCTCAAAATGGGGGTGCTTGCCTGTTTGCTCGGGGGCAAGGGCAAGGTCTTCAGTAGTATCGTCGGGGACGTAGTCGTACTCCTGTGCGGCGTCTGCCTCGGGAGCTACGTCAACGTCGGGGGCTACCGAGAGAGAAGAGGGGGAAGAAACAGGTAAACATAATGCAAACAAATGCAACACGGTGCGTGTGATGCTATGATGCAGTGTAGGGTTGCCTAAATATGCATCTAAGTCATTTTAGTTATTTTTAGAATTATTCTGGGATTTAATATCCGACGTGTGTGCACTATTCATCGTCGGATTCGGGTCCGGAGTTACGAGTTCTTCTACGTAGGAGGTTCCGATGGAGAAACAAACGGCACGATCAGACTCGTCTCGTCGTTCTGAGCAACTTTCATGTTTTAACTTTTTCGATCCGAGCTACGGTTTAAAAGTTATTAATTTTTAAAGATTATTTGAATTTCTGGAATTATTTTATTTATCAGAAAATGAATTATGACGTCAGCATGACGCGCTGCTGACGTCAGCAAGTCAACAATCGGCTGACTAAGTCAAATATGACATGTGGGTCCAGTGGGACCCACATGTCAGCCTCTGTTTAGGCTAATCAGTGGATTAATTTAATTACCAGGGTTAATTAGGGGGTGGACCCCACATGTCAGTGAGACATTAGGTTAATCTAATTAGTTTCTAATTAATTAAATCTTTAATTAGTCTAATTATCGAACGGGACCCACGTGTCAGCTACAGGGGTGAACAGTGCCCGCGTTGACTCGGGTCAACGCGGTCAACTGGGCCCGTGGGACCCACTGGCAGTGACCCAGGGGTGTCCCACGTGGCAGCCACGTCGGCGGCCGGCGCCGGAGTTGCGCCGGCGACCGATTCCGCGGCGGAAGATCGCCGGAGTGCTCGGAAATCGCCCACAGGGCTCGGTTCGAGCTGCGGTTGGGTGCGTTCGAAAGCCAGTGAACTCGCGCGTCGAGTGGTGGCACTTGCCGGACCAGGGGATGGCCAGAATCACGCCGGCGTTGAGGTTTGGCGGAAGCCAAAACCCGGCGGACTCGCGCGTGGTGATGCAGAGGTCAAAACGGGCTGCGCTCTACTCCTTCGGCATCTACTTGACGCCACGAACGCGACGGCGAGCCCGGTGGGTCGTGACGGCCACTGCTGCAACGGCCTCGAGCTCAACGGCGGAGCTCGGTTCGGGCGGCCATGGTGCGGCGGCTATGGAGGCGCAGAAGGCTAGGGGAGCGCGGGGGAAGGATGAGGGGCTGCTCACCGAGAGGCTACGTAAAGCCGTTGGAAGCTTAGGAGTGCAGAACGTCGGCGAATCGTCGGGTCTCGCCGGCGTCAGAGAAGAAAGGGGGCGGAGTACTCCGGCTTCATCAGGGCCTCCCCGCCTCCACTCGCGGTCGAAGTCGAAGGAGTCGAGGACGGCGGAGCTCGCAGGCGTGTTGGCTGAGCTCGGGGACGACGGTGGCCGCGTCTACGGCAAGGCCACGGCGACGGAGGCGCTCGGTTTCGGTGGATCTGGAGGAGGAGGAAGGAGGGAGAGGGCAAGCGAGCGAGGGGGAAGTGGATAGGGACGGAGAGGAGGCAGAGGGAGCTCCTCCTTATCCTCTCGCCTGGCCTGCGGCGTCGGGGTGTCGGCGCCGGAGCGGCGAGCGCGCGCTCGGCCAGGGAGAAGGCGACAGCGCGAAGGAGAGAGAGAGACTGGGCCAGATGGGCCGGCTGTCGGGGCACTGTGCACTTAGGCCCAGTGCACAGTGCCTCGTTGTATTTTTTTCTGTTTTTGTTTTACCTTTTTCTTTATTCTTTTCTGTTCCAAAATAGCTAGCACACTTTAGCACTTTTGTAAAATGTGAGAGTTGGCCCAAATATTGCATTGCATTATTATCTTTCACCAAAATTTGGTTTGGGGCAGATTTGGAGTTCATTTGTATTTTGAAATGATTTAAAATGGATTTAAATATCCTGTTTTGGTGCTGTTTCATCTTGGTTGAGTCATGCAGCTAACTCAAGTGGCATTGGATATAATTTTGTGAGTGCTTCTGGATTATTTGCCAATTAATGAACATTTTTCCAACAGGGTTTGATCAACTTCATATTTCACTTTTGAATTTGAGTTGATTTTCAGATGTGGATTTGAATTGGATCATTAGCCCTTATGACTTGGCACTGCAAATGATCATGACTTGGCAGTTTAACAGAGTATCACAGTACTTATTACAAGGGGGTGTTACAAGTTCTCCTCCTCTAAAAGAAATTCTCGTCCCGAGAATTTAGGAGGTAGAAGGAAAGAGTCCGGGATATTCTTCCCGAAGATGATCCTCGCGTTCCCAAGTGGCTTCATCTTCAGTATGATTCGACCATTGCACTTTTAGGAACTTGGTCGTCTTCTGATGAGTACGACGCTCAGTTTCGTCGAGGATGCGGATCGGATGCTCCTTATAAGATAAGTCATCTTGGAGCTGGAGCATCTCATGATCCACTGCACGGTGCGGAGATTCCTTGAAGCACTTACGGAGTTGCGACACGTGGAAGACATCATGAATATGGGAGAATTGCGGTGGCAACTCCAATTTATATGCCACCTGTCCCCGTCTAGCCACGATGCGGAAAGGACCAATATAGCGAGGAGCTAGCTTGCCCTTGATTCCGAAACGACGGGTGCCCTTCATTGGAGTGACACGAAGATAGGCTTGATCACCAGGTTGATAGATCACACCCCATCGCTTGCGATCATAATTACTCTTCTGACGGTCTTGAGCTGCTTTGAGATTCTCCCGTACAATTCGGACTTGTTCTTCGGCATGCTGAATAATGTCCGGTCCAACAAGAGGTCGTTCCCCAGTTTCTGACCAATTCAGAGGGGTTCGACATTTACGTCCATAAAGAACCTCAAATGGGGCCATTTTTAAGCTGGCTTGATAACTGTTGTTATAACAGAACTCGGCATACGGGAGAGATTCCTCCCATTTCTTACCGAAGGATATAACACAGGCTCGTAGCATGTCTTCAAGCACTTGATTAACGCGCTCAACTTGGCCTTGAGATTGGGGATGATAAGCTGAACTCCAGGTAATATGAGTTCCCATTGCTTTCTGGAAACTTTCCCAGAAATGGCCAGTGAAAATGCTGCCACGGTCTGAACTGATTTCCTTGGGAATACCATGGAGTGAAACAATTCTGGAGATATATAGCTCTGCTAACTGACTAGCAGTAATAGTCTCCTTAACTGGCAGAAAGTGTGCAACCTTGGAAAGTTGGTCAACGACGACAAGAATAGCATCGTGACCCTTCTGAGACTTGGGAAGACCAGTGATGAAGTCCATTTGCACTTTATCCCACTTCCATAGAGGAATAGGGAGCGGTTGCAGAATTCCAGCAGGTTTCTGATGTTCTGCCTTCACGCGACGACAAACGTCACACTCGGCAACATAACGAGCAATATCCTGCTTCATCCTAGACCACCAGTACCTTTGACGAAGATCTCGATACATTTTGGTACTACCCGGATGGATAGACAGCGGTGTATCATGGGCCTCCTTCATGACTTTGTCAGTCATCAGCTCGAAGCGAGGTACTACGATGCGGTCTCTGAAATATAATGTACCATCTTCAGCAACTGAGAAATCCCGATACTTAGCAAGGTGAAGCTCCTTCTTCATCAAGTCAATTTCAGCATCTTTGGCTTGCGCTTCTTTAACAGCCTTCAGAAGGTCTGGCTGTACCGCAAGGTTATTAAGAGAACCCTGGGGAAGAATTCGCAGATTCAGCTGAGTCAGTTCTGCGTGAAGATGAGGTTGAGCTTGCCTAACCATGAGGTTGTTGCAATATGACTTGCGACTCAGGGCATCGGCCATTACATTAGCTTTGCCCGGGGTATAAGAAATACCGCAGTCATAATCCGCAATAGCTTCTAACCATCGTTGTTGTCGGAGATTAAGATCCGGTTGAGTGAATAAGTATTTCAGACTTTGGTGATCGGTATAAATTTCACACCGATTACCCAGAAGGTAGTGTCGCCATAACTTCAATGCATACATCACTGCTGCAAGTTCAAGATCATGCACTGGATAATTCTCTTCATGTGGACGCAATTGACGTGAAGCATATGCAATTACTCTCCGCTCTTGCATTAGGACGCAGCCTAATCCCTGACGAGAGGCGTCGCAATATATGACAAAGTCCTTGCGAGAATCAGGAGGAGCAAGCACTGGAGCAGAAGTGAGCTTGTCCTTGAGGGTTTGGAAACTTTCCTGACACTTGTCTGTCCACTCAAACTTAACGCCTTTGTGGAGCAGATTAGTCAGGGGCTTGGCGATCTTGGAGAAGTTCTCGACGAATCGACAACAATAGCTGGCTAAACCGAGAAAGCTTCGGACCTGCTTGGCATTCTTCGGAGGAGTCCAGTCAAGGATAGCCTGAACACGCTCCGGGTTAACGGCAATACCGTCCTTGGAAATCACATGTCCAAGGTAGGTCACTTCAGGAAGCCAGAATTCGCATTTAGAGTACTTGGCATATAATTGGTGCTCTCGAAGTCTCTCCAGAACTAGTCGAAGGTGCTCAGCATGTTCTTCTTTGTTCTTCGAATAAACCAGAATATCATCCAGATATACCACGACGAATTTGTCGAGGTAATCCATGAATATGTAATTCATTAGGCGGGAGAATGTAGCTGGAGCGTTTGTTAAACCAAACGACATGACTGTGTACTCGTAAGAGCCATAACGAGTAACGAATGCAGTCTTCGGAATATCCTCTTCGCGGACACGGATCTGGTGATAACCCAACCTCAAGTCGAGTTTAGAGAACACCGAAGATCGATCAACTTGCAGGATCCTACTCTCCGTGTGCACTCTGATGCAGAATACGGTCTTATCGAATGACAACTCGGAGTATAATACAACTCGGAGAGAAAGGTTAAACAAAACAATGGAAAGAAAAATGATTATCAGACTAATCAGATCAAAGACAGGGAAATCGCACTGAATCCAGCTCTCCGGGTGGATAGAATTAACGAGAACCTAAATGTCGGCGTTTAGTAATTTTGCAAAACCCGAATAGAAGAGAGGTTAGAATCCCAGAGTAAAGACGAGGAATAAAAGATCCTAATACCACCCAGTTGGCGACGTGGGCCCGTAAGCCACACAGCCAAGTTAGTAAAACAGTTTTTGACCACTAGACTCAACTTCGGCCAAGGAATTGGAAAGGGGGAACTCCTAGAGGCAGTCGGCTCTGATACCAACTTGTGACGACCCCAGCTTAATCGTGCACTAATCATACACGCAAATGCGCACGATCAAGCCTAAGGACTCACTTGAAGATATCACAACACAACTCTAAAACATAAAATAAAGTCATACAAGCTTAATATTACAAGCCAGGGCCTCGAGGGCTCGAATACAAGCTCGATGGCATACAAGCATCAGCGGAAGCATTAGATATCTGAGTACAGATATATTACAGAGAGAGAGATAAGCCTTCACAGAGGCGGGGTAAAAATAAAAACTACGATCGAAAGGCGTAGGCCTCCTACCCTGGACCCTCCGATCCTACTCCTGGTCGTCGAACGGCTCCTCGTAGTAGTAGTACTCGCCAGGCGGATAGTAGTACTGGTCGTCGGCTGGGGCTTCTGGCTCAGGGGCTCCGCCGTCTGGTGGCATCAAATGGAAAATGGGGGAAAAAGAAAATAAAGCAAACGTGAGTACTCATCCGAAGTACTCAGCAAGCAAGGATCTACACTACATATGCATCATTGTCAAAGGAATGGCTGTATATGTGGACTGGGCTGCAGAAATGCCAGAGTAGAGGGGGAAAGCCTAGTCCTATCGAAGACTAGCATCTTCAACAATCTTCGACAGTCTTGCAGCATCAGGAGAGAGCAGATGAACATAATGTAAAGTAGTAGTAGTAATATCATCAACCTCGACCTGAGATCCTTTCTCGACTCCCTGCGAGAAAGCAATCCCAGAGCCGTACTATCCAATTCTCATCACATGTTCTAGTTGTACCGATCGGGATACAACTCCGAGTGTCCGTTACCGTAGGACAGGCTATCGATAGAAGTTTCTTCCCTGCAGGGGTGCACCAACTTACCCACCACGCTCGCTTAACTCCGGCCGGACACACTTTTCTGGGTCATGCCCGGCCTCGGCTAAGCAACACGCCGCAACCCGACCAAATACCTAACAGAGAGGTCAGCACGCCGGACTAACCTATGCCCCAGGGGTCTTGGGCCATCGCCCCGGGAACTCCTGCACGTTACGTGCACCGCCGGTGAGCAGACCTAGCAACCCCTTATACAAGCGCGGTTGCGTTCCCAGTCCAACCCAGCGTGTGCCGCATCAGTCGCTGACGTCCATTAAGCTCCGGCTGAAGTATACGACGCAGAACGCCCATACTATGCCCACGTGATGGTTAGTGCTATCGGGCCAGAGGCCCCTCGGATCAAATATCCAAACCGTAGTGGATTAGGAGCGCGCGGAAACGAGCAGAGACTCACGATCGATGTGACCCCGTCGCCCCGTCTCGAGGACTTGCGGCAAGGGCTAAGAATGCCCGGCCACGCCTCGTAGTTATCTCGCGGGCACCATCCAGGTCAACCCGACTCCACATCACTTCGCAATAAGCTCGCGCGGGTACCCCTCAGGGCCGACCCGTCTTTAGTATCGTGATTCATAGTCAAGTCATAATATCCAAGGTAACTGTGTGTCGGACACCGAAGGGAACCATGAGGAATCACCCTCGATGGAGTTCCCGCTCGATGTTATCATCAAGGTGAACGAAGGAGGAATCACCCTCGAGGTCCACACTTGAGAGGTTGCGCGACGATGTCGTTATCGGGGGTGGTGTAGGAGGAATCACCCTCGCTTACCACGACCGAGTAACTAACCTACAAGGTTAACATCAGAAGTGCTAACGAGGTATCACCCTCGGCACTCGACGGTAACCCAGCAGTGTCGGCAACTAAGGGGTAGTGATGTGCGGTGTCAGGGTCTGGTCTTCAATCCCGATGATCGGGTCTTCTGATATCCAGCAGGGCAGTCGGGATCAAGTGGAGGTCTCTGTCGTGTCTCTACCCAGCCTATAATAATCAGTCTAGGACAACCAGTAAGGTAACAAAGCAGGGTACAATAATCAGGCTATGCAGCAGATATAGGAAAACAGTAGCAGTAGCAGTTCTAATGCAAGCATAAGAGAGAAAAGAGTAGGCGATATAGGCATGCTCAAAATGGGGGTGCTTGCCTGTTTGCTCGGGGGCAAGGGCAAGGTCTTCAGTAGTATCGTCGGGGACGTAGTCGTACTCCTGTGCGGCGTCTGCCTCGGGAGCTACGTCAACGTCGGGGGCTACCGAGAGAGAAGAGGGGGAAGAAACAGGTAAACATAATGCAAACAAATGCAACACGGTGCGTGTGATGCTATGATGCAGTGTAGGGTTGCCTAAATATGCATCTAAGTCATTTTAGTTATTTTTAGAATTATTCTGGGATTTAATATCCGACGTGTGTGCACTATTCATCGTCGGATTCGGGTCCGGAGTTACGAGTTCTTCTACGTAGGAGGTTCCGATGGAGAAGCAAACGGCACGATCAGACTCGTCTCGTCGTTCTGAGCAACTTTCATGTTTTAACTTTTTCGATCCGAGCTACGGTTTAAAAGTTATTAATTTTTAAAGATTATTTGAATTTCTGGAATTATTTTATTTATCAGAAAATGAATTATGACGTCAGCATGACGCGCTGCTGACGTCAGCAAGTCAACAATCGGCTGACTAAGTCAAATATGACATGTGGGTCCAGTGGGACCCACATGTCAGCCTCTGTTTAGGCTAATCAGTGGATTAATTTAATTACCAGGGTTAATTAGGGGGTGGACCCCACATGTCAGTGAGACATTAGGTTAATCTAATTAGTTTCTAATTAATTAAATCTTTAATTAGTCTAATTATCGAACGGGACCCACGTGTCAGCTACAGGGGTGAACAGTGCCCGCGTTGACTCGGGTCAACGCGGTCAACTGGGCCCGTGGGACCCACTGGCAGTGACCCAGGGGTGTCCCACGTGGCAGCCACGTCGGCGGCCGGCGCCGGAGTTGCGCCGGCGACCGATTCCGCGGCGGAAGATCGCCGGAGTGCTCGGAAATCGCCCACAGGGCTCGGTTCGAGCTGCGGTTGGGTGCGTTCGAAAGCCAGTGAACTCGCGCGTCGAGTGGTGGCACTTGCCGGACCAGGGGATGGCCGGAATCACACCGGCGTTGAGGTTTGGCGGAAGCCGAAACCCGGCGGACTCGCGCGTGGTGATGCAGAGGTCAAAACGGGCTGCGCTCTACTCCTTCGGCATCTACTTGACGCCACGAACGCGACGGCGAGCCCGGTGGGTCGTGACGGCCACTGCTGCAACGGCCTCGAGCTCAACGGTGGAGCTCGGTTCGGGCGGCCATGGCGCGGCGGCTACGGAGGCGCAGAAGGCTAGGGGAGCGCGGGGGAAGGATGAGGGGCTGCTCACCGAGAGGCTACGTAAAGCCGTTGGAAGCTTAGGAGTGCAGAACGTCGGCGAATCGTCGGGGCTCGCCGGCGTCAGAGAAGAAAGGGGGCGGAGTACTCCGGCTTCATCAGGGCCTCCCCGCCTCCACTCGCGGTCGGAGTCGAAGGAGTCGAGGACGGCGGAGCTCGCAGGCGTGTTGGCTGAGCTCGGGGACGACGGTGGCCGCGTCTACGGCAAGGCCACGGCGACGGAGGCGCTCGGTTTCGGTGGATCTGGAGGAGGAGGATGGAGGGAGAGGGCAAGCGAGCGAGGGGGAAGTGGATAGGGACGGAGAGGAGGCAGAGGGAGCTCCTCCTTATCCTCTCGCCTGGCCTGCGGCGTCGGGGTGTCGGCGCCGGAGCGGCGAGCGCGCGCTCGGCCAGGGAGAAGGCGACAGCGCGAAGGAGAGAGAGAGACTGGGCCAGATGGGCCGGCTGTCGGGGCACTGTGCACTTAGGCCCAGTGCACAGTGCCTCGTTGTATTTTTTTCTGTTTTTGTTTTACCTTTTTCTTTATTCTTTTCTGTTCCAAAATAGCTAGCACACTTTAGCACTTTTGTAAAATGTGAGAGTTGGCCCAAATATTGCATTGCATTATTATCTTTCACCAAAATTTGGTTTGGGGCAGATTTGGAGTTCATTTGTATTTTGAAATGATTTAAAATGGATTTAAATATCCTGTTTTGGTGCTGTTTCATCTTGGTTGAGTCATGCAGCTAACTCAAGTGGCATTGGATATAATTTTGTGAGTGCTTCTGGATTATTTGCCAATTAATGAACATTTTTCCAACAGGGTTTGATCAACTTCATATTTCACTTTTGAATTTGAGTTGATTTTCAGATGTGAATTTGAATTGGATCATTAACCCTTATGACTTGGCACTGCAAATGATCATGACTTGACAGTTTAACAGAGTATCACAGTACTTATTACAAGGGGGTGTTACAGGCGGCAACTGATCGATTACCTCAGGCAGGAGGAGATAGATATAGTTGGTCTACAAGAGACGATTAGGCAGGACTTCACCATCCAGGAGCTTTAGGGACTCTCGCGGCACCCGTTTGCCAGGCAGTGGTTGCCGGCGGCAGGGCTCTCTGGGGGCATCCTATTGGGGGTTTAGGAGGATTTGTTCTCGGTTGAGGATATGGACCAAGGGGAACTCTTCCTGAGCATGTCCATCACTGACCGGCGATTGAACCTCAGCTGGGATATGTCTATGGCCCGGCTGACCACGGGCGGTCAGCGGACTTCTTGGCCGAGCTTCAGGATAAGGTCGCTCATTTTTTTTTGCGACAATGGATAAGGTCGCTCGTTGCACTACACCGGTAGTGGTGGCCGGAGACTTTAACCTAATTCGGACTGAGGCTGACAAGAGCACCCCTAACATGGACCGACGGCTCATGGCCATGTTCAATGACTGCATTGCGGATATGGCCCTCCGGGAGATAGCCCGCGTAGGGGATAGATTCACATGGACAAACAAGCGGGCGGATCCCATCCGGAGCATGCTGGATAGGGTCCTGGTGTCTGTTCAGTGGGAGGTCATGTTCCCGCTATGCTCGCTTTGGGCGGTCACGAGGATCGGGTCTGACCATGCTCCCCTGCTATTCTCCTCTGGGGAAGGGGAGCCACCACGGGCGAGACGCTTCCATTTCGAACCATCCTGGTTATTGCAGCCAGGGTTCTTTGAAATGGTGTCCGGTGGGCTGAAGCCGCGGCTTCTCCGTCAAGGTCTTTTTGCGCCACAGACATATGGCATCACTTCAGCAAGGTCTCCCGCCAGTTCATGAGAGGGTGGGGAGCCAACCTTGGTGCGGATCTTAGAGCTCGTAAAGGGGAACTATTGGACCAGATTAAGGCCCTGGATGAGGAAGCCAATCCAACCGGCCTCTCGGCTGACGACTGGCTCCAGCGGTACGCCCTTGAATCCTCGTTGATGGAGATATTCAAGGGTGAAGAGTTATTCTAGCAACGACGCGGGGGCCAGAAGTGGCTGCTTGAGGGCGATGCCAATACTGCTTACTTCTAGGCGATCGCCAATGGCTGTCGTAGGAAGTGCTCCATCCTGTGTCTCTGGGAGGGGGACACCCTCCTGGAACACCCAGATGATATTAGATCCCACATTTACTCCTTCTTTAAGGAGCTCTTCACGGTGAAACCCCGGGATGGGGTGTCCCTGGTAGAGGACTTCTGGCCGGCTGTGGACAGAGTCTCTGATAGCGAGAATGCGGACCATACCATCCCATTCTCCCGGAAGAGGTGGGCAGGGCCATCGCCTCTATGAAGGCGGGGTCGGCCCCGGGGCCGGATGGCTTGCCGGTGGTCTTCTTCCAGAAGTTCTGGAACGTTCTTAAACCAGTGATCATGACCATGTTCCATGAGTTCTACATTGGAACCTTTGACATGTCCCGAATAAACTATGGGGTCATCACCCTTATCCCCAAAATAGTTGGGGCTACAGATATCCGCCACTTTCGTCCTATCATGGTGATTAATGTGCTTGAGCACATTTTCTCAAAAGTGTGCGCGACCCGCCTAGCCCCTGTTGCAGAGCGCTTGGATCACCCCTTACAGACGGCTTTTCTGAAATGGCGGCAGATCCATGATGGGATCCTGGCCCTTCATGAGATTGTTCATGAGGTCAGGACACGTGGTCATAAGGGTGTTTTCCTCAAGTTGGACTTCCAGAAGGCCTATGATCGTCTGGACTGGTCCTTCTTGAGGTTGGTACTTCAGCGTTGGGGCTTTGATGACAGATGGTGCTCTTGGATCATGCAGTTGGTCCGATCTTGTAGCACTGTGATTAATATCAATGGCGAGGTGGGGCCTTTCTTCACGTCCTCTGCGGGAGTGAAGCAAGGCGACCCGATATTTCCTCTCCTCTTCAACCTCGCCGTTGACACTCTGGCAGGCATCCTGGATAAAGCTAGGATGTCAGGCAACATATCAGGGGTTGTTGGCCATCAGATCCTGGGGGGCAGGGTCACCCACCTCCAATATGCGGACGACACCATGATTATGGTGGAAGGGTCGGCCCTTGACATAGTGAATCTTAAGTTCCCGCTCCTCTGCTTTGAGGCTATGTCGGGACTTAAGATCAACTTTGATAAGAGCGAGGTTGTCATTATAGGCTTCCTGGCAGACGAGCAACAACGATTTGCAGATAACTTGAACTGCAGACTGGCATCATTTCCCATCACCTACTTGGGAATGCCGATGGCCGACTCAAAGATTCTAATGAGTGCCTTCGATCCGTTGGTAGAACATGTGGCGGCGCGGGCCGAGCCCTGGCACGGACGGTTTACGTCCAAGGGGAGTAAATCGGTCCTTATTTCTACTAACCTTGCGAGTCTCCCCATGTTCTTGATGGGGATGTATATCCTACCGGAGGGTGTTCATGGCTCCTTCGATAAGGAGCTCGCGAGGTTCTTCTGGCAGGCCGCAGACGGCCGCCAGAAGTATTACATGGTCAAGTGGGCAGATATCTACAGGCCCAAGGACCAGGGTGGGCTGGGCATTATGGCGTCCCGTCGCATGAATGTTGCACATATGCTGCGATGGGTATGGCGGATCATGCGTGGCGAGAGAGGAATGTGGCTACGGTTGATTCAAGCAAAATATCTGAGAGGTGAACCCCTCCTGGCGTGCTCCCGGCCGGGAGGTTCCCAGTTTTGGCGATCCATCCAAAAGATAAAGGAGGATATCCGCCTTGGGATTTCCTTTACTATAGGTAATGGGGACGGGACCCAATTCTGGTTAGACCCATGGATGGGTACCGAGACCCTCAGGGTGGGATTCCCTGCCCTTTTTTCTATATGCACGAACCCGTCTATCCTAGTTTCCGCGGCGTCACGATCGGGACAGTGGGATATCCGGTTTCGTCGGATGTTTGGGCAGGCAGGGCATGCCGAATGGACTAGACTGTTGGCAGCCCTGCTGATACGTCTCCATCGTATATACTTTTCCTAACGCTTTTGCTCTTGTTTTAGACTCTAATTTGCATCATTTGAATGAAACTAACCCGGACTGACGCTGTTTTCAGCAGAACTACCATGGTGTTGTTTTTGTGCAGAAATAAAAGTTCTCATAATTGGATGAAACTTTTTGGAGAATTATTTTGGAATAAATGAAGATTTATTGAACCAAGACCCACTGGAGGGGGCAGCTGCCCACAAGGCACCAGGGTGCGTCACCCCCCTCTGGCGCACCGTGATGGGTAGTGGGGCTCACGAGGCTCCACTGACCCTAATTCCAACTCTATAAAATCCTATTTTTGAAGGAAAAAAATAGGAGAGGAAGTTTCATCGCGTTTCATGATACAGAGCCGCCGCCACCTCCTGTTCTTCATCGGGAGGCCAGATCTGGAGCCCGTTTAGGGCTCCGGAGAGGGGGAATCTTCGGTCTTCGTCATCACCAACCCTCCTTCATCGCCAATTCCATGATGCTCCCCATCGGGAGTGAGTAATTCCTTCGTAGGCTTGCTGGACGATGAGGGGTTGGATGGGATTCATCATGTAATCGAGTTAGTTTTGTTAGGGCTTGATCCCTAGTATCCACTATGTTCTGAAATTGATGTTGCTATGACTTTGCTATGCTTAATGCTTGTCACTAGGGCCCGAGTGCCATGATTTCAGATCTGAACCATTTATGTTTTCACCATTATATCTACGTTCTTGATCCGATCTTGCAAGTCATATGCACCTGTTACATGTTATGATCCGTAAACCCCAAGGTGACAATAATTGGGATACTTTCCGGTGATGACCAGAGTTTGAGGAGTTCATGTATTCACTATGTGTTAATGCTTTGTTCTGGTTCTATATTAAAAGGAGGTCTTAATATCCCTTAGTTTTCTTATGAACCCCGCTGCCATGGGAGGGTAGAACAAAAAATGTCATGCAAGTTTTTTTTCCATAAGCACGTATGACTATTTACGGAATACATGCCTACATTATATTGATAAACTAGAGCTAGTTTTGTGTCGCCCTAGGTTATGACTGTTATATGATGAATATCATCCAACGTAATCACTGATCCAATGCCTACGAGCTTTTCACATATTGTTCTTGCTAAGTTACTACTGCTCTTGCTACTGTTACAACTGCTACAAAACTGTTACTGTTGTTACCGTTACCACTGTTACTGTTACTACTACTATCAAACTATCATATTACTGTGCTACTGATCACTTTGCTACAGATATTTAATCTTCAGGTGTGGTTGAATTAACAACTCAACTGCTAATACTTATAAATATTCTTTGGCTCCCCTTGTGTCGAATCAATAAATTTGGGTTGAATACTCTATCCTCGAAAACTGTTGCGATCCCCTATACTTGTGGGTTATCACCTTTCGCCAGTGTTGCCGGACTATCCGGACACGGTATTGTGGCGGATCTCACCTTCGGGTGAGTTTTCCGCCAAATGCGCATACAAGGCTCTAGGCCGCCTCCCCGTTATCCCTTGGCTAGCTAACTTGTGGAAGGCCCCCATGCCCCTGAAGATAAAGATCTTCGTTTGGTAGCTTCTTAGAAATCACCTCCCTTCGGGGACCGAAGTGCTCAAGCGACAGGGCCCGGGTGATGGACTTTGCCCTTTATGCAGGGTCCCGGAGACTGTGGCTCATATCATATTCTCGTGCACGGCGGCTCGGGTCCTTTGGTAGTTTGTCCGTGAGGCACTAGGGCCCGACTGGGAGGCCCTGGATCTCGTGGACTTCCTCCAGGCCAGGGCTACCATGCCAGGATGACACCGCCGCATATTCTGGATCTTTGTGGACATTTCATGGACTCTTTGGACGACAAGAAATAAAATGGTGATTGAGAAGGTGTTCCCGAGGCAGGCGTCTGACTCTTTGTTCAAACCCCTTGCTTTTCTGCAGTAATGGCACCCGCTTACTAGGCAGCACGATCGCGAGCGTCTAGACACCATGCTGGATGCGCTCGTGGATTCGGCATGTCGGCTTTCGTCATCTTAGCTTCGCCCGTCGACCTCCACTAGGTGGCCTTGTTTTTCTTTTCTCTTATGTTTCTCTTTGGGCATTATTGTGCTGTTGCCCCAGCCGTCGCCTTTATGGCTTATCTGGATGTTGATTGTATGGATCTTTGCTTTATCTATAAAGCGGGGCGAAAGCCTATTTCGAGAGGTATATATGCATGTAGTTGTAGGTCTCTAGATAATCTCCAACTGCTTAGACCTGGAGGAAGATCATAGAATACGCCCTTGGGATGGCATTCTGCCAAATCATGGCCTTTTTTTAGGGAAAGGCCATCATGGCTAGCTTTATTAACTTAAATAGCAATTACATCATTTGCTAGCACTGGAATCATCCAGTCCGGAGGATCATCAGTCCAAGAACAAGAAAGTTTATGCAAATAACTATGCTTTGCTAGACCATGAGCAACCCCATTAGCTTCTCTTCTACAATGCTTAAATTTGACCTTCCCTATTAAATTTGCAGTATCAAGGCAATCTGCATAAATAGCCGCAGTTGAGTCCCACCATTGTGATGATCCAAAACAAAAATTGATTACCTCCATTGAGTCTGATTCAGCTTCTACAATGTTGCATCCTAATGAATTGGCCAAGATCAATCCATCTCTCATTGCCATGGCTTCAGTAGTGCTAGAATCTGCAGCAAATGGAACGTAGGAGCACCGCGCTGCAATAAACCTTCCTTTGTGATCATGGATAACAGCTGTTGTAGTGCCAGTACCTTCATCAACATAAAACGCCGCATCCACATTCAGTTTCACTGTCCTGATCTCTGGTTTCCTCCATCTAAGATCTGCTTCGGCCACCTGCATGTTGGGATGATTTGTTGCGTTTGCAGTAATAGCAAGGATAGAAATCGCACTACGGCCCAGTTGGTGAGCAATCCCCAGTCCCCACATGCGTAATTTGGCGTCGTAGCCACCACAGGTACCAGCAGGCCACTGCAATCGTTTCACTAACGCATGTAGATGTCGTTCCTGGCATTACTCTGTACGCACCACAAAGTAGTTGTTCTAACAGTTCAGAACCTGAAATATCAGGTTTGTCAGCTTCCGCGATCAGATTGTAAATGCCAAGTCTATTCCATAGCTGCACTGCCATGCTGCATGAAAATAAAAGATGCTTTATGTCTTCGGCCCCCTGTTTGTAAATGGGACATTGCCCATTTGATACAACATGCCGATTGGCCAGAATGGCCTTCAGGGGAATGATCCCGTGCAAGCTTCTCCAGCAAAAAATATGGACATTTGGTGGGATCGCTAGATCCCAGCTGAGAGACTTCCAAATTGGATTGACCACCGAAGCACTAGGCAGTAGCAAACTTGTCTGTATTTATGTTTTCATTCCACTTGGTATGCAGATTTGACTGAAAAGATCCCTGTCCTTGTATGATGCCACGCAATAAAATCGTTAAATGCATAATAGTTCAAAGGGATTTGGAGTATCCTTGCTGCATCTATAGGCCAAAAAATCGTTCTGATATGATCTTCGTCCCACTGCTCGGATATTGGATCAATAATTTCATTCAGCTTTGTTAAAAGAGTTTGCCCCCTTGGTGTCACAACTTTTCTGCCTTAACTTGCTGGAACCCAAGGGTCTGTCCAGATATTGACATCATTACCATCACCAATTCTCCAGATATACCCACGCTTGAATGTTTGAATTCCTGCCACGATGCTTTGCCAAGTAAAAGAGGCCCCTCTCTTTGGACCTGCCTGAAGTAGCTGACCATCAGGATAGTATTTAGCACGTACTACTTTGGCACAAAGAGAATCCGGGCTCGTAATTAGTCTCCAACACTGTTTCGCAAGCATCGCCAAATTAAAGGAATATAGATCTCAGAATCCCATTCCTCCCAAAGACTTTGGCACACACAACTTCCACCAAGCATACCAATGCATTTTCTTTTTTTCCTCATCGTCAACCCACCAAAACTTTGCAATGATGTCAGTAATTTTTTTGCATACTCCCTTTGAAATCAGAAAAACTGACATTGCAAAAACTGGAATTGCCTACGCCACTGCTTTTAATAATACCTCCTTTCCTCCCAAAGAGGGTTGTTTTTTCATCCATCCAGCAATTCTTTCCCATATTCTGTCAATGATGTGATTAAAGCAATCACTTCTATCAGCACCCACAAGAGCCGGCAGTCCCAAATATTTATCTGATATTGCCTCAGTATCAATGTGTAATTCTTGACATATTTCATCTTTAGCCACCTCAGTCATGTTTGGGCTAAAGAATATACTAGATTTAGCTCTACTCACCATTTGACCAGAATTTGCACAATAAGCATCCAGTACCTGCTGTAACGAAGTTGCATTTAACATATCCGCCTTCACGAGAATCAGGGAATCGTCAGCAAATAAAAGGTGTGATACCAACGGTGCATTTCTGCACACCCTAATCCCATCAATGCCACCAGCTTCTTCTTCATACTACAGTAAACTAGATAAACCTTCAACACATAATAAAAATAAATACGATGAGAGTGGGCCCCCTTGCCAAATTCCCCTTGTAGGGGTGAAGCCATCTGTCTCCTGTGAATTATAGCGAACGGTATATCGAACAGAAGATACTAAACTCATGATCATCCTCACCCAAAGTGCATGAAATCCCAACTTAAGCAACATATTTTCCAAAAAGATCCATTCCACCCTATCATATGCCTTGTGCATATCCAACTTCACCGCACAAAGCCCTGATTGACTATTTCGAGTATTTTTGATCTTATGCACACATTCATAAGCAACCAAGATGTTATCTGTAATTAGCCTCCCGGTAACAAAGGCACTTTGAGGTTGAGAGATAATTTCTGGTAAAATTAACTTCAACCTACTAGCAAGCATCTTTGACACTATTTTGTAGATAACATTGCATAGACTAATGGGACGAAATTGGGTAATAGTTTCTGGGGATTCTACCTTTGGAATTAGAACCACTGTGGTATCATTCCGTCCCTCGGAATAATTCCAGAATTCAGCGCCTCCAAAACCTCCTGGGTAATCTCATTACCAAACAGATGCCAAAACTTTTTATAAAAAATTGCATGAAGTCCATCTGGCCCTGGTGCCTTCAGATCTCCAATACTATCAATAGCTTTCTTTACATCACCTGGACCAAAAGGCGCCAGCAACATATCATTCATTTGAGAGGTAACTTTCTGCTTCACCTTTGCTAGGAATTCTGGATCTGTGGCCTGTACCGGAAGTAAAAAAGTTCAGTAAAATATGCCACAATCTTTTGATTCAAAGCATCTATACCTTCTGTCCAACTTCCATCATCATTTTTCAATTTTGAAATTCGGTTTCTTTTGCGTCTGGCTGCCGTGAAGCTCTGAAAAAATGACGTATTTCTATCGCCGCACAGGAGCCATGTAATACGTGATATCTGCATCTGCTGCACTTCTTCTAATTCTAATAAGAATTCAATTAGCTCCGCTAGTTCCTTCATCTTTGCTTCTGAGTTACTATCCAGGTTACCACGCATAACATTTTCAAGATCACGTTGGGCCTTCCTTAGCCGCTTCTTTGGTTTCTTCAGTACCCGTTGGTCCCAATCATGGAAAGAGTTGTGCATATGCCGCAATTTTGCCATGACCCCAGGACCGTCTGTGCGTAAATTAGCCTCTTGCCATACATGTTGGACTTTATCCGCAAACTGGGCCTCCAGGAGCCAGCTTGCTTCGAACTTTTTCTGGCCCATTTGGGGTGAACTCCCTTGATGAAACTCAGTGTCCAGAAGCAAAGGTCTATGGTAAGAGTGCCCATACTCCAGATTCTGGATAATTGAGTTCGGGTAAAACTGCTGCCACATTAAGTTCCCAACACCCCTGTCCAATCTTTCCTTGATGCTCCCTCTGAACCATGTAAACTTGTCCCCTGTATATCCTAAGTCAACTAGCTCACAGTCATTTAATGCTTCTTGAAACGCCTGTATATATTGATGTGGCCGTGGGTTCCCTCCTTTTTTCTCACTATTAGATAAAATCTCGTTGAAATCCCCCATAAGCAACCAAGGCATATTGTGTTGGGCCTTTAGTGTTCTCATCCTTCTCCAGGTTTTGTACTTTTCAGTCCACTTGAAGTCACCATACATACCCGTAAGTCTCCACTCTTGTGTCTTCTATCTTTACGTCAATATAATTAGGATCAGAAAATAATTGGGTTAATTTTATCTTCTTCTTCCACAACATACATAAACCACCCTTCCTACCATCACTGGGATTTACAATGAGATGGTCCATTTTCAGACGACGACGTAAACACTCCGCCGGATAGCGCTCTAGATGTGTCTCCGACAAAAACAACACCTCGGGTTGGTATCTTCGCTGGATGTCCAGCAAAGCTCGAACTGTCGGGTCATTCCCGAGCCCCCGACAGTTCAGCGCTAAAATTTTCATTGCGCCCGGCGGTCCTCCGCCGAGGAGGCTGCCGATCTATCAATAATATTATTGTCCACATTTGTTCCATCGCTGCTTTTGACCTTTGTCTTATTTGCATTTTTCTGTGTTCCTCCATCAACGCTTGGAGGATTATTTGTAACTGCCTCTCCATCTGTTCCTTTCAGCTTCTTCATGTTCTGACTTTTTTGTGGTGTGCCCCCATCAACCGAGGGCTCTTCTTCACTTCCTTTGAATTGATGAGCAATCATAGCTGTATTACCCACTGGAACTAGTGCTGAACTCGGATCCACCAGAGGATCATTCGTCATGCCCCTCGAAGTTGAATCATGAGCTGCCCTCTTCCCCAACACTAGGGGATCTTCATGCTGGTGTTCAGTCATCAACGATGATGTCCCAGTATTGTCGACTGGGTCAGCTTGGGCATTAAACCTCCAGCTTAACTTGGATCATAGTCTGACAGTGTCCCTTCGCCCCAAACAGGGGGCTTATCTTGATTCATCACGTTCTCATGTTCTGTGTCCCTCGCATTTTGTCCACAGCCGTCAAAGAGATTACCTCTCCTCCCACGGCCTCGCCCTCGACCACCCGACATCTCAGGCACTTCACCACGGTTATCAGCACCAGGTCTTCCTCCTCTAGTCCCTCTTGTACCTCTAGAAGCAAGGATGAACGGCCCCCACTCAAACTTCGTGGTGTCGTGCTCTCCTGACCCACACTCTTCGTACCAGTGGCCCATCATACCACACTCATAACAAAAGGTTGGGAGCCCATTCTGGTTCCGTGTATGGGTCGGTGCCTCGTCGGCCGTTTTGCCCTGTTTTTCATGGCGCGTGTCTAGTTCCGTCCACGACGGGCGTCGGGCACTTTTTTTTCGTGTCGCCATACCGGCCGTTCTGGGTCGGTGTACGGGTCGGTGCCTCGTCGGTCGTTTTGCCCAGTTTTTCATGGCGCGCGTCCAGTTCCGTCCATAAGGGGTGTCGGGCACTTTTTTTCCGTGTCTCCGTACCGCCCATTCTGGGTCCGTGCCTCGTCGATGGTTTTGCCCAGTTTTTCATGGCGCGTGTCCAGTGCCGTCCACGACGGACATCAGGCACTTTTTTCCCGTGTCCCCGTACCGCCCGTTCTGGGTCCATGTACGGGTCGGTGCCTCGTCGGTCGTTTTGCCCAGTTTTCCATGGCGCGCGTCCAGTTCCGTCCACGACGGGGGTCGGGCACTTTTTTCCCGTGTCCCCTTACCGCCTGTTCTGCATCCGTGTATGAGTCGTGGACGAGTCCGTGGTTTTGCCCTGTTTCTAATGCCGCGCGTCCAGTTCCATCCCGAATGGGCGTCGGACACTTTTTTGCCCGGGAGTATGTTATCACTTTTTTGCCCTGCCAAATCATGGCCTAATGCTACCGAACATGCTGTTAGACAGACATTCGAAATCACGAAGTTAAGGCTCCACAGTACTCGGTAGCCATTACCGGCGTCGACGGGCTGGACCCGGCAATGGACCTGAGGAGCGACCTGCGGTGGACGCTTTTGCCGGTGCTCAACCTCACGATCTACATCAAGGATTTCGGCAAGTTCCTAGGATATGCATGCATCGGCGGCCGCTTGATGGAATTCATCGTGTCATATGTCTTACGCATTCCTAGGCAGAGGCGCGGGGCCGCCGTTCTGCGTGTCGATGATGCGGGACGATGCGGTCGCCACCCAGGCGTGCGGCGTCGTCTGGTACCCTTTGATTTGGTGCTCAACTGTGCATGGACAGATGGACTCTCGTTCGCGAGTGGGTGGTCGTCCTCGAGCCTGGGCAGCAGCCCATGTGTCATCAAAATTCCGATGCCACACTATCACGCCTGTTGAGTATATGTATTTACCACGTGTATTCCTTATACTTCAAGTCTTTCTCCTTATATATAGTTGAGGATATGACTTCCCCTTGTACTATATATACCTTACCGAAAAAGGGTTTCTCCCCGCTTTGTATTCCAAAGCAACCAACACTGATTACAAGATCACTAGGGTGAGCAGCACATCAAGCCCAAAAGAAAAAGAAGAAGAAACAAATGCCAACAGCGGCAGCTCAACAAAGCGCGGATGACCCGCCACCGCTGCGCCCACCAGAAACAAACCACCATAGCCCGAGGCTCCGATCCGCCGCGTACCAAGCAGCACCCCCAAGAAGGAATGCGATGCCGACGACACTGCTGCCCGGACGGGTCCTAGGGTTTCCCCCGGCAAGCGGAGGGAGTTGGGGGATGGATAACAACGACACCCTTCAGGAAGGAATGGTGGCACCCGCAGGCGTCACCGCATCGGAGCCGAAGACCGGCAAGGATTTCTCTCACACTCCAAACCCCGCCGCCCGACCGAACCGGAGCCGACCAGCCAAACCTCCGCCCACCACCTTGCGCCAGCTCGGTTGCGCCACCACCCACGCCGCCTCACTGCGAACACCATCATGAGGCCAAGAGACCCGAAGAGAAACGCCAAACGACAGAAGCAGCGGCACCGCTACCGAGCAGGAGGGACCCACCTCCCCCGCCAACGTGCAGGAGGCCCGAGCCCCCGGCACCGTCGCGGTCGCCGTCCGGACGCGGCAGCAGGGCACACCAGGCCACCCCTGGCCCGGCCGGGCCCAAACAGGCCCGCAAAGCCCCGCCGGCCACGCTGCAGCAATTCGGTATCCGTGCCGCCAGCCCGCAGCCGGTCGCCGCCACACCCCCGCCTCCTAGAGGTCGCGCCGCAGGCTCACCCCGCCGCCAGCCTGCCCAGGCCCAGATGGGGCCCGAAGGGCCCAGATCTGGGCCGAGCGGGCGCCGCCAGGACGCGCCGCCGCGCTACCCCGCCGCCAACGGCGACGCCGCCGTCCAGCCATCCGCCCGCGTAGCGCCAGGACCCCGCCGCCACGCCGGACCGCCGCCGCCTAGGGACACCCCCCAGCCTACTCTGTCCCGCGCCAAAGGAAGCCGAGAGGGGAAAAGCGAGGGGGCCGCCGCCGCCAGCGTCGCCCGGGCCAGGCTCGACGGCGAGCGCTGACGACGGCGGCAGGGAGAGAAGAAGGAGGGAGGGGCGCTGGAGAAGAGGATCGGGGCGCGGCCGGTCGCCCGCGGGGGCGACGCGGTCGCGAGAGCCCGAGAAGTTTCCTCGGAGCTCAAGTTTCGACTTCGTACTATATATACATGTTGAAAGAACATGCGGTGCCCCCATGTTTGGTTTTGGTAATTGATGACAATCTCTATGGACTAATGGTTGCCTTGAGTTATATTTGAAGGATTTGTCCATAGGCTTTTCTTGGAGTCCATTTGTTGGTTTCAAGGAGAGTTTGTGATGACCAAGATGCTATTCAAGGAATTACCTAGAGATTGGTCATGTGAGAGGTTGATCAAGACTAAGTCAAAGAGTGAATCAAGTTGATCAACACACAAAGCGTAGAAGATGTACCGAGGGGGACCAAGCGATCTCATGGTATGGTAAGCATTGTCAATTATGCTTTGTGTACTAACCCATGGTCTTCGTGAGAGTTCTTTGTGGGGTTAGGTTGCGGTGTGCAAGTTCAAGTGGATCATCACGAAGAGATCACATGCTTGAAGCTTGCCATCCATTGTGGTGACAATGGACTTGTGAAAATGTGCCAAAGAGTGGCTCGCCCATAGTGGAGTATGGGGGAGCAATCAACTAGTCTTCATCGAGCGAACGCAATCAAGAAAGGTGGTCCAACTTGAGGGAGTCAAGATCGTCATCATCTAGCTCAAGTGGACTTCGTGCAAGGCAAAGGTTTGCCCTTGATAGGTTTTATATTTTACCGGTCTCATGGTGATAGTTTGGAGACCGGGTTATAGGATCGATAGCCGTACTATCAAGGGGGGCTCTCAAGTGAGTAGCTTGATCGTATCGTTCGTCGAGAGCTCAAACCATTGCATCCTTGCATCATCTTTCTTGATTCTTATTTGTATTTTCTTTTGAGGTTTTAGATCTTGTGGTTATCTTCGTGACAAGCTCTAGTACATCAAAAACGGATTCCATATGCTTCTTCTATCGCGTTTTCAGTGTTGGAGGTTTTACCGGTCTTTTTCGAGGAAGGGTTCTCACCATTTTCTCATGGAACTTTTCTAATTTGCTTCTTATTGATATTTCTACCAAGATTGTGTTAGCCCATGTCGTTAGCTTTCCAACAAACTTGGTTTCGTTGAATTCGGAGTCCGTTTGCAGAAGTTGTGGCAGTTTTGGTGTTCTGGAAAGGCTGCAGCGGTACTACCACGGATTGGAGCGGATGTAATTTTTTACTACCGCTCCAGAGCGGTACTACCGCGGCTACTACAGCGGTAGTACCGCTCCGGACCAAAATCTCGTATTAGGTCCAGCGATGGTAGGCACGGATGTATTTTTTTAGTACCACTCGCTAGCAGTAGTACCGCTACCCTTTGCGGTAGTACCGCTATCCCTAGCGGTAGTACCGTGAGGACTAGCGGTAGTACCGCTCCGGCGGTTCTACTGGCCTTTTGCCTCCTCGCTGTTGTTTTTCAAAGGGCTACTACCGCCCTAGCGGTAGTACCGCTCCTTGGAGCGGTAGTACCGCTCTGTGCGGGCTGTGAGGATAACGGTTGGATTTTTCCCCACCTATAAAAGGGGGTCTTCTTCCCCAATGGACCTTATCTCTTTAGCTCGTGTTTTTCCCCCATTGTTGACCTTCTTCGAGCTTGCTAACTCTCAATCCCTCCAATGATTCTTGCTAGTTCTTGAGGGAAAAGAGAAAGGAGATCTAGATCCACGTTTCCACCAATCACTTTCTCCTCTAAGTGAGGGGAACCCCTTGGATCTAGATCTTGGAGTTCTTCGTGTTCTTCTTTCGTTCTTCCTCTCATTTTCCTCCCTAGCATTAGTTGCTTTGGTGGGATTTGGGAGAGAAGGACTTGGGCACTCCATGTGCCCTTGCCATTGCATTTGGTGCATCGGTTTGAGTTCTCCACGGTGATACATGGAAGTGAAGTTTGAGAAGCTTATTACTCTTGGGTGTTTGGGCACCCTAGAGCTTGTTCCTCTTGGGTGCCTTGGCGCCCTAGACGGTTGGTGTTGTTCGGAGCTCAATCATTTTGGTGTAAAGCTCCGGGCAAGCGTCGGGGTCTCCAATTAGGTTGTGGAGATCGCTCCGAGCAATTTGACGGGTACCGGTGACCGCCCCCAAGGGTTGCCAAAGTGTACGGATTCGGTGACCGCCCCCAAGGGTTGCCATTTGTACGGGTTCGGTGACCGCCCTCAAGGGTCCCTTAGTGGAATCATGGCATCTTGCATTGTGCGAGGACGTGAGGAGATTACAGTGGCCCTAGTGGCTTCTTGGGGAGCATTGTGCCTCCACACCGCTCCAAACGGAGATTAGCATCCGCAAGGGTGTGAACTTCGGGATACATCATCGTCTCCGCGTGCCTCGGTTATCTCTTACCCGAGCCCTTTACTTATGCACTTTACTTTGTGATAGCCATATTGTTTCTTATCATATATCTTGCTATCACTTAGTTGTCTATCTTGCTTAGCATAAGTTGTTGGTGCACATAGGTGAGCCTAGTTGTTGTAGGTTTTGTGCTTGTCAAATTAAACTCTAGGTTTATTCCGCATTTGTTCAAGCCTTAACCGTAATTATTTTAAAGCGCCTATTCACCCCCCCCTCTAGGCGACATCCACGATCTTTCACATGTGCGTATGCACCCAACCAATACATTGAGAGTTGCATCATATTCCTCTACATGGTATCAGCCTTTCTTCGGTCCCTACCCTAGCCGCGCCGCCGTCGCCTCCCTTGGCCGCCGCCGCTAGCCGCCACCGTGCCGCCGCTCCACCAGCCGCCGCGCCGCGCCCACCTCCCCTCCTAGCCGAGCCTCTCCCTCCCACTGCGCCGCTTTCTCCCCCGCTGCACCTCTCCCGCCGCGCCTCTCCCTCCTTCTCCCACAAAAACCCTAACCCTAATCCACTCGCGCCGCCACCCCCTTCCACCGCGCGCCGCCATGTCTTCCTCCTCCCGCCCTAGCAACCCATTTGACTCCTCCTACGGCTCTGAACCCGATGAGCCCCTTGTTGCTGACATCCGCAACATGGCCCTCTCCGATCATGTTCCCATCACCCTCTCCCACACCTCCGCCAATTACTATGCATGGAAAACCTACTTCAATCTCCTCTTCCGTGAGTACAACCTTCGTGATCATGTGGACGGCCTCACCAACTTCTTCGCCATGCGCCGTGGCGCCAACTGGCTGGCCATTGACGCCACCCTCATCCGGTGGTTCTTCCTCACCGTCTCTCCAGACATCTTTCACACCATCGTTAGGGATGGGGACGATGCCTACACGGTGTGGACCAAGATCAATGGCCTCTTCACCGACAACAAGCTCCAGCGGATCGTCTTCTTGCAGCAGGAGTTTTTTGGGTGTCACCAGAACGACTCCACCATCGACGCCTTCTGTCTCCGCCTCAAGACCCTCTCCGATGAGCTCAATGACGTCGGGTTCAAGGTGGAAGATGAGCTTCTTCTGTCCACCCTCATCGCCGGCCTCAACGAGGATTTCGGCAACGCCGCGTCCAACCTCACCCTCATGGCCAATCCCACCTACGAGCGGGTTGTGGCCAATCTTCGTCTTGAGGAGCGTCGGATGAAGAACCTCCGTACCCGCACCGCCCACACCGCCCTCGCCGCCGATCTCTCTCACGGTGCCTCGACACCACCGCCGTCGGCGCTTCGTCCTCCGACGCCTATGCAGCCCCCGCCGCAGCAGGCGATGCCGCAGCCGCCGCGCGCTGCCAACGACGGGAACGGCGGGAATCGCCACCATGGTCGTGGCGGCCAGCGGCAAGGCGGTGGGAAAGGAGGTGGCGGCCCCCAGCAGCCCCGCTATGGCGGGCAACAGCAGCCCACGCCGCCCTGGGCCGGCGGCTATAACCCCTGGACAGGGGTCGTTCCTGCGTACAGCATGCCGGTGCCGCGACCCCCCGCCCCAGGCATCCTCGGCCCCCGCCCGCCGACCCACCAGGCCCTCCTGGCAGCGCCTCTGGCGGGTGCCTTCAGGGCCTACGGCGGCCCTCCCGCCCACCCTCCCGCCGTGCCCCTTGCCTACGGCAGCCCCGGGTACGGCGCGGCCTATGGGCCTCCCGCCGGACAGCAGCCCTACTCCGGGGCTTGGGACCCGGTGCTGCTAGCGGCACTCCAGCAGGCCCCGGCGCCCTACTCTAGCGATGGCAACTGGTTCATGGACTCTGGCACCAGCGGCCGGTCGGGTCACACGCTCCCGCACGAGCGTTTTTCGCCCGAGCTCCCGCTACGCCTTGGATGAGTACGTCTACACCGCCTCTACCTCGGCACCATCCCCTCTACCGTCATCAGTTCGGGCCGCTCTTCGCGACCCTCTCTGGATGGCTGCTGTAACACTCCCGTGTAATAGCCACTGTGACACTCTGTTAAGTATGCCTAGTCATCTCCATTGGCAGTGCCTGATCACTTTGGTTAAGTATTCAATTCAAATTCTATTCTGAAAATCAACTCAAAATTCAAAAGTGAAATATGAAGTTGCTCAAAACTTATGGGAAAAACGTTCACATTATAGCAAATAATCTAAAAATAATTGCTATTAAGGAACACAACATCATCATCTACCACAGAAGGGCCTAAGTATTTTAACAGAGCCCAATAAGCATTTAAAATGCCCAAATTATTTTTGAATAAATTCAAATGATTTCCAAAAGTGCCCAAACTTTTTGTGGCAGTGTGGGAAATTGCCATGCACATGTGTGAGCAAGTTTCACATTTTTGCTAGCTCATTTGAATACTCAAAATAATTCTAAGCTATCTCTGTAAAAAGGAAAATTTAAAAACAAAAAATAAAATGCAAAGAGGCACTGTGCACTGGGCCTAAGTGCACAGTGCCCCGAAACAGGTCCAACTGGCCCATCTCCCTCTCTCTCCTTCGTCATGTCGGCCGCTCACTGGCCGAGCGCGCGCGCCGGCGAAACGTCGCCAGCGCGACGCCACCGACGCCGCCGATGCCGCAAGAGGATAAGGACGAGCCGTCCATTCCCCCTGGCCTCCTCCATCACTCTCCCCCTTTCTCCCTCGCTCGCTTCGCTCCTCCTCTTCCCCTCAGATCCATCCCCGAGCGCCGCCGTCGCCGCGCTACATCACCGCCGTGGCCAGCGTCCTCCCCGCGTCGCCTGTATGTGCCTGGGAGGAGCACCGTGGTCGGCCACGTCCTCTGGAGCAACTGGAGGGAGCTGAGGAGCACGGCATCGCCCGGACGCGCCGTCTTCTTCCTCGAGACGCCGGCGATCCCCTTCCTCCCCGACGAGCTCCTGCTGCTACTAATCTTTCAAGGGCCTACGTGAGTGCCGCACGGTGAGCCTCTCCGCCATTTGCTGCTCCTCGTTGCCCCTTTAGCACCTCGTAGCTAGCTCACCGTCGAGCCCGAGCTCGGGTCACCGCAGATCGCTTCGCCGCCGTGGCCATGGGCCCTGTCGTGCTCGCCCAAGCACGGCATCGAGCTCCGGGTGCTCCCAGGAGCCCAACGAGCTCGAACCCATGCCTCCCAGTGCCCCTAGCTCCGTCTTCGTCGTTACCCGAACTCCGGCGCCCGCTCCGCCGCTCGCCACCGCCGTCTCCGGCCGTTTCCGGTCGAGCCGCCACCACAAAACGATGTGCGAGCGAGAGGCCGATCGAACGCAAGTGGTCGCGTGCGTTTTGGCGCAACGTAGACGAAATCCGAGCGACTCCGGCGAGCTCCGCCGCAAATTTGGTCGCCGGAGTAATCTCCGGCGCCGGTCGCCGACATGGCATGACAGGTGGGACCCCTGGGTCACTGACTGCGGGCCCGAGGGGCCCAGTTGACTGAGTTGACTCAGTCAACTTTGCTGATTGGGCACTCTGTGTCTATGACATGCGGGCCCCACCGCTTATTAGGTTAAATAAAATGTTTTATAAATAAAAATAATTAGATTAACCTAATTACTCACTGACAGGCTGGGCCCACTCCCCTAATTAGTCTGTTAATTAGATTAAACCATAGTTAGTCTAACAGAGGCTGACATATGGGTCCCACTGGACCCATATGTCAGGTTTGACCCTGGTCAGCGTCCTGTTGACTGCTGATGTAATGGTGACCTCATAATGACATCATAATTCATTTTCTGTTAAATAAATAAACTCCATAAAATGCAAAAATCTTTGAAAATTCGTAGAAAATAAACCGTAGCTCAGATTGAAAAACTTAAAACATGAAAGTTGCTCAGAACGACAAGACGAATCTGATCGTGTCGTCTGTTTCTATGTCGGAACCCCCTACGTAGGAGAACCCATAATTTTTCATCCGTGTCCGGTAGATGAATAGTGCTTATACACCGGTTAATAAATCCAACTCTAATCCTATAATAACTAAAATGACATAGATGCATCCTTAGGCAACCCTGCACTGCATCCTAGGCATGGCATGCTTGTGTTGCATCGATTGCTGTCTATTTACCTGTTTCTTCCCCCTCTTCTCTCTCGGTAGACCCCGACGTCGATGTAGCTCCTGAGGCCGACGCCGCTCAGGAGCCCGACGACGCAGTTGACGATCTTGCCCTTGCCGCCGAGCAAACAGGCAAGCACCCCTTTTTGAGCATTCCGATATCGCCCACTCTCTTCTCTCTTATGCTTGCATTAGAAGTTACTGCTGCTGTTGTTATCCTATTTCTGCTGCATAGCCTGATTATTGTAACCTGCTGTTGATACCTACCTGTTATCCTAAACTGTTTAGTATAGGCTGGGTAGAGACCTATCAAAGACCCCACTTATCCCGACTGCCCCGCTGAATTATCAGAAGACCCGATCAACGGGATTGAAGACCAGGCCCCAGCACCGCACATCACTTTCCCCTTAGTTGCTCGACACTACTGGGTTACTATCGAGTGCCGAGGGTGATACCTCGTCAGCTCTCCTGATGATAACCTTGTAGGTTAGTTAATCGGTCGTGGTCAGCGAGGGTGATTCCTCCTACACCACCCCCCGATAACGACGTCGTCGTGCAACCTCTCAAGTGTGGACCTCGAGGGTGATTACTCCTTCGTTCACCTTGACGGTAACATCAGAGGGAATTCCATCGAGGGTGATTCCTCAGGGTTCCCCTTGGTGTTAGACACACGGTTACCATTGTTACTATGACTTTACATTGAAACATGTTACTAAAGACGGGTCGGCCCTGAGGGGTACCCGCGCGAGCTTTATTGTGAGTGATGTGGAATCGGGTGGACCTGGATGGTGCCCAAGAGTTGAACACGAGGCATGGCCGGGCATTCCTAGCCCTTGCCGCAAGTCCTCGAGACGGGGCGACGGGGTCACATCTTTCGTGAGTCTCTTCTCATTACCGCAACCCCCAACACACTAACGGTTTGGATATTTGATCCGAGGGGCCTCTGGCCTGATAGCACTAACCATCACGTGGGCATAGTATGGGCGTTCTGCATCGTATACATCAGCCGAAGCTCTATAGACGTCAGCGAGGAGCGGCCCGCTTTGGATTGGACTGGTTAAGCCTGCGCTTGTATTAAGGGGGCTAGGTCTGCTTCCGGAGCGTCCTCGCAACGTGCAGGGTTCCTAGGGCGAAGGCCCAAGACCCCTGGGGGCATAGGTTAGTCCGGCGTGCTGACCTCTCTTTAGAGCCTAGGTCGGGTTGCGGCGTGTTGCTTAACCGAGGCCGGGCATGACCCAGTAAAGTGTGTCCGTCTGGAGTTAAGCGAGCGTGGTGGGTAAGTTGGTGCACCCCTGCAGGAAAGAAAACATCTATCGATAGCCTGTCCCATGGTAACAGACACTCGGAGTTGTATCCCGATCGGTACAACTAGAACTGGTGACTTGAGATGAAATGGATAGTATGGCTCTGGGATTGCTTTCTCGCAGGGAGTCGAGGAAGAATCTCTGGGCGAGGTTGATGACACTACTACTACTTTACATTATGTTAAACTGCACTCTTCTAATGCTGCAAGACTGATGAAGATGCTAGTCTTCGATAGGACTAGGCTCTCCCCTCTATTCTGGCATTTCTACAGCCCAGTCCACATATACAGCCACCCCTTTGAAAATGTTGCATATGTAGTGTAGATCCTTGCTTGCTGAGTACTTCGGATGAGTACTCACGTTTGCTTTTCTTTCTTTTTCTCCCCATATCCATATGTCACCGCCAGATGACGGAGCCCCTGAGATAGCTGCCCCTGTCGACGACTACGGCTACCACTACTACCCTCCCGGCGAGTACTACTACGAGGAGCCGACAGACGACCAGGAGTAGGATTCGGAGGGTCCTAGGCAGGAGGCCTATGCCTTTCGATCGTAGTATTTTATTTTGCCCCGCCTTTCTCAAGGCATATCTGTAACTCTGTTATATCTGTACCCAGATATCTGATGCTTCTGCTGACACTTGTATGCCATCGAGCTATGTATTCGAGCCCTCGTGGCCCTGGCTTGTAATATAAACCTTGTATGACTTTATTTATGTTTTAGAGTTGTGTTGTGATATCTTCAAGTGAGTCCTTAGGCTTGGTCATGTGCACTTGCGTGTATGATTGGTGCACGATTAAGCCGGGGTCATCACAGCTGCGATGCAAGAGGAGTTCGATGCTTTGCAGAGGAACCGGACTTGGCAGCTTGTTCCCCGCCCCCGGCACGCCAACGTGATCACCGGCAAGTGGGTTTTCAAGCTCAAGCTCCGCCCAGATGGTACCCTTGACCGCTACAAGGCGCGTTGGGTCGTTCGTGGCTTCCGCCAACGTGCTGGCGTCGACTTCACCGACACTTTCGCTCCAGTTGTTAAGCCCGGGACGATCCGCACTGTTCTACAGCTTGCGATCTCTTGTGCCTGGCTGGTACATCAGATGGACGTCTCCAACGCCTTCCTTCATGGTCATCTCAAGGAGTAGGTTTTCTGTCAGTAGCCCACGGGGTTCGTTGATACAACGTGTCCAGATCATGTGTGCCTGCTCTCCCGCTCATTATATGGGCTCAAGCAGGCTCCTCGCGCCTAGTACCAGCGCATCGCGGCGTTCCTTCATCAGCTCGGCTTCCGCTCTACACGCTCCGACACCTCGCTGTTTGTCTATGACCAGGGCACCGACACGCCGTATCTGCTCCTCTACATCAACGACATCATCCTGACAGCATGCACACCTAAGCTCCTTCGTCAGCTTACTGATCGTCTTCGTGCTGAGTTTGCCATCAAGGACTTGGGTCCTTTGCACTACTTCCTCGGTGTTGAGGTGGTGCGCTGTCCTGATGGCTTCTTCCTTCATTAGCGGAATTATGCTCATGAGCCCCTTGACCGTGCCGGAATGCTTAACTGGAAACCCGCGGCCACGCCTGTTGACACGAAGGCCGAGCTCTCTGCTACTGATGGTTCTCCTGCTTCGGATGCTGCCTTCTACCGGTCTATTGTTGGTGCTCTTCAGTACCTCACTCTCACTCGACCGGAGCTTCAGTATGCAGTTCAACAGGTCTGCCTTCACATGCATGCTCCTCGTGACGTTCACTGGGCCGCTGTCAAGCGGATTCTCCGCTACATCCGAGGCGCCATGGACCTTGGTCTCATGTTGCGCGCCTCTCCGCCACCACCGACCTCATCGCATACTCCGAGGCTGACTGGGCCGGCTGCCCTGACACCCGTCGCTCCACTTCGGGTTATTGCATCTTCCTTGGTCCATCACTCATCTCGTGGTCGTCCAAGCAACAGCCCACGGTCTCTCGGTCTAGCGCTGAGGCAGAGTATTGCGCTGTGGCCAACATCATCGCCGAGTGTTCCTGGCTTCGTCAGCTCCTTCACGAGCTCTCGTGTCCCGTCGACAAGGCCATGGTGGTCTATTGCGACAACGTCTCCGCCGTCTACCTCTCCGCCAACCCGGTTCAACATCATCGTACCAAGCATATTGAGCTTGATATTCATTTTGTTCGGGATCAGGTGGCTCTTGGCCATGTTCGTGTTTTACACGTTCCCACATCCCAACAATTTGCAGATATCATGACCAAAGGCTTGCCCACGACGTCCTTCGAGGAGTTTCCGGTCCAGTCTCTGCGTCGGCAATGGCGCCGCTTCGACTACGGGGGGGGGGGTGTTGAGTATATGTATTTAGCACGTGTATTCCTTGTACTCCAAGTCTTCCTCCTTGTGTATAGTTGAGGATATGACTTCTCCTTGTACTATATATACATGTGTGTATGCACCCAATCAATACATTGAGAGTTGCATCCTATTCCTCTACAACGTCGGCCGTCTCCGCCTTCAAAGAAGGCACCGCTTGCCCCCTCGCCCTGTCTCGTACGGTGCCGCGCCGCCGACGGGTGGAGATGCTCCCCATGCATGGACATGGCCAAGTGGTGGCCGAGGAAGGACGACAGGTACATGTGCGTTACCTCACAAAGCAACCTCAGACATCGTGTCTCAGAGCATCTCCAACGGGCGCGCTAGATATGGCGCGCGGAAAAAACGTGTTTTTTGTGCGCGCAAGCCGTTGGTGTGCTCCAGCAAGCGCGGAAAAGTCAGGCGCGCTAAAAAAACTGCGCGCACTTGAAAAAGCGGCAACGCGCGCGGCAGTTTTGGCGCGCGGCGTCCAGCGCGCTCTATAAAACCCACGCACGGACGCCCGCCAACCGCCGTCTCCGTCGCCTCTCTCTTCCTTCTTCCTTGCCTCTGCCGGTGCCCCACCATCACCGCGCCCTTCTTCTTCGCCTCCAGCGCTTTCTCCCCTGTCGCTGCCATGCCGCCGCGCGCCTGAAGCAGCTTCGGCTACCGCGGTGTCCGCGCCGCCCCTTCGGCGTGTATTACGCGAAGATCCGCTCCGGTGATACACGCCTCGGGCTCGGGACGTTCGATACCGCCCACGAGGCCGCCTGCGCGTACGACGCGGTGGCGTGGTGCCTCGGGAGGCCACAGGCGCAGATGAATTTTTCGGACGCGCGGACGCACCAGCAGGCGCGGGACCTCGTGCCTTCCCCGCGGCTAATCACCACGGAGGACCGCCGCATCCAGCGGAGGAGGGAGCGCCGCATCCTCATCGCCGAGGCGGATGAGCACGCCATGGCGCGAGCGCTTTCCGGAGGATGTCGCCGCCGAGAACGAGTTCTGGTCGCAGAGGAGGATGGAGCGAGCCACGGATCGGGCGGACAGGCTTTAGCGGAAGGCACTGGCGGAAGCCCAGTGCGAACTGGGACCTGCGTCAACCTGGGACGACAATGATCCTCGGTGGGAAGACACGTTTCTGTCGTCGGACTACACCATCGAGGAGGACGAGGAGGAGTAGTTTTATCTAGTTTATCGTCGACGCATTTTATCTACTATATTTGCATCGTACTATCGTTTTTATTTGTATCGTATGGACTGCATGTGGTGTTGGACTTGAACTATGCTATGAATTAAATCTATGTGTTGTTTCATATATTTCGTATGTGTGGCATCGTAGGACCGGCCGCTCGCGCGCTGAATTTTACAGCACCTGTTGAAGCTATAGCGGCTCGCCATATTTTACAGCGCCTGTTGGAGCAAACGCCACCTGCGTGTAAAAAAACACTATTTCGGTGCCGTATAATTATTTTAGCGCAACCCCGCGCTCTCACGCGTCAAAACAGACCACGGTGCAGAACAAGTGCGTATCTGCCTATCTGGTGATACGGCACATCACATGATACGGTGATCCAGTACTATATGGGGCGTTGGATCTGTACCGGAGGGACAGGATGGAGCCGACTCCCATCCCATTGCACAATATGCATACTGCACCCTAGACTATCTTGTAATTGAGTGAGAAGTTTGGTTCTCTTCGTCATCTTTGCCTCGTACTAGTAAGCGTGCACGTGTAACGCACGTCTTGATTGATATACATAATTTAGAACCAATCCAATTGGATATAACACAAATATGCATGCCAAATGTGCACATATCAACACTATCATTGCATCCTCTTTTCCTTGTATGCTTGATACCGTTTCTCCATCGTGCTAATGACAACAACATATCTACTTTCACAACTCCTATAGTGACAACCTACTCATTCTCCCCCCGATGCACCTCTTTATTCCTTCAATGTTATTATCTCTCTCATTTGGCTAATCACAATTAAACCCCTAATGGCCTAACCACGGCTAGTACAATTAGGACAAAGAAAAAAGAGGATGTAGGTAGGGAGAAGATACCAAATCACAACATATTTTCCAGACTTTGAAATTTTACATAATGCTTCGTTTGCAACTCCAACTCTGAAAATATATTGAACGACTGGTTATCGTTTGTTCATATATGGCTGCCCGACCGAGGTTGTTCACCAACCAACATCATTTCAAGCAAGGCTCTGCCATCTGCGATGATTGCATGTTTTGAGCCCTCTCAGAAATAGTCGAGCATGCTCTTCTTCACGGTCCAACCTTTCTAGATGATGGTTCCCTCGTAACCTTCATATGCCTTTGGTTGTAGTAGAACTAAGGAATTATGGGACGGATCTTCGCTTTGCAAAGTTTGTTCTTCACTGTCACGGAGAATAGTTTAAAGTTATCCCATGCATGATATATACCAATGCACCTAGAAAAACTTAGATTCTGACTTGGTCACTGTCACGGAGAATAGTTTGAAGTTATCACATGCAAAGCAATACCCAAAACAAACATTTGGGGACAGAAAAGGCATGGAAAGGAAAACAGCCATCTACAGTTTGCATTTTTTTTTAGGTTTACGGCTTCAAGTTTTTTGGCTTAAATAGGACAAAATGTTGAAGAACCAAAGTAAAATATTGACTATTAAAAATAGAAGATATGACATTCACTAGTAGAAAACAGGGCTTTGGTCCAGGCCTGCCCAGCCCATTAGTCCCGGTTCAGTCAGGAACCAGGACCCATGGGGGCATACGTCCCGGTTCGTGCGCCCAGGGGGCCGGCCGGGCCTCGGGGGCATTGGTCCCAGTTCATCTGGACCCTTTGGTCCCGGTTCCAGACACGAACCGGGACCAATGGGTCTCGCTCCTGGCCCACATCCATTGGTCCCGGTTCGTGGCTGGAACTGGGACCAAAGGGTGGCCTTTAGTCCCGGTTCCAACCACGAACCGGGACCAATGTTGTGTCTATATATACCCCTCGCCCACGAGCAGAGCACTCCACTGCTCTGTTTTTTTCTGGCCGGCGAGGGGAGGGCTTTGTGGTGCTCTAGCTCACCTCCTATGCACATGAGGTGTTCGATGAAATGCTCGAGCCACACTACTTAAGCTTTCTCCTCTCCAAACTCGACCTCCAAGCTCCATTTTACTCAAGATTTGTCTAGGTTTAGCGGTCCGTCACGTCCCATCCCCGTCTTCACCGCCGTCGATCGCCCGCGCCGATCTCGTCGCCGGCACCACCGTGGTGAGCCTCTTGTTCTTATCTTCTTTCTAAAAGAAAAAATTCTTACTTGTATGATTTAGATAGATACTTGTATAATTTTCTTACTTTTATTATTGTTTGTTATTATATAGTGCGATGGTTTTGGTATCCGCCCCCGTCGGCCCTCGTCCTGTCTATGATTCGGATGTGGTATATATTATATTTTATAACTATTTGGTTCATTTATTGTTTATGACAATTATGCCGACCAACGTGACATAGATTTTTTTATCTAGGAGGTATGTGAACCGAAAATTCCAACCGACCCTATTGTCGAGAGGTTAAATTTAGTTGAAGAAGAAAACAATTACTTAAAGGAAAAATTGAAAAAAAAATTGAGTAGGAGAAGATGATATTGGAGTTGCATGTTGCGGATGTCGTCGATGATCACAAGATCAAGATGGATGCAATGCGCTTCAAGATTAGAAAGTATAGAAAATATGCCATTCATACCGAGGCTTGGTATCATTATGCCGTTGGATCAATTGTTACCTTGGTTGCGATTATGATCGCATTTGTTGTTGCATTGAAATGTTTTACATAGTTTCAATAATGTATGGTTTAATTAGATGCTCTGGAGAGCTATATGTTGTTCAATGAGAACTATGTATGTACTTTGGTTTTAATGTGATGATGAACTTCTATTAATTTGGTCACTTATCTATTCATGATGTTTTGTAATGGTTTTTGACACGCTTAATTATATATAATGCACGCAGATGAACCGGCAATGGATGTACGGTGACAGACGCACCTCCGAGTACATTAAGGGCGTGCATAATTTTCTTGAAGTGGCTGAGGCAAACAAGCAGAATGGTTTTATGTGTTGTCCATGCCCTATATGTGGGAATACGAAGTCTTACTCTGACCGGAAAATCCTTCACACCCACCTGCTTTATAAGGGTTTCATGCCACACTATAATGTTTGGACCAGGCACGGAGAAATAGGGGTTATGATGGAAGACAGCGAAGAAGAAGAGGACGATGACAACTATATGCCCCCTGAATACGGTGATGCTGCAACGGGGGAAGCTGAAGATCAAGAGGAACCAGACGATGTGCCCGATGATGATCTCCGCCGGGTCATTGTTGATGCAAGGAGACAGTGCGAAAGTGAAAAGGAGAAGTTGAAGTTCGATCACATGTTAGAGGATCACCAAAAAGGGTTGTACCCCAATTGCGAAGATGGCAACACAAAGCTCGGTACCGTACTGGAATTGCTGCAGTGGAAGGCAGAGAATGCTATGCCTGACAAAGGATTTGAGAAGCTACTGAAAATATTGAAGAAGAAGCTTTCAAAGGATAACGAATTGCCCGACAGTACGTACGCAGCAAAGAAGGTCGTATGCCCTCTAGGATTGAAGGTGCAGAAGATACATGCATGCCCTAATGACTGTATCCTGTACCGCGGTGCGTACGAGGATTTGAATGCATGCCCGGTATGCGGTGCATTGCGGTATAAGATCAGACGAGATGACCCTGGTGATGTTGACGGTGAGCCCCCCAGGAAGAGGGTTCCTGCCAAGGTGATGTGGTATGCACCTATAATACCACGGTTGAAACATCTGTTCAGAAACAAAGAGCATGCCAAGTTGATGCGATGGCACAGAGAGGACCGTAAGAAAGACGGGAAGTTGAGAGCACCCGCTGACGGGTCGCAGTGGAGAAAAATCGAGAGAAAGTACCGGGCTGAGTTTGCAGGTGACCCAAGGAACATATGGTTTGGTTTAAGCGCGGATGGCATTAATCCTTTCGGGGAGCAGAGCAGCAATCACAGCACCTGGCCCGTGACTCTATGTATCTATAACCTTCCTCCTTGGCTGTGCATGAATCGGAAGTTCATTATGATGCCAGTACTCATCCAAGGCCCTAAGCAACACGGCAACGACATTGATGTGTACCTAAGGTCATTAGTTGAAGAACTTTTACAGCTGTGGAATGGAAACGGTGTACGTGTGTGGGATGAGCACAGACAGGAGGAATTTGACCTGCATGCGTTGCTGTTTGTAACCATCAATGATTGGCCTGCTCTCAGTAACCTTTCAGGACAGACAAACAAGGGATACCACGCATGCACACACTGTTTAGCTGACACCGAAAGTATATACCTGGACAAATGCAGGAAGAATGTGTACCTGGGGCATCGTCGATTTCTTCCGACCAACCATCAATGTCGAAAGAAAGGCAAGCATTTCAAAGGCGAGGTAGATCACCGGAAGAAGCCCGCCATGCGTAACGGTGATCACGTACTTGCTATGGTCAATGATTTACACGTAATCTTTGGAAAGGGTCCCGGCGGACTATCTGTTCCGAATGACGCTGAGGGACGCGCTCCCATGTGGAAGAATAAATCTATATTTTGGGACCTACCCTACTGGAAAGACCTAGAGGTCCGCTCTTCAATTGACGTGATGCACGTGACAAAGAACCTTTGTGTGAACCTGCTAGGCTTCTTGGACGTGTATGGAAAGACAAAAGATACACCGGAGGCACGGGAGGACCTGCAACGTTGGCACGAAAAAGACGGCATGCCTCCAAAGCAGTATGAAGGTCCTGCCAGCTACGCTCTTACCAAAGAAGAGAAGGAAATCTTCTTTGAATGCCTGCTCAGTATGAAGGTCCCGTCTGACTTCTCGTCGAATATAAAGGGAATAATAAATATGGCAGAGAAAAAGTTCCAGAACCTAAAGTCTCATGACTGCCACGTGATTATGACGCAACTGCTTCCGGTTGCATTGAGGGGGCTTCTACCGGAAAACGTTCGATTAGCCATTGTGAAGCTATGTGCATTCCTCAATGCAATCTCTCAGAAGGTGATCGATCCAGAAATCATACCAAGGCTAAGGAGTGATGTAGCGCAATGTCTTGTCAGTTTCGAGCTGGTGTTCCCACCATCCTTCTTCAATATCATGACGCACGTCCTAGTTCATCTAGTCGATGAGATTGTCGTTCTGGGCCCCATATTTCTACACAATATGTTCCCCTTTGAGAGGTTCATGGGAGTCCTAAAGAAATATGTCCGTAACCGCGCTAGGCCAGAAGGAAGCATCTCCATGGGCCATCAAACAAAGGATGTCATTGGGTTTTGTGTTGACTTCATTCCTGACCTTAAGAAGATTGGTCTCCCTCAATCGCGGTATGAGGGGAGACTGACTGGAAAAGGCACGCTAGGAGGGGACTCAATAATATGCAGGGACGGGCATTCTTGGTCTCAAGCACACTACACAGTTCTACAGAACTCTACCTTGGTGACCCCGTATGTCGATGAACACAAGAACATGAAGTGCATCTAGTTTTTGCCGTAACCCTCTCAACTTTTTAGCACATGCTATGTGGGTGAAATGATGATACCATGCCAATTTTCAACCTCTTCAGAGTTCATCTGAAGTGCTTTTCAATTTCAGGGTCATTTAGCTCATAGAATGAACTAATATAAAAAAGAATGAACTGGAAAACTTTTATGAAACTCTAATAGCAAAAATAATAAACTAAAAGAATGAAATAGAAAACTTTAATGAAACTCTAATAGAAAAAGAATGAAATAGAAAACTTTAATGAAATTCTAATAGCTAGCAAAAGGAATCAACTAAAAAGCTTTTATAAACCTCTAGTATTATTGAAACTAAAATTATATAAAATTTATGCAACTAAAATTAGCAAAGTATTTTCTGTTCAAAACATTAAAAGCAAAAAGAATTTTCATAAAGAACTTTTTTTGTTAGAAACTTTAATAGCAAAAAGAATTATCATAAAAAAAATGTTAGAAACTAAAATAACAAAAACTAATGGCACTAACAGAAAGTTTATAATATTTATTACCTAAAAGCAAAAAGAATTAAAAAATAAAGCAAAAAACAAAAGAAAATAAATAAAGCAAAAAACAAAAACAAAAAAATAGAAAAAAATGCCACCTACTGGGCCACCACGGCCTGAATACGACTAGAAACCCAACCACGGGCCAGGATTCAAGCCCGCAGAAGGCCCAGTAGGCCCACAGGCAGCGGAGAGTAAGGTTAGGCCCGTAAGCCTGCATTTGAGAGGAGCTCGAGAGGGCAGCGGCAGTGGGGTTTATAAACCACTCCGCGCCCCTCTCAACTAGCTAGCGAGGTGGGACTAAACTTTTGGCCGCGGGCAGCACAAGGCCTTTGGTCCTGGTTGGTGGCACCAACTGGGACCAAAGGTCTCTGTTTCCCGCCCTTTGGGCTGCTGAAAATAGACCTTTGGTCCCGGTTGGTGGCACCAACCGGCACTAAAGGGTGCATTCGTCCCGGTTGGTGCCACGAACCGGGACCAATGCTTAGTGTATATAAGCAACACTTGTGAAAATTTCCATTCAGTTCTTCGATCCTGCGCTCGCTGCCCCGACGGCGCCGACGAACACCTCGACGCCGCCAGGCTGCCGGACCGCATCGTCGCCTCCCCGAGCCCGCCGTCCTCGTCGCCGGCATTCCCGAGCCCGCCGTCCTTGTCCCCGTCCCCGTCACCTCCCCGAGCCCGCCGTCCTCGTCCCCGTCGCCGCGTGCCGCCCCGAGCCCGCCGTCCTCGTCGCCGGCCTCGAGCCATCGCCGCCCCCCAATGAGCACCCCCCCTTTCCCATGGTCCCCTGCTCCCCGTTTTCGCGTGCCCCCGAGCTCGGCCTTGCTCTGCCACTTCTCCATGGTCTTCGCCGGCCCCGACGCATTGAAGAGCAGCAGCAACACCATGCAGGAGAGGAGAAGGAGTGGACAGTGAAGAGCAGCAGCAGCCCCCCCCCCCTTCTGAACTTTCTGAAATTTATTTCTGAATTTTTTTTACAATGATGAACAGTGCATAGAAGGTGTTTGATGAAATGCTAGATGGCTTTGGGCATTTTTGAAATTTCTGAATTTTTTTGTGGTGAGGTACTGATGCAAGACAAAGGTGATGGCAAAATTTCAGAATTTTTGGAGTGGTTTAGAATAGGTTTTCAGCAAGGAATTTGAATCTGGTTCAAATTTCATTTGAACAAAATTTGAACTATGGATCAGAAGGTTTTTGGTGAAATGGAGTGTGGGTACTGTCATGAAGTTGGAGTAATTTTTTCAAAAAAATTTAGTAAGGAAAAAATAGGGTTGTAGTTCAATGCCAAGATTGGACCAAAATTGAAAAATGGAAGTTGTGCTCAAAAGTTTCAAATGACCAAAGTGGGTTTTTGCATAAAAATGATCTATAGATATCAGAGGACTTCTCAAAAAATTTGTGGCATTTGAAAAGAATTATTTGAAATAGTTCTAGTGCAACAGGGTCATTCTAGTGGTTGAAAATACTAATAAAAGAATTTTTTGAGGCCAAATCATTATAAAAATAATTACTACTGATGTGTTTGTTCATAGCATTTTTTTCAATGTATGTATGTATGTATGGATGGATGGATGGATATAGAAAATGTTCATATATGATTTTTTTTCATAGCAATTTTTTTCCATGTATGTATGTATGTATGTATTTTTTTAGATGTGCTATGTTTTTTCAGATGAGATGAAATGAGATGAGATGTCCATTTGTTGTATAAACATAACCCCGATAACTTCAATTCCCCTCGGGCATATATTTTTGTGAGCATAGAAATTTTTGTAACTTGTATGAGTTTGATCACCGCGGACTTATATACTTGATTGGACTATGGAGTGCATATTTAGTCGAGTCCAACATCAATATTTGTGAATGATTTCATATTGTTGGGCACCGCGGATAGTTGTGAGAGGAGTTTTTCCTTTGATTTTGAGGCATGTGATCTAGATAATGTCCAATGCCTCATATCGCGAACATAGTTATATTGGACAATTGATCTTCATATAAATGAAGCATAAAAGTTTAGCAAACAGTTTGGCAATCACTTAGAAATTTTCATGTTGTAGGAGTACATGTAAAAAAATTCAGAGTTGTTCATTCACTTAGAAATTTTCATGTTGTTAATTGACTTAGACATGAGGGGGGACGTCGATCAACCCCCTCTCACCCGACCAACTCTGGAGTCCACCCAAACCGGGACTGAAAAAGCGTTGTCGAGGCCACCCCAAACCCTAGAAGAGTTGTCGAGGCCACCCAAATTTACCAAGTTAAAAGAGCGTTGTCGAGGACCATTTTCTGCACATCCAGAATGGCGTCATTTTGTTAAATCCCTTGTCGGTCCGGACGTCGGACATTCATGAGAGAGGCGGTCCGGCCCAAACCCTAGAAGCGTTGTCGAGGCCACCCCAAACCCTAGAAGCGTTGCCTAGGCCACCCCAAACCCTAGAAGCGTTGCCGAGGCCACCCCAAACCGTCATGTTTGTATATTAATTGCCATGTTGTAATATTTGCAGAAACTATGGAGCACCGAGACATCGAAGCAGAACAGTTGTTGGGGGACATAATCCTCAGCGGAGGTGATGTCTTGTCGTATCTCAATGACACCGATGGTCTGGAAGGAGAGGGTGAAGCAGGCTCCAGTGATCGAACAATGGAGGTGGAAGGACATGATTATGATGGCTCCGGTGACGGAATGCCGGTGGAATAAGGAGACCGTGATGACTGCTCTGGTGAGCGAATGGAGGAAGGAGTTGTTGCAAAGTCCGGCAAGGTATATATATTAATTAAGCCTGAGAAGCCCGGCCGTTGTGGGACAAGGCTGAGAAGGACCTGCTTGATAAAGGGGTCGAACCAGAGACATTGAACTGGCCAGACCGTTCAAGGACTTGGTTCTTCGGGGTTGGGGGAACCTTGGACCCTGAAACAGGGAAGTGCCGTTGGACGAAGGAGCAACTTGAAATACTCGTCAAGAAGCTTCAGAAGTATATCGCCGCAGCGCAGCAAGGGACGTTCGTTCCCGACAAAGAGAACGACGAGCTCACACAGGCCCTCGGTAATCCTGAGCACCCAGGACGAACACGAGGCACGGCAAGCTCCGTTGCGTGGAAGGTTGCGTTTCCCGGCGCAGGCGGTTACAAAACCCGGGAGAGGAGGAGGAAAGTGGAGCAGACCGAACTGCAGAAGCTGAATGCAAGGGTACGAGCGCTAGAGGAACAAGCACTACTAGTTCAGAGCAAGCGACCTGCCGGAGCTACCCACCATCTCAGCGGAGAAGCAGCGTGGCTTCCACCGAGCTCCTTCAGCAGCCTGACTTCACGGCTCCCAGCTACCCCATGGATGCTATCACGGAGGCTCAAGATTGCCACCTTATGACGCAATGGCAGCACCTCAAAGTCAAGGCGGTTGTCGGCTCTGTTGCACCTCCTCAACCCGGCGCAACTTTTCACTGCCTTCCGATTCCACAAGGCTATGCTGCTGTGATGGTCGATGAAATAACGGAGGGATTTGAGGAGCTCGATCTTGACCACCCTACCGGTGAAGGGGAGACTCAGCTGGGTCTTGCTCTGAAGACTCCATGTCTATGGCGGAAGGAGCTCATCAACCTTCCGAACTGGACGCCTCCTCCTCCTCCTCCGGCGAGTCAGGGCACTGCGCCTCCTCCTCCTCCGGCGAGTGATCAGGGCAATCCGCCTCCTTCTCCGGCTGCTCCGGCGCGTGGCGGCACTCAGCCTCCTTCTCCGCCTGCGCCGGCGCGTCCGAGCAGCCCGCCTCCTTCTCCGCCTCGCCAGCAACAGCGGAAGACAGCCGCCGCTGCTCCGGCTGCTCCGACGCGTCGTAGCACTCCGCCTCCTTCTCCTCCTCGTAAGCAACGAAGGAAGACAGCCGCAGCCGCTCCGGCTGCTCCGGCGTCTAGCAGTACAGCCAGAGGCGGGAGGCAATACATATTCGGTCCATCTCTCAAGCCTCTAGAGAAGTTACCATACGAGATGACCGAGGAGGAAAACGAGGAGATCTGTCAAGCCCAAGTGAAGGACTTTTTTGCAAAGAAAAATCCACCTCCGAAGGAGAAGATAGATCCGGTGAAATTGAAGCGCACTTTCAAGAACCTGAAGCGACCACCACCGCCTCCTCCGGATGACAACCATGTCCGCGCTCTTAAAAAGGCAGTGGAAGGAGCGCGCCGGTCGGGAACTACTTCAAGTGACAAAAGGTTACAAGAACGAAGAAGTGGGAACAAAATTCCCCAGCTCGGCGAACAGGCAAACCAATCGTGCCCCCCGCTCAAGGTGTCTAGCGATATCGTCGCAAATCTGCCGGGGATGCTGCCCGGTACCAATCCTGGTGATTACCTGCCCGACGATGCACATTTTGATACAATGGAGGTGGACGAACACAAATACCGGTACGGGAAGCCTCTCGTCAGACCTGGTGATCCTCCTCTAACAACGATGATGCAAAGATTCCATAAGTGGTATATGGACACCTGCAAGTCTGGGAAGGATATTTTGACGCTGAGAGTTAAAGAGGAGCACGACCTCGTTGGAATTGATCTGTTGTCTATTCCATTTGAGGAGTTCTTCCAGTTTTTCAATCAAAAGGACCTCGATAAAATAATCATCACTTGCTACTGTCTGTAAGTACTATACTTCTGTAATTAAGTCTCTATATATAGCTCAGCTCTTTCATTGCATGTATATATAATTAACCTCACTATATTATGCAGATTGAAGATCGTCGAATGCAGAAATGCACAAATCTATGATATTGGGTTCATTAACACAAATCTCATAGATGAATGGACGGTTAAATATAATGCGAAAGAAGCCGAGGCCAACTTGCTACAATCGTTGCTTAAAAATCAAAACAAAGATAAAATACTCTTTCCTTACAACTTCAAGTGAGTGTTACTGTCTTCTGCATATTTGGTTTCCCTTATTACTCGAGGTTATAGTAATGTAATTGATGAGTTATGCATGCGTGCGCAGCTTCCACTTTATTCTCCTAGAGATTAAGCTTGAGCAGGGACTAGTAACCGTCTTAGACTCAAGACGAAAAGATCCCAAGGAATATGCGGCCATGACTGAAATGCTCCAGAAGTAAGTTCAATCGATCATTATCGCACCATATCGGCAACTTTGTTCATTTCCTGATATCAAGTAATTACTTTCTTTGTCTCGCAGGGTTTGGAAAGTGTTCACCGCAGAAGCTCCGGGACTGTCGGGGGAGCTGCAATTTACACGCCCGAAAGTAAGTACTACTAGCTAGTTCCGCGCATCTCCCATTGATTCTAGCTAGTTTCATCAATGCCATTTATAATGCTTGATTATCTGTTTGATTGACCTCTATTTCTCGTAAAGTAGTTGTGGCAGGAAGGCGGGAATAATTTTTGTGGATACTACGTTTGCGAGTACATCTACAACGCGACGACCTCTAAGCGGGGCTACTCTGAAAAACAATATGAAGTGCGTAAGCAATAATATTCACAATTTTTTTTATTACCATCATTTGTGTTGATTTTCATTCATATATATGTATTGACCCCCTTCTTCAAATTAGATTTGGCAGATGCGGGATGAACTCCTACCACAAGATCGCATAAAAGCAATTCAAGAGGAATTGGCGGGATTCTTTCTTGACCACGTCATCAATCCAGCCGGAGAATACCATGTGGAACTTGACATCAGATGTTAGGGATTGTAAGAGATCTTATATTGTATATATGTAGCTAGTAGCGTCGGATAGATATATGAAAACTTGTTGTTCGACCAATCTCTCGGAGAAGGAGGAGGTCGATCACTTCTCTCTGTATATGTTCATGACGATCTTGTGTCTTTAATGGTTTCCTTCATTTGCTTACTAGCTAGCGTGTCGAGTCCTCTCTATACGTATAGTACGTAGCGTCGACCAAGCACGGAGATAAGAGAGGACACTTCTCTCTATTAGCTAGCTAACACAATATATGAAACCCCTAAATTAACC